>CP053162.1:3792468-4177891 GCA_014607495.2 Carposina sasakii
CTTGCACAGCGACGACACTAACTTTGACAGCCTTCTACTCGTATGTATTGGTGTACTAGCAGCCGTCCACGATTTTGCCCGCGTACTAGATATCTCATTTTTTCCCTGTTACCGTTGGAGTTTCGGAAATGGCACATAACTTCAGCTTAGTTTCAGTTGTACATTGCAAGTCAGTCACTCAGAATTTAATATACAGGTTGTAACAAAAGGGGTATGTTAAGTGAAATGCTATGAATAAAGACAATAGCCAAAGCTATAAAGGACTTTCCATAGATACTTGAAATTACATTTTAGGTTTCAAGATTTAGTTATACCTATATTTCTGAGTTATTTAGGCATTCTCCGTAATAGGTACCCAGAAAAATAATCATTTGTGATTTTGAGTCATAAATTTTAGCTCTATAATAAGCTAGTTTTAAAGCTTTCCCTCCTTTTACACCTAGTATATGGATGCGTCTAGTGGAAAATTGTGAGGAAAAAAATGTGCTATGTAAGTATATCCTATTCGTACCTATTGTAGGTTGCGAAAAAAATTATAATTATTATATGTATCATCATCAGCCTATTGCAGTCTACTGCTGGACGTAGGCCTCCCCCAGGGCACGTCACAAGACTGCCATGGGGGTATTTGCCCATAGTCACCACGCTGGGCAGGCGGGTTGGTGACCGCAGTTTGTATTTTGGACTATATTGTCAACATGGGAGGCGCTGCTGCCCATCTCACAGAAACCGATACCCACGGGCAGACATGGGGTGGTACGAATTCTACTCTGCCGGTACCATGCGGCTAACCACGTGTATGTTTATTGTAAGTGAACTTGTTCTTATACTTAGTAAATAAAATTATTTGTACCTTAATGTAAATACATTTATTATATAGATTTTTTATTCAATATAAGCATAATTTATTATTAATGTGGGAACATGGAAAAGCAAGGTACTTATAAATCTGACATCTAACAAGGAAACTCCCAAAGGAGAGCGGGCCGCAGCGCCTCGTTATATTAGCCTGTGATTTTGTTAATTAATTACAAATATTATTTATTATTAACCAGGGTGAATTAAGTTTTGTAAGCCCTCTTTATAGACAAGCTAAGGCTATTTTGTATGTAAATATATTATAACGGCATACAGCCCAACCTACATATATTTATATACATAGGAATAAAAACAAACAAACACATAATTTAACCACGAAATTGTACTTATTAATGCGGCAGCTAAAATTTAACAGTATTCGAGACGAAATGTCAAATTATTTCGAGATTGCTGTTATGTATATACGAATTTTGCAAGTAATCAGTTAATATTGTAATTGCTATCACATTTCTTCAGCTAGGCAATACCGGTATCGGTACAGTAATCACGACATAAGGCCTCAGGTATTTCAACTTGCTTGTACTTGCACATACCTATTATAGACTATAATATTTCTATAACCTTTCCAGTCCACTACCGGTCTGTGTATGTCCACGCAGGCGCTAGATAGACAATCTAGATTAAAAATGTAACGCAATGTGAGATGCGACGCGACCTAGTTCCAGACGAGCATAGTAACTTTATGATTATTTATTGCTACTCAATAGCTGAGTGAGCTAAATAAAGAAATTGTGTTGCACTAGTTTAAAAAAGCAGGTTTTGTTCTTTACTTTTAAAAGCAGTAGGGGAGAGTTGGATATTACCTAATTATGGACCCAAGTCCTTAGGGGCTCGGTAATATCCAACTCTCCCCTATAAGGTACAATGTACATACACAAAACTGTTCGTTGCCTATGAGTAACAAACAACACGCAGCTTTTGAGGACTGTACTCGTATGTGCTCACTAAAAAAGAATTTCTTCAAGTTCGGGAACGAGATAAACGGGAATACTAAAATTTACGCGGACAAAGTTAGTTTATGATATCCCAACTCAAAACGTCAACGTCAAAGATACTGAACCGATTTGAATGAAATTTGGTTTGGTATGTAGGTTGAGCCTTAGAATGGACATGCTACTTTATATCCCGAAAAAATATTTTTACTTAGAATTTTGTAATTTTGTTTATTCTGCTGTATACGAGGGAGAAGTCGCGGACATTCATTAGTAGGAAATATATCAATAAAAAATATTATAATTACGTAACCGGTCGACATGATCAATCACTGCTGGGCAGAAAAAGACGCGGCTCGGTTACAATTTTGTGTTCTTCCATTCTAGGTAGCATAAAGTTGTCCAGTCTGTGACCACACTCACGGAATAAAATAATAAATTGGCAGAGACAAAAAACATCATCCATCACAGAAGCGACTGCAGACAACAGCGACTGGCTTTTGTTCAGATTAGTTAGTTCAAACCGGGTCCCATTGCCCCTAGCTGTCAGTTACCTCTTTTGACAGTTGCTGTTTTAAGTTGGCGCTCTTCCAAATGCCATAGATAAAGTGGGTACTGCAGTAAATCATTCTATAAAATGCCACAAAATACAGCATTTGCGTATCTGTCCATTTGTCTGTCTACAGTAAAACCACCAAGTTTTTGTTATTAGCTTGTTGTGGGATTTATTTTAATATTTATTGTCTATGTATCATACCTCTGGGCAGATTTTTCAATAAGCAAATATGTGTATGTCTTGAATGATTATGTCTTATCTGTTTAAAAGCTAGGCAGGCTAGCTATATCATAGTTTTAGTATGTCAGCATCAAAATATCTCAATATATTTTTTATCTATTGCATAATAATACTTGAGCCAGCTTAAGCCCGTGGGAAAAAAAAGAACGGCAGTAGCCAGTCGCTGCTAGATCAGTTATTTTAAATTTTATTGCCACCTGATATTATTATACATACAGGTTTGTATAGGTAAATGACATATCCAGGTAAATGATCATACTGTCACTGCCATTAATATAACCTGTGGTTGCAGCTTAGCTCGTCGACAAATGGTCGGCTGGACACTTTCACCCCGTCTGCCAAACTGCCAATATTTTGTACAATTTGTCATGTTTTTAAAAGCTGAAGGTTGGCTAAAAAACTCGTGCCTTTTTTCGAAATAATTATGTCAAAAAAGAATGTGTATTATTGAAATTGTATTAAAATACATACGACATTTTGTACTTTGTGTACATTTATAACGTTAAATAAAATAATACAAACATTTATACTGTTTTGGGTGATAAAGATATAAAAGAACAGCTAGATAAAACTGTCCTGAACGAAAGAGTTACATTAAAATCATGATAGTGCGCTTTCCATTTTGTTACTCTGATCTCTTAACGCAGGATTGTTTCTATCGTGGAAGTGAGATGTCACTCTTCACTGCTTGTAGTGTCATCTTACACACAATAAGTATATGGTAGCCATGTTTATATGTAACGTCGATTCGTGTTGAACTTCGCTGTCGTGATATATCCTAGTTGACAAATTAACATTTCATTTGATCCATATTCACCAATCCACCCCGCGGTCACCAACCCGCCTGCCCAGCGTGGTGACTATGGGCAAATACCCCCTATGGCAGACTTGTGGCATGCCCTGGGGGAGGCCTACGTCCAGCAGTGGACTGCAATAGGCTGATGATGACGATGATGATATCCACCAATAGCGGTTAGACTTGATCATCTCATTTATCGAACGCGAAAAATGAAAGCTTCCTATTGGTGGAATATATAATGTTAGTTCGTTTAAGTCGCAAACCCCAAGAGAACTTTTGTCCAATAAATAGCGTGTCAATTTCGTTTATTAATAACATTTTGCTATCGACAGACTGTAATTAATATTGAAACAAAAACTGTCGCCGAAAATATATTATTCTGAAAACCTGTTAAAAGCCAAATATCAAACAAAAACTACTAAAAACTCCCATATTAATTAGAGTTGATAGAAGAGTTCTAAATATCTATTGCATTGTTATTTATTATAAGCAGACAGAGATAGAGCAAAAACATATATATAATCAAATCAAACCTACTGTATTGGAAGCATTATAAAGTCACAAATTATGTAGTAAATAAACCTGCCTTTAGTTATGTAAAGGATGATTTTTCCAATGACAAGATAGTCTATCTGAAGAATAGTTACTTGATCAACATAGAGACAACATCAACTTTATCCTTTAGATAGGCTATCTGACCATTAGCTATCGGCCCTTATAGTTTAAAAATAGAGCCTCTTATATCTTCTTATCAAGAAGGTACTATTTGATGAGGACCAATCCACCTAACCTAGTCATTAAAGAAGAATTTGAAGCGAAGTTACACTTCTTATAAAATATTCTGAACAGTTACATGAAAATGAAGATTAATCTATGTATTTTATGGTTTTACACAAATACGTGATACTAATAGTTTTCCTATATTATTAATATAATATCTCTGTATATCTAAATGTATCTTATACTCAATAGGAGACAAAATTGTGTATCATATATATATGTTACAGTTCTAAAATAAAGGTTACTATTCTAAAGTGTATTATTGACGCTCAGTTAGATAACACAAAAAAAAAAACTAAAAATGGCGTCATATTAGCGTAAGGGTTAGTTCTCATCTATTCGAAGCCGCCTCTAAACACATATCACAACAACTTACACTCTTTTTTAGCTGTCACTCGGTCTGAAATCATAAAATTTACCATTAATTCTGGTTTACCGGCTTTATTGCCCATGAACACTGCCATGAACAGTTATTTTATGACACAACTGTGTCATCACCGAGGATATTACTGCGGCCTACAAAGTTTCCATTAGCATATTGGTATATTTCGATGCTACTCGTAAAGTTGTAAGTACCTACTGGGCGATAGATAAATAATGTATATCGACTTTTGGGGGGTGACAGTTGGTTTATCTTCCTCTCTGCCTTTCGGCCAGATGGACCAATGACTTAAAGAGGGCGGCTGATAGTGACTTGATGGCAAAAACGGGACATCGAACTTTGTGGCGTGCTTTGGAGGAAGCTTACGTCCAGCAGTAGACTGCAATAAGCTGAGAACGAAGAAGGCATTATCTCAGTCAGGCACTATCTAAAATAGTAGTTTAAAATCTTGTTTGCTATGGTTTTCTAGGATAACGGTGAGGAGAACGCTGTCTACCTAATCAAATTGGCCCGTTTTCCTAGAGAGCTGTAATTCACACCGTTGTTTACATAGTTCAAGTGACGTAATACACCGCTGCATATATAGCCGCCAAATAATGGCACCGCTTTCTTAGGAAACCATAGCTCGAAGTTTTCATCGGACGTCAGGCGGCGCGCGGCGATGGGGCATTTATTCGGACGTTGGCGCCGAAATGGCGCGTCATCATACGAGTAATCACGTCCTAACCAACCGTGAGTCCAGCTCGACGCCCGACAGAGATAAAGCCGTGGATACTTGATGGAAATTAATCGACACTCTTTTTCAAAGATTGATATGCAATATTTGATGCCCGGTAGTAACCTTAGAAGTCGTCCTATTGGCAGGAAACCACATGAACCGGAAATCATGCAAGTATTATAATAATTAAAGATATGAAGTTTTCCATACTTTCTTTGTAGTTTGAAATCGTAAAACTTTTTTAACTTACCTGATTTTTGAACCGGTGAAAAGTAGAGACATGAAACAAAAAAAAATACAGATTAGATTAAAAAATATATCGGTAAGTACTTTTACTACCAAAGTTTTCAAGTAATTGTAAACATAATTTCTAATTGATATTATCATCATGGATAACAAGTACACATAATATCCAAAGGATAGGAAAGGATGAAATTAATTATAACTGCCGAATATATAGGTATTACCCTGTGCCTCGAAATAAATAACTTCACATAGTTCGGCCTCTTTTGTATCGAAACTTTTGTTCGTGGTTGTCATACAAGAAATAATATGATTAGAAGTGGAAGTGGAAGTTAATGCCAAAATAGATAATCTATAAGTTGTTTGTATTACATTTATGTTACTATCATAATCTTCATAATTGCTTGTTCTGCGGAAAATAGGTACCAAGGTCATTGATCGAAGAGAGCACTATTTCTAAGCTATCTAAGTAATATCTAAATAAAGTTTCAAGTAGTTGTTACATTTAGTTGTTGTTGTGTTGTTTAGTTGTTATTGTATTGTTGTTGTATAAGTTGTTGTTAAAGTTTGTTATTGATGTGACAGATGAATTCAACGACTAACGAATAGAAGCAAGAGATTTTCCAGCTTTGTAATATAAACTGGAATCACTCAGGAGCTTCACTCACTACATTTAAACCTTCTCTTAACCCACTCAAATACGCACATAATTTTTATGGATCTCTACAACTTAAAAACTGTGTCAAATTTGACATTCATCCGTAAGCTCAACTTTATTAAAAGTCTCACTTTAAAAAACCTTTTTTAAAATAAGCTTTTATTATTTGTCAATAAAATTAACTGATCGAATCAAACGAGCCCAAACTCGAAGGGGTTGCGTCGTTTAATTACGGAGTTCCTATTTCCACCTTCCAATTCCATCATCAGATCAGCTCTATGTCATAATAATATTACATTGTCATCCGATTTATACATGCATGCGGCATTTCAACTCAATCGGAAAACGGGAAGTGGATCAAATTTAACTTGCAAGATTTGATTACAGACAACGGGACAGGTGAAACTAAATAAAAGCTTATAAAAAGAGATTCATACTCGTACACCATACTAAGCTTTCGCTACTAATTTAACCTATAGATATTAAATAACCTAGCCGCGTGGTGCCGGCAGAGTAGAATTAGTAACACCCCATGTCTGCCCGTGGGTATCGTACGAGGCGATTAAGGGTTTCCGGGAGGATAACATAGTCCGAAATACAAACTGCGGTCACCAACCCGCCTGCCCAGCGTAGTGACTGGGCAAATACCATGGCAGTCTTGTGTCGTGCCCTGGGGGAGGCCTACGTTCATCAGTGGACTGCAACAGGCTGATGACGATGATGATGATGATATTATATAACAAGATATAGATAACTCTTATGATACCTCAAAAATGTATTCATAACCTCCGCATGACGACCTCATCTTCAGTTACCTCTACACATTGGGCTCGATAGGTTGAAATTTGATCGTTATGTTTTTGCGCGGCAGTTGTCGCGCCGGGCTGGCGCCTCACCCCCACAGCCTCCCTACTTGGTGCAAGGCATAAGGGATGAACGCCCTTAGGTTTTAAACTAGTCATGCTTTACACTCGGAAAAGTATTATCTTTTATGTGGACACTCTGATTTATCTCGAAATGTTTTTGGCAAACCAGCTTATTGGCACGCAGTGGGCTGTTCTGTCTGATTTCTTGTTTAGCCCGTTATGTTCCATCTATTTAGTTATGCTAGTGCGATAATATACACCGATGGTCACTAAATAATCGATTCTGATTTTTTTACCGAGTTACTAAGCAATGGTTACGATTTCGACTGTACTGTGTTTCATTTTTTATGTTTATTACCACATTACTTGGGGAGGTACTTCGTTAGTTATAAATTGATTTTGATGTTTCTTACTTTGTATGGTACATAAAAACTGAAATAGACTTACAACCAATCACAACACTACGATTTTCGATTGAAAAAAAAATATTTTTATCAATAAGTAGGTAAGTATTTAAGCAGCTTGAAAGTAAAATATTTCCGTTTTAGTTTATAGTCTGTACCAAACCGGTCTCGTTTGTAAAGAGGGTGTCTACATCCTCCGCACAAATATCCCGTCTCTATGTAAATCATCCCTCATTCGCGGGTGGAAGTGACAAAATGTACCCTTCAGGTAATAACGACAATAATAATTCACAATTAGGCAATTGAATATATTTATCAAAAAGTGCATATGTAAAGAAAATACAAAATTAATTACATACTGGATTATTTTAAGTTTGGCACAGAACGGTTAAGATGCAATTACGCGTTTTTTAGAACACTATCGTTCTCGTTATCGAACAATATGAAAATGGCAACAAAACACCACCGTATCTTCTATCTCCATCTTAGGCAAGTAGTTAAGCCAAAAAACAAGTTGAAGTATTTTAACTAATAGTAAAAGCCTAACTACTAAGCAAACCACCACTATAATAAAAATGTAACGGATCGCTGTCTGTACCTGCATATAACTGAAAACTGATATATAACATTATAATAAAAATGAAATCGCTGTCTGTAAATATACGAGAAAAAATATAGAATACCTTTATTAACGCAATAGTACCCAAAACAATGATTTTTGGAATTTTTGTCTGTTTGTCGGTTTGTCTGTGCATTTGTGCACGCTAATCTCAGAAACGGCTGAACCGATTTCGATGCAGTTTTAAGAAATATATTGTGACAGGTCCCACTTAACATATAGGCTACTTTTTATCCCGGGAAAATATTTTTATCGCGGATAATTTCGACATTTTGTTTTTTCTGTAGTCCACGCGGACGGAGTCGCGGGCGTCCACTAGTCTCTCAATATAAATGTTACCGGTACAATAACTAACAAAAACTCCTGGAAGTTAGAAGAAGTATATTTTTATTTTTCACGAAAGATTTTATTATTTCAGAATTCAGACTGAGATAGCACTGAATTCAGTTCCGGTATCACGTAAAATTCATTATCTTATCAAATTCACGTTCGCCGGTGGTTCGAACTCCGTAGCACGTAGTTGCTACGGCGTAGTCGATATGCGGACTGCTACGAACAGGCTAAGAAAAAATAGGTTTTGTACATTTATTTTATCGGAATATTTCTGAAAGGATTTTTTCCTGAGTTACATTTGAAATAAATAGTATTCTATTTTTTTGTGTGTACATTAAAAAATAAGAATAAATATGGGTTTATGACTTCCATATAGTTTTTCTATAACCATAATCTTTGTTGCTTTGTAATTTTTAAATATTGTTTATGGTAGTATTTCACGATAACCTTCAAAAAACTGAAAACCATAGTATAGCAAATTATAGGAGTATATAGCAATAGACCGCCAGTACAGCTTCGTTCTGTTGTTTCCAGCGTAAGCAAAATGTTCTTGCTTTTCTACTGCCTGACAGTGACATGCCCATAAGGTTACCTCTTCATACTTGTGCCTACGGATCATATCGCACCTTCGGTAGAACAAGAGCACATTTGTCCATACATACATATAATCACGCCTTTACCCCTTACGCCTTTGTTCAAAATTGCAAAAACACCTTCGGCAGAGCGGGGGCACAATAATTGACAATTATTGTAAAAAAAAAGCAATTGTGCCCTTGTTCAACCGAAGGTGCGATATAGCGTAAAGCGCGCTCTATACCTTATGTATAGTCTGTGGGACTGACCAATAAGTAAAAATCATGGTTCACTTAAGTTGCTTTGAAAATAGAAATAACGCAAAAGTCAACATTATAAAACAAGAAGTAAAATTCCTTCCTTCCACTAGATTCTATATACTATAAAATGGGACGGTTGAACAAGTTGTGAGTAGTGTATAGTGGAGTGGAAGCACGATAAAACCTGGACGAGACTGGTGCTATGTAGGTCATGTTTGTACGAGTCGATCCTTTATTCCCACACGGTAACGGCAAGTCAACGCTCAATACCATCTCATGATCGAGGAATAGAATTGAGTGCCCGGCGCGAACTTTTTGACGTGACGTAAGGAAAGGTAAAGTAATGTAACGTAACGTAGTGTACTTACAGGTTACGGCCAATATCAATACCCGATCTCAAGAAAATTTTCGTATATTTCAGATTTAATGTTCAATGAAATCTATACATACAGAATGATTTTTGGTCGTCAACGTTCCCGAAAACTACGGAATCTCCTCGTCATCACGATGTTTTTTCTCCATGGAAGCATACCTGGGAAGTGTCTGGTTTCTAAAATATTAGGGTCCAAATTTGAGTAAATAGACGGCGTTTTTCTGCATAAATGCACATTGACGCGTGTAGCAAGATTTTTTCACGAGAAATAATAAATATCTGTCTATGAAAAAAATAGCATAAACACTGGACACTATAAATTTTGCCCGATCAAGAAATATTTTGTTTAAAAAAAAATTACATCGTTTCCCACTAACCGATTCAAAAATGTAACGAACTCCGATCGATTTCAATTATAGTTGGTCATGGTATACTCTGTATATTCACATATCAGGATCTGAGGAGATAGAAATATCCTCGAATATTGTAAAAATATACTTATAGATGGAATAAGGAATCTAGGGATATCCTCAAATATAAAAGGCACGAGTAGTAGATCAGCTACACATAATATAATCTGATGATGGATAAAAACAGATAGTGGAACTTTTTAGTAACGAAATCAAAAGTAATGGACTGCAATAGGCTTATGAAGATTAATTGTGAAGTTTAAATTGTTGCGTTAAGCTGTCCGAAGTTGGTCATGAGAATAACGTGACGGATGATAATAGGGATGTCCTGTGATTGTGTAATTATATGTTGCTGTGCGGCTGTTGTGCTGCCAAATCTCTGTGCATGTAACATAACTCTGGATCGATTCCAGAATCATGAGAATCCTGCGTAACTGAAGTATTGCGATGTTGCGAGGCCTACTTAATGCGTCAGCTTCATCATGGCTATAAACTAGAGGAGGGCAAGCGGAAACGCGGCGGGCAACTCCTCAGATTGTTCAGACATGAAGGTCCCACTTAAGTTTTGTCTGCATATAGGCTACTCAAGCTGACTTGACGCTATCCTCGATTAATTTCGATATTTTGTGTTTCAGGGCGAAGATTGGCTTTTTTCTCCGAGCGCATGTTAGTAATATCTACGCCATGATCGAAATTGGTCGGAGGTCGGACGTCGTAGTCCATGTGGCCTAGTACCTCCTAAACTAACGCAATATCCCTTTAGTTAAAACTTTAGTTAGTTTTGGGAGGAAGTCGGTTTTTCCGATGTATATAGTACGTACCCTTCACGTAACGGATCGCTACATTCCGTAGTAGAAATTTTCGTCCGGTTACGCTAGTGAACCGATTTCGATGCAGGGAATATATTGTGACAGGTGATTAATTTCGACAACGTGGTTTAGTACAACAAAAAATTACACATCTTCAGTATTGAAATTGTCCGTTAGACGTTTGACAGGTAAGCGGTGATAGTCCAGTGGTTTACAACTAACCAATCACATTATGTTCCAAAGTCCAAACAAGTTTATGTAATCTACTATCCATGATAACAGCGTAGAGATGAAAGAACTAGTTTAAGTACTTAATTGCTTTAGTATAAAAATCTTTGATATTTTAAGATATTTACTTTATACTTTTAAAAGGGTATTTCCAATATTCCTTATCCAAAGTGAAACCGATTTTAAAACGCAGAGCAAAGAAAGTGCAGACACTTATTCGCAAAATGGCTAAAATCTCCTTTGAAATGCGATCTGAGTCTCGTTTCCCGGCTTATCTTGTCTCTAGTGTAAATCCGCCTTTATTAGAACTTGGCTGTAAGCGAAAAATGTCAGTGCTTTAAAACTATTAAGAAAATAAACGAGCGTAGCGCGGGCACAGATTAAACACTGTTTTAATTTCGAAAAAGGAAATGCTGAGGGAATCCTCCTTATGTGATTGCGGTACATAGAAACTTTTTGTCAAATGAGGGATTTTCTGACAACTATTAAAAGTAAAAAAAAATTAGTTCAATTCACCTAGATAGATGGCGAGAGCGCATCACCTACCCTAATCCCCCCACCTCACCCCTCAACCAAAGACATCAATAGTTCCTAAGCACTATAGATAGACGAAGCAGACTATAGTGTGCTGTACACGTCCGACTAAAAATCGGTCCGCTAGGAAAAACAAGAAGGACATAGGCTACATTCTGTAGTTCACGCATATGAAGTCACGGGCAACAGTAGTCATTCATAAATTTAAGTTTGTTCAAAAAAAAAATTAAGTAGGTATCATTTCGTATTAAGATTATAATCTGATACTATTAACCCCATGTAGCAAAATCCAACTTGTTACTTGCTATGTCTCCTACTCGTACGTTACACCGTCTTTAGAAAACCGACCGGATGATTTATTGTCGGCTGTACACAGTCTGGGTGTGTAGCCAGCTTTAGTCATCAGTGCACAGTCTATTCACGGAACTATTACTATTATTCAAGCTGGGAGAGGTGAGGTGGGGGGATTAGGGCAGGTGATGCGCTCACGCCATCTATTTTTGACTGTTATTTTAAATTGTCAGAAAATCCCTCATTGAAATTGAATATCGAATACTATTGTCCTTTAAAAAAAGATTGAGCATATAAAAAACGGCGACGTGACAGCTATAATTTTGTACTAAGAAATGTCGCCTAGTAAAACAGTAAGGGACAATGATCTCAATACGCAGGGACGCAGTTTTCATGCCCTTTCTAATTTGATAATGGGCAACTGGACCCACTATGATTCAGTTATTGGGACGATTACACCATTGATTATTTTCTAGGGGTTTCTTTGGCCCTACGTGATGCTGCCTCGAAACATATGTAGATTATTTATAAAGCACAAGTTTTTGATTTCGGAATGAGAGAGGCAATGTATCGTCTCCCTGACACTGCTAAATTCGGGTCAAAACAAACTGGTTTCTCATGGCGAAAGTGCAAGTCCTTTGTCGCAACCGTAAAACTAACTCTGTTATATTTCGCATTAGGGTAACCTGTAATGATAAACATTAGTTATGTGTGTGTAAATAAATAAATAAATAAATAAATTTAAACGAACCTAACAACCTTTATTAAAGAAAACAGTGTTACTGGGAGTAACAGACGTAGTAGGGTACAGGCAAATGTCAGCCAGTGATTGGTTTATATAGCACAACAGATTGTGATGGATGCAGTAGGTACTACAATGATTAAACCGTCCTCCCCTCTCCTTCATGCTAGACTGTTGAGAATCAACGCGAGTGCCTAATCTGAATCCCAAATGTTTACATACTTGCCGCGACTAGCATTGTTTGCATTCTGACACTGGGATTTTAGTTATTCTGTGGCTGGGTTCAGTATTATGTACGTCCTTTACTTTAGAGTACTTTAGATTAGTTTTATAACTAATTTACTGAAAGGCATGTGTCCGGGAATACCTTATGTCTAGATCAATTAGGTATCTGTTGCATTAAGTGTTAAATAGTTTGAAATCACAATTCTGTAACTTGCCTCCACCTAGGAAAGTGTTCTTTTTTATACACTTTCTTTTAATCGGCAACTCTGAATCGCCGAAACCCAATACGTAAAAATTAGTGTCAGAAGTGAAGATTTAGAGAAATATGTTCATTGTTAACAAGAAGGTGTGGACGAGGTGAAGCGGAGGAGTAGCATTTGTTATTTGTCAACACGGGTGACAATTGAGCTGAGACCTGGTGACCTGAAATATAGGCTTTTTTTTTAGTCTCTCCGCAGGTTGCTAACTTGTAGAAAATAAGAAAAAAAAGTAGTATTAAATATTTTCACATACTCTGTAATTTTAACATAACGTGAAAATACATTATAGGCACGTTTGGAAATTATGTTAGAAACAAATAAGAAATGAGAATCTGCGTCCACATGACGCTTGCACGAATCCCGCCCTGTCGCGTAGCAACAAGTGTCCGATACCCAGAAACCGTAAACACCCGCGTAATATCAGCAGCGATCATGTTCCATTGCGCTATCACCGCCCAGGACATAACACGTCCTCTTTACGAGCGAGCAATGGAGAGCGAATGATCTAAATTGTTGTATCGTGTTGCGATGCGGAAACATATTTGTGTGTATAATCACAGATTTTAAATTAATATGATGCTGTGACTCGGAAAACTATCACTATTATTGTTATGGATTTTTCGCTCTCATAACTAGTCATTTTGTTATGTTAGTAAGGTCCACAGGTAACGTCATATTCATTCACTATGGGTGCACCAACCACCGGGTCCTACACCCTCCACTGACCCTCGGATCTGATAACTCATAACTGCGAAAACAAGCACTTGCACTATCTACAATCGCCACAAGAAACCAGGTGGTAGGCGCACCCATAGTGAATGTTTGAACTTCCGAATTGTAACGCCTAATACAATTTCAATCATATTCATTGGTCAACATTTGGCAGATAACAAACAGATAGGTCATCGTAGCGTTGTACTGTGGAAAGGCAGCCTTAGATTAAATTGATCTCGTAAAACAGGCTTGTTTTCACTGTGTGAGCGAGATGTCGTTCTACAGCGAAAGTGTAAATAATCCTGCCTTAAAAGTTCTTGGATATGCTTCTGGTACAAGTTACTTAGCATTAAAAAAAAAACTTACTACAAATTAAAAAAAATATGGCCGATGTTTCCAATGGTCAGATAGCCTACCTGTGGGATCAAGTTGATGCTGTCAGCAAATTTCAAGAAATGCAGCATCAAATGAAAAATGGACCGGAAGTTAAATAAAAATTATCCTCTTATCTAATTAGGTGATTTTGTATACAGTTCAGCGTATGCCAAATTGCCGGCTGTACGAGTATAAGGAAAGTAAACAAAAATCAGGACCTTTGCTGCTGTACATAACGAGACCCTGAGAAAATTGGAGGAAAAATATCAAATAATAGGTCCATATTACATCCTGAGCCGATTTAGGCAAGATGTTTATGTCGCAAGATGGTGGTAATGTGCAAAACGTGGTGATACCTATGGGTTAGGCGTTCATACTTCTAATTTAGTTTTATGATTATAAATATCCAATACCATTATGTGGGTACATATTAATGAATGTAATAATACCTAGTATTTCTTTAAATTCGCAATAAAATTTCGCTCAACATACCCACTTTTTTTTTATTAGTGTAAATATCACACATTTTAATATTCTGTTACCTCTAAACCTGTATAGGTTTGTGGAGGCAATGACATTCGCTTACTCCAAGCTTGTACACGACATTTAGTATACTATTAGTACCCATTCTGTTACAACCTGCATATTCAATTATTTTTAGTGTAAATTATTTAAAACACAACTATATAGGTACAACAATTGAGTAAATTGATCAATATGGACAAACTTTTGTATAAATTATGGACTGACTTAATTGGACTGCTGACGCTTTTAACAGCAAAGGTATTTCGATCCAAATAAAATACACAAATTAACTCTGAACTCATGTTTCCTGTGAAGTTCCTGTTATTTGGAGTGTTATGTATGAAATATTCACCAAGCGAATCTGTTAACTCAATAGATAATTAGGTGGTTATTAATTCTAGTATTCTTTAATGTACACAGAAATTTTTATTATAGACAATAGGCTGTAAAAGATATAGTAGTACAAAGGCGAGCTTATCTCTAAAAGAGATTTCTACCAGCAAACCATTATGGCCCTTAATAAAAATTAATTACAGGAAACACTTCGCTTAGTAAGTAAGTACTGAAACCACAATAACATTTAACTATTAAATATTAATTCTTGTGTCGAAACAATGTGTACCTCATGTAGGTACCTTACCCAAGTGACGTCAAGTGAACAAAAAACCGCCAAGAATACCATGTATCAAACATTTTTGCAATAAGAATAATAACAATACGAACAATAATTATAGGCTTATGTTCCGTAAGTGTCCGTTAATCGAATCATTATGGAGTTCTCCGGTATTAATTAGACCCGCCCATTTGGGGCACACAGGACCAGTGTGCGGTCTAAAAGGCCCCATTAAGGGTCGAATAGACCTCAGAATGTTCGTATAATTAAGAGAGTGTCGTCGTGTTACAACTTATGGTTGTGGTACTTTCATTTTAAAGGTACCTCAGAACTGACATAAAATGCGTAGATTTTAATGGGGTTTTATCTACCTCATACCTTTTTACCTACTTAAATACATAAGAAAGGTTTCCTTGATCAATATTGATTACAATGTTTGGTAAATAGTAATAAATAGATTGGTTATTTTAGACTTGCCGAAATAAACAAGGAAAATCGTATCAAATATCGATACCTATCGAAATCGAATCGATAGAGATTCACAATACCATGAAGGAAATCCATATTTATTTGATCACGTCGCGGTCACAGGTCGTTTGTTCAGGGATTTTGTGTTTGTATTGGGGTACACTGTTAGTTCAGTATCTATTTTTTTTTTATATTTCTTTGGAACAATTTTGTGTACAAATTGCTCTTCATTCTTCATTATACCTATGATAAGCAGAAGTTTGTTTTTAGACCACGAAGGGTAGATAGAATCTTGGCATTTTAAATGTGTTCGACAAATTTTTCCAATAAATAATGTCTACAATAAACTGTACCTACCTACATACTCGTATTAGCTACCTATTACACTCTCCGCAAAATCTCAAAACACGAATATTTACATGACATTTCATTCTGATATTAGAAAATGTTGAATTTTGTGCCAAAAAGTGGAGTAAAAGTGTTGCTTGGTACACTGAAAGCTTTTTTGTGTTATGGTAGGGTATGAACTTTACAAACTTAGGTATTGTATATTTTTGTTTTTATGATATTAACTCGAGTTTTAACACCCGATGACAAGCCAGAGAATGTAATAAAAGTAGGTACACAGCATTAGAATAATCTATAAATAATTATGTGTGTGATATTGCAAATACTATCAATGCAATCCTTATTGAATATTCATAAGTTGTCAGATCCTGTACTTATACGGTGTTTCTCTCATCTCCTTCCTTCCTTCCGTGCATGTCGTAAGAGTCAACTTATGAACTCAGGCATTTTCCCAGGTGACAACCTAACAACTTGTCACTGATCGTGATATCATCATTACATCTGTCCCCGCCATGCTAAACGTGGCTGTGAGATCTCCTTTATGATCCCGCAGTTCTGGCTGCCCCATGTAACCTATACTTTAGATTTTTATCGGTTTTGTTTTCACATCGATCAATCGACCATTAATTTTTTACAAAACATTTTATACAACAACTCTATTACGTAACTATAACTAACTAAGCGTCTATAGGTCATATAAATAGATAAATATGTGTATGATAAATTTGCAAATCCCACTGAGCTTAGGTTGCGTTTCAGCCGATACTTTGCATGAAGCTCTCATGAAATCACGTAATTTATGGAGGACTTGTTTATTAGTTATTTTTGGGTGTAAACTATTGGGCTCAGGGCTCTCACCTAGTGGCCCAGTTTCTCAAATAATGTTTACGACAACACAATCAGCGCCGTCTGTGTAATCATTTGCCCGTATTCATTAAACAGACAAACTTTCCAGCTTTTCAATACGAAATAATTGATAAATCTGTGTAAATAGTCTCCAGGCACAGTCGAGTCGGTAGTAAATAGCATTTAAAATTTAAACGTATGTAGGTGTGTATATTCCGAGTACTACTATTATTACTACAAGTATTGTCTCATTCAAAGGATTCATAGGATGTACTACTGAATTTATTTGAGGATTTTAATGTATTAAACTTGTCACTTAGCTCGTGTCTCGTGAAGTTTGGAAAACCGTTGGTCCTGCACATCTCTCTGAGGTCATGTCGGCTTTCCATCCCATCGCACTATAAGAGTGAAGGAATAGAGAGTTCAGCTGTGCTTGCGCACACACTTATGCACTAATCTCTTACGCAAATAGGTTGCCATGAAAAATTAGGACGTAAAATTCTACATAGCGACATCACCAAATATTTCCAGTCCCTTCAAAGACCTTGCATTGCACCTTTGGCTGCCTCCGTCAAACAATCGAATTAGTATGAAAACCTTGAATGAAAGAGCATTTTGCTCATAAAATTGTTCCATTTATGTGTACGATTATAAAAATATTTTTACCAAATTCCAATGTTCGCATTTTATCGACAGAGTAGATAGGTATACTTACCTATGTAGATGATGTCTGTATCAAGACCCACAGATGTATCAAGACCCACAGATGTTTTTAATGAAATACAGGGTGATTTATGGTCGTCAACGTTCCCGAAAACTACGGAATCTCCTCATCATCACGATCATTTTTCTCCATGGAAGCATACCTGGGAAGTGTCTGGTTTCCAAAATATTAGGGTCCAAAGTTGAGTAAATAGACTGCGTTTTTCTGCATAAATGCACATAGACGCGCGTAGCAGGATTTTTTCACGAAAAATAATTAATATCTGTCTATAAAAAAACTAACATAAACACTAGACACTATAAATTTCGCACGATCAAGGAATTTAATAAAAAATAAAAAATAAAACTTTTTTTCCCAGCATTTTTTTTGGCATAAACTTACTTTATTTCATGTATAGAATACGTACCTTTCGTTAAAGGTGGCCACAAAAAAACATCCTGTATAAAATTGGTAAAGGAAATAAAAATTTATAAAGACACTAGCGCAGCGCCTAGAATGCGAGAGGTCTTTAATATTGGAACAAAATTGTAGTTTACCATGTGTCTTCCTTCTCATAACAAGCCAATTTATGTAATGACACCATTTTCGATGTATTTCACGGACTATTTACTATGTTGTTCATTCGCAAAATTCTGCGAAACGGCATGTTATATTTTTTGTAGGGACACGTACGTACTATCTATGGGTTTTTACAAATACTGGCACGGTTTGCAATGGTCGTGGGTTCGATTCCCACTCGGGTGAAGAATTTTTTCCATTTCTTTATTAATAATTTTATAAAATACTCATAAATAAAAACTTACGTATTGTCGGTTGGTGCTGAATTTTACAACGGTATATAGGTAACTTTTCAATAAGTATAAAGAGAGAAAAAATAATATTAAGTACATAATTTTATTTCGCAAACATAGCAGTATCAAAGTCAAGTGAATGCAGTGGAATTGAGAAGTATGTGTGGAATCACTTTGAAAGATAGAATAAATAAAAAATGAGGTGATCAGAAAGAAGTGTGGTATAAATGAGGACGTGGTGACTAAGATTGAGAAGAGTATATTGAGGCGATTTGGGCATGTGGAGAGGATGAGTGAAAGTAGACTGACAAAGAAAGTGTACAACGGAAGAGTGGATAGAAGGGTTGGAAGGGAAGAACCTCGCCGGACTTTCACTGATCAAATAGGTGAAATTCTAGAGAAAGGTCAGGTCAAGTGTACCCTTAACCGACGAGCGTGCATGAAGAATATCATGAAAATAGATGAAGCGAGAGAGGTGTGTCAGGATCGTAGCAAATGGAGATCCGTGATCTCTGTCTACCCCTCCGGGAAAGAGGCGTGATTTTTATGTATGAATGTAAACATAGCAGGCATATAAAACAAAAAAAAATACGTATGGTGACAATGACAAAGCAATTTCTCATTTCAGTGTAATAACGTGAAAGAAAACAACACAAAAAATTTTATCACATCAAATTAACTTTTCAATCACTCTTGTTCAACCTAACGTTCTCCGCGAAGTAATAGGTGGTGGCTGAAGGCGACTTTTTACGAATCACCCTACTTTGTCACTGGGCGAAACATGATATGAATCGTCGACCAGCGCCCGTAGCATGAATTTGGTGAGAGCGAGATAATTCACATTTAAACGTCTTTACAGAGCTATATAATAACTAGACAAAACTAGTTCGTACTTTGCATGTAAAAATTAGAATAGACACAGTTTAATATGACAGAGATATTTCATATAATTTGCTGTCAAAAGTCATGTATAACGAGGACATAACTTTACGCCCGGTTTATTAGTAGCGCTGTATATAATCAACAAATCTTTTATATAGATAAGCGCACCTGTGTGCATTTTGCTTTCGAAAAACTAAATTGTTAAAATTTTATATATATTTCACAGTTTTATTCCACGATGACTGACGTTTATGTGCTAATAGCGAAATGTTCTCAGCTGTTAAGCTATTGCCTTTGCTAACGAATACTATATACACCTAAGCTAAACTCTTCTTGTATCATTTCTATTGATAGATAATAATATGAAGCGACAAAACTGGATCCGATGTCGCAAGTATCAACATATTTGAGTTACAAAAGCATACGATTTGTCGCAGTTCCACCAATTGTCGACCGTAAAATAAAGCTGATTTGTGCAATAAACAAATGCGTAGTAATGACGAATACGTTGGAAATGTTTGGGAAATATCGGTTTTGAATTCTGTGTTAGGATTTTGACATTAGTACTCTCTAGAACAGCTTATCCATACTGTTCTGATGCGGGGCTTCACTAGAATACATCAGCTGTATCTCCTTCCGTGTATGTCGTAAGAGTCAACTAAGGAACTGAAGGCCACTTTCACTCTGGCTATAAAGCACTTATAGGGAGAAATATAATAATTAATAAATGCATTTCAGTCTGGTATAACGAATACATATAACTTTCGAGGCGAATTTTCCAACAGTTAGGTAGCCTATCTGAAAGATAAACTTAATACTGATTTCTATAAAAATTAAAAAAAAAAGATAGCATTAAGTTTATTATTCAGATATATTATCTAACTAATTGTAAAATTGGCCCTTACTATCATAACGTAACAAAATAAAATATAGCTTAGCATAAATTACCAGAGCCACCTACGTTATTAAATTCATTATTATAGAATGAAGTTAATAAACAGCATGTTTATTAAACTCGAAGTTGTCGACAATAAAGGAATACGTTATTACAAGAGAAGCGAGGCTGTGAGCCAAGGAATGGCTAGAACAAAGATTAAGGCGCACTAGATAGATAGAAGTATTTAGTTTACTAAATACCTATACATACATATAATCACGCCTTTATCCCTTACGGGGTAGGCAGAGCACCAAGGGCCGATAGGACCACATGGTGCCACTTCTGATCAATTTTGAGGGTATATTGAGATGTACAAGTTCGGTTAGTAGTGACAGATGGACGCCTACAAAACACCAAGACCCTCTTGTCGCTCTACTGACTTGTAGAATATGCCCGGGAAGAGAAGCAGCTGTAGTATTATACGTTTTTTTTTCACTCCCAGAGCAGCATAGAAAAAATAGTTAACTTAATATCAGAAAAAATCTAGTTATACCTACGCTATGGTATAGGATAAACCACTCTTCTTATGATGTTTTACTGCATTATTGAAATATCAAGATATAAAAACTTAAAAACTAGTATCACATAACGTTATCGTGCTTATTCCGGCTCATTCCACGCCCTTATATCCGTGTAGACTTAATTGTCGGTGTCCCCGGTCTGCGGAACCTCATCTTCCGTCCCCGCTTTATACTCGACTTAAAACGTGTGTTTCCATGCACTTGAATATTTAAAAGTAAAACGGTGAACTTTCCACGCTGTATGCTGTCTAAATATTTCAAAAATTCGGTATAAACTTTGATCCATCTTTAATCGTTAGATACTAACATTTTTTTTTAAATGATAGTGAGTTTGTTTGCTTATTTGTTTGTTACCTCTTCACGCTTTATTTACTCAAAAATCTCCATGAAATTTTGCATAAGTATAGTTGGGTGTACGGAATAGGACATAGGCTACATTCTGTGTTCCACGCGGACTTGTCATAACAATAGTATAAAACAAAGTTGTTTTCCGCTGTTTGTCTGCCCCTATGTACGCTTAGATATTTTAAACTAAGATTTTGATGCGGGTTTTTTAAATAGATAGAGTTGAGTCAAGAGGAAGGCTTATATGTATAGTATCATCATTGCACCCGTGCGAAGTCGGGGCGGGTTGCTAGTGTCATATAAAACAAATAATATTTGTACTTTTCAAGGGCACTTCAGGTTAGGGATATTTGTCAAATAAACCTTGAAAAGTTACCATTTAGTACTGTTATGTAAAGGTCGTTCGACATTGGATAGTCATGGTTGACGTTGGAGTGGGCTGTTTAAAAAGATAAAAAAATACCAGTGAAATCAGCAATGAATTATAATTAGCTGGGATTGAAGATCGTCAATCACCCTGAGTTAGGCGTTAAGCTTCGAAGGACTCTATTCTAGATTATACTTTCGCAAAAAGATTGGAAGAATTGTGAGGATTAATCACTAAAAGCTGTTCCATTATTCGATGATCAATACTAATTAACTAATGAATGGACCCATTTATTAAATTGTTTACCTCCGTCCAGGTGATTTCGTATTCTGCTATTGATTGTACCTATAGACTGAGAAAAATAGTATATAATCAGAATCAACAGAGGGATGAATAAGTAGGTAACATACATAAGCGTGCGCTCTGCATACTCTTAAGTATATGATTTGAAAGGAGATGTATTATCATTACTTGTACTAATTTATTACAATTGCAAAAGTAGTGATTGAAATGAAATTGGGTATACAGGTACTCTAGACCCCGAGAAAGGACATATGCTACTTTTTATCCCGGTTCAATTTTTTTTTTCGTGGAGAATTTTTACACTTTGTTTTTTTTTCAGCAGTTCACTCGTACGGAGTCGCGAGCATCCGCTAGTTTTTTATATATAGGTACTAAGCTCGACAGACTTATTTATATCTATAATGGTATCTTTGTATATTCTATATTCTTTAAAACAAAGAATAAGAATAAATTATTTCAAAGTTGTGACCCGCGATCAGGGGGCATTTTGCGAATTTAAAAGCGAACTCATCATTGCATAAATTAAATCGTACTTAACGTCGGAACATGATTGATTTACTTGGAAGATATAAATTTTTCCCAAAAAAGTTCACTGCAGAGTCACAATGAAAAATGATTTATTATTGCCTCGACAATCGATGGTGATAAATCAAACGGTGTTTTTTAATAGTTCAGCCATAGATAGCATTGTAGTAGGTACCTACGCTTATTTATTAATCCCACTTTGTTTTGTGTGGGTGTAGGGATCTCGTTCGTGATCCCACAACTCTGGATACCCTAAAATCAGGAACACAGGCTGTGAGTATTATATAAGCTTAGACTAATAAGTATGTATGTTTATTTACTAACTGGCAGATAATGAACTAAATATATAATTATTTTGATACTTATCTGCCAATTTCATCAAAATCTGTTGGGTGGTCACCGTGTGAAATACTCACCAACATCCAGACATTCTTACTATTTTCACACTACTACTTATGTTTAGTTTATAAAATTAGGAAATTAGGGTCAAGACCATAGATTTAGGATTTTTTCGCTACGTCAAGACACACTGTTTCTACCCGACGCTATAACACGTCGAAAATGTGTGGCGCGTGTGATCGCGTGGGGTGTTAATAATGTGTCATGGACCATACAAAATGTATGTGATAGATAGGTATGTACTGATACGCATGTCGTCACGTCGGGTGTCAACAGTGTGTCTTGACCCTTATTCACACTAATTAGCTAGAAGCCTAACTGATGAGATATTAAGCCAAAACTAATCGATCGAAGAAAGACTTATTATTGAGTTACTCGATAACTAATACTCCGTTAATCTAACATCCTCAGACTTATCTACGGATATTAATATACAAGGTGTTTTTTAGTTGCCACCCTTAACGAAGGGTACGTACTCTATACATCAAATAAAGTAAGTTTATGCCAAAAAAATCCTGGGAAACGATGTAAATTTTTTATTTTTTATTTCTCGATCTGGAAAAATTTATAGTGTCCTGTGTTTATGCTAGTTTTATCATAAACAGATATTAATTATTTTTTAGTGAAAAAATGTTGCTACGCGTCTTTGTGCATTTATGCAGAAAAACGCAGTCTATTTACTCAACTTTGGACCCTAATATCTTGGGAACCAGACACTTCCCAAGTATGCTTCCATGGAGAAAAATGATCGTGACGATGAGATTTCGTAGTTTTCGGGAACGTTGACGGCCAAAAATCATGCTGTATTCGAAGATCTTTTACAAAAATCAGGATTGGGTATATTATAACAAATTCTAACTCATACACCATAGAATAAAAAACTTGACCTTCTTAACATTTACATAGATTTTACAGGAAAATTCAAGAAATAAACCTGCATAATGTTGCTCCGAGTTCAGCAGCCTGAAATAGATACGGCATGGAGCAGTGTGAAGACGGCTCTAGGTCAAGAGGAGTGACGTACACCCAACATATGCGAAAACTGTATATATAGGTAGTTCATACTATTTCTATATTTAGTTGTACCTACACTCGTCAACGTGGAAAGTATATGCGGTGGGCATTCCGATCCTTTCTTTTAAAAAATATCCTTTAAAAATAGTACAAGTACCTTAGTTGAAGCTAGTGCTTACATTTCAAATTGAATTCTGTAAGACACAAATATAAGATATTTTAGTTTTTTAACAGAATTCTTCAATAAGAATAATTTTGAATGTTGCAGTACGTACAGTACACCTGTTTGGCAAGATGGTTTCTTTTACTGTAGAGTTCTTTGACTCGATGAATAATATAATGTGAATACTTGGATGAGTTCTTTGTAATATTTGACAGGGGTACAAAAACAGCTAACTCTCGCACAGTCTAAATATGATTTAGTGTGTACCTTACTCCCATAATATATTGTTTGTAGCTATTTAGTACCGTAAAGAAAAATTGGATAAATGTTAATCAACAAGGATTAAGATTTAGAAGATTGAATACATATATCTGCCGAAACACGATTGGACTCAATACAAGGCAAATGTTTGAACGAACTATAGCTGCGTTATACCGTAACCAGAAACACGACGACGGCGACGTCTCACATCGAACTCTTGATGTTTCACAGAATAACTGCCGTGCCTGATTTCAGAACTAACAGTTTTTGTTTGCAGTTACAGAGATAATCTAGTCACACATAAAGTAACTAGCGCCATCGTTCAAAGGAACTGTTTGGAGAAACTCACTCTTTGGTAGATGGGTAAGGTCGGTACATATCTAACGGAAAATATCTGACGAAAATGCGTCGAGCGTATCTCCAGGTACAGGCAAACGCACTAACGCATCATCGGTTGACTGTGAAAGGTAGAATGTTCTGTCATATTTGCCTGTTCTGACGTTACGCGACCGACAATACGCGACAGATTTTCCGTCAGATACGAGTATGTACCGACCCTTAGGCTGCAGATCAGCTTGTGTGTGATTCAAATCTCCGAACTGTCATGTCCAGTCGGTCCGTATGTAGAGTGCGTTTTACCGTATAGTTACCTTGAATGATTGCGCAAGTTACTATGTGTATCCTGTGTCACAGCATACAAAAAGTGTTAGTTCCGAAATCATGCATCTATGAAACGGAATCTATTTCCGATCGGATCAGCTAATGCATTCGACAACTGAATTTGAATATGCCTCTGTGGATTTTCGAAAAAAGTTGTGATAACATTTTTGCACATCCATGCTTTGTTTAGGTATCGTATGGTCGCAGCGTGTGCTTTAGGATCAACTATTTGCTAGATCTACAAATGAACTTTTGAAAAAGTTAAATAAAATTTTTTAAAAAGGTTTTTTATTTCAGTTTGCTACTTATTGCGTATACAAATAAAATATTTGTTTGTAATATAACCGTTTTACACTACAATAAAACGATTATTATGGGCCGAGAGAAAACACAGCATCGCATTATAAGAATAGTGTGTACTCACCTTAATTATTTGACTTACGGATAGTGTAAAAGACCCTTATCCATAGATCTCCTTTATTTTATCTATGGCCAGTTGTCACCACAAGGCGGGAACCGGCTGTCAACGTCATTGATGTCTTCACCAGGAAGACCTTCTTGCGATGCTGTGTTTTCTCTCGGCCCATAATAATCGTTTTATTGTAGTGTAAAACGGTTATATTATGTGCCTTAGGAAAACACAGCATCGCATTATGAAGATGTGTTTGCTATCTGCTGGTGACTATGATAAGAAACACACACACAATGTTGATATTAGTAATATAATATGAGATCAATAAGGCATGGCATGTTGAAAACATAACATTTAACATAAAATACCAACAATTTAACAAAAAAATTAATCCTCCTAAAGTTTACATATTGCTTTACTCCTGCAATTGTAAAAAGAATAACATAATGATAATAACATAAGAGGGTAGTTGATGTGCTCATAACTAACACAACTAAAGCCCATAATAAATAATAATCATACCACTTCAAAATGCAGGTTTTACAACACCTTTAATTGTAATAAATAAGTGCTCAGGTGCATCATTGGTTTGTCTCTCCTTATTAGCTTGAACAAGGAGCCTAACCCATCGTACAGGGCATAAGGCTAAGTCTTCATTTAGCAGTAATTTCCAACCATTTTGCCTTCTAGCACCAGAGTCTGTTTTAGCACCAAAGGCAGGGTATAAACAAATCTCTGTTCCATTGTCAATTAAATTCTGTTTAGATATCCTTAGTAGAGTCAAATCATGAAGTCTGCGGCCCGATATTAATAGTAAAATTGTGGCAGTTCGTCTAGCTATCTCAAATAATGAATTTTGATTTGGGTTGTTCTTTAGCCAATCTATAACTTTCCTAGGATCCCATATAGGTGGCTTAAATGTTGGTGGTTTGGAATTATGTATTGACTTCAAAACTTGCCTAACTAGGAAATTTGAAGTTATATCAATATTTTTTCCGCAAAAGGTGGCTACTGCTGACTTTTGGACTAACATGGTTCTGTAAGCCAAGCCCTCTTTTAAAAAGGTATCTGCTAAAAATTGGGCCACATCCTCCGGTCTAGGGGCTTTTGGATCTACATCTTTACTATTAGACCATGTTAGCCATCTTCTTATTGCAGGTTGGTAAGTATCTAGGGTAGACTTACGCCAACTACTCTTTAATAGTTGCTTTTCAGCGGATGACCATCTTTGTATATCTTCTCCCCACCCCCAATTCTCCAAACCTTCAATGTTAGCTGATCTATCTTTGGAGGTGGTCGTCCTGTTGTCAGATCCACAAGCACTTTGTGTAGGTTCATAATATTCATGGGCTCCTCCAATGAGCGCATCTGGAGATCCGCTCTCCAAAATGGTTGTTCCCAATCCGGCGCTACCAGGAGATACGTGCCCTTTGCACTGTTTAGATGCGAAAGAACTTTCGGTATTAGATTTGGAGGTGGGAATATCCATCCCAGCCGGTAATTCCACTCTTTTGTGAAGGCATCCGTATACATTGCCGAACAATCTCGTGAATCTAATGTCACGTAGCTTGGCACTACTGCCGACTCTTTTGACGCAAAAAGATCTATCTCCGGCGTACCCCAGCGTTTGAAAACCTCCGCAGTTGCTCTGGGTAACAAGTGCCATTCCGGTACCGGTCGTCTCCGGGACAGTCGGTCTGCAATCGAGTTGTACTTTCCCGGTAGATATTGAGCCGATAGCATTATGTTCCATTTGTCTAAGAGAGTTAGGAGCTGGAAGGTCAAAGTTAGCAGGCCTATGGAGCGAGTCCCACCTTCCTTGCGAATGTAGGCAATAATCGTCCTGTTGTCCGTCTGCAGGAGTATATGTGAGTCTTTGAGGCTCTCGGCTCTGCTCTTTACTGCCGCTAGCACGGCGTACATCTCCTTTTTGTTGCAATGCCATGACCTTTGTTGAGGGGCCCATGTTCCCGACATAGTTCTTTTGCCCAGGACAGCACCCCATCCTACGTCTGATGCGTCTGTAGTCAAGAAGTGGGTTACACTTCTCGGGTGTATTGGTGATGTTGTGGTTAAGGCTCCGAGCCACCACTCGAGGTCGATCAGAGCCCTCTGCGGGATTGATATCCTCGTTGATGGGCGTTGCCGCGAGAACTGTCGTAGAAATATCTGTAAAAGTCGACAGTGCAGTCGGCCTCTCTGAACTACGAAGCATGCAAAATTCTGCTGACCCAATAGGCACTGAAGCTGTCGTAGGGTGCAGGATTTCTCGATCAACATCTTTTCTAGAGCCGATCTTAGAGATGCTTGTTTCTTGTCCGGAAGGGACATCACATTCTGATCCATATTCCAATTGATACCCAGAAAGTCTATAGATCTTACCGGGGACAGGACAGATTTTTTGTGATTGACCTGCCAACCCAGGTACTCCAAGAGCTGCATGGCCTCCGTGGCCTGTACTGCTAACTTGGCAGGGTTCTGGTGTACTAGGAGAAAATCGTCCAAGTACACCAAAATTCTGAAGCCCCTCTTGCGTAGGGTCTCCGCAACCCAGCAAGTTACTGCTGAAAACAACCTTGGGGCCGATGCAAGGCCGAAAGGAAGAGATGTCATTTGGAGAATCTCCTTTTTGTAAACTAGGCGCAAAAATGGTCTGTGAGCTTTTGCGATGGGGATGTGGAAATAAGCTTGAGATATATCTATCTTTGTTAACCAATCTCCGGGCTGGAGACACTCTGGGACAGTTGAATGACTTATCAGATGAAAATGTTTTGTTTTGACATACCTGTTCAACCCCCGTAGGTCGAAAATTGGTCTGTGACCACCATCGCTCTTTTTTATTAAAAACATCCGGGAGAAGAAACCGGGTGTCAAAGAACTTGGTGTCTCCAAAACACCCAGATCTTTTAGTTCTTTTATTTGATCTGTCATCAGGGATGACGACTTTGTTACAAAATTTTTGGTCAATATTGGTGAGGGGTACACCAAGGGAGGTTTTAGAATGAATGGAATGCGTGAACCGGAAATTGCTTTCAGTATGAATGGGGTCGCTCCGAGCTCCTCCCACCTGTCCTTGAATAACCTCAACTGACCTCCGATGAACCCCTTTCTGCAGTCATTGTCTATCCTCAGGGGCACGAAAGGAAGAACGTTTCCCTTTACCCTTACCTTTACCTTTGTTTTTAGCATCATAATTTTGGAAACTATTATTTCTACCGGGATGATTAAACTTTGGTTTCTTATGACCCTTGTATGAAGTTGAAGGGTAAGGTTCATTTCTCTTAATTACTGAGGCTGGTTTTTTGTCATTTATAACAACAGAGTTTATAATATTGAGCCACTGGTGAGGGCCTCCAAAATTCTGGATTAACCTATCTAATTCAGCTCTATCAAACAAAAATTCCTCGGATGGTGGAATATTTTTCAAAGCTAATTGTATATGTTTATTAGGTATTTCTTTAATTATTTTATCTCTTCTGGTCTCTATGCACTCGGCCCTTTTCCCACACATAACTTGCAACATATCCTCTGTATTTTTATATATGGAAGTTCCTTCCCCAAAGGTAGAAGTAATTTTATGGAAAAGTGCCTGACCAGTCAGATCCCCTGGGGATTGACATGCCCAATCTATTATGCCTTGAAGGCCAACACGTAGCAGGTCATTGGCCTCTAATACTGCATTAGATAATGCAGCCACAACATTTTCAGTTCCACATAAATAATCTTTACCTTTACATAATAACTTAAGCTCGTCATTAATTTTTAATTCAGTGAAGCCTGGAGTTGCCAAAAACGAGGGTAAGGTCTTAGAATACCTAACATTTTGCCAAGTAGGTAGACCAAAATGTTGTAGTTGTTTAATCTTAGCCACTCTTTCAGGCAATGCCGGTTTAATTAGCTTACTCCTATCAATATCAAAGCCCACATTGCCCAGATTAAGTACATTGGGAGTAGTCTGGGAAATATTTGGCATGACTAAATAACCTTGTGAAGATACGTCTTGGGGTGTTGGCCCCTGTTGCGAGCCGCCGAGACCCTTTTCCATGTATATTTTAGATAGAAAACTTACCTGCGCTATCAGGGCATCAATTCTCGAGTCACTTGATGTGGATTTCCTTTTGAAAGGCGGTCTCTCACTCTCCGAAGAGCACGAGGAGGATGAATCACCAGAATCCGACCCTCCGCGGGACTGATTTGGCTCATTTACATCCACACTATTGCTCTCCATGGCGGAAATCACTTTTCCTCACAAGAAAACACTCGGTTAACCACTTTTATCAAACTTTTTATCGGGTGAAAAAACTTTCAAACCGTAATCGCGGCGAGTAACACACACAATGACGTTGACAGCCGGTTCCCGCCTTGTGGTGACAACTGGCCATAGATAAAATAAAGGAGATCTATGGATAAGGGTCTTTTACACTATCCGTAAGTCAAATAATTAAGGTGAGTACACACTATTCTTATAATGCGATGCTGTGTTTTCCTAAGGCACATAATATCAAATACTTCTTTCACAATATTAACTATAATTATTATTATATAGCCTATATTATTGTTATAGGTGTCACGTTAAGATTAGGTTATTTTCAGATTATGTAGGTAATGAATATTAATTATAAAAGCTATATTCGCTATTAAATATTACGAAATTAGCCATGACATGACAGTACTAACAGAAATAACAATATCAAAGGCACGATATCAAAAACGTGTAGCTACCCAACAAAACTCCTTAAACATTATTTTAATATATTTACTTAAGTCTAGAAATGCGAAGGTTGTTTACCGACCCTGTCTAGTTATTTAGCCCTAGAAATTCAATTAAGTGATGTTCTAGCCTAACCATACTCGTATACTAGCTTATATGGTCGCCATAACGTACGCGACTAGACAATTTATGTAGCGGTAACAAAGGTCATATTACAATGCTCCCCTTTCATGGCTATAAAAAATATGATAGCATGCGTACAGAATATTAATTTGATAAAGTAATTTGTAGACAATTATTTTAATTGGTTGCAAGATTATTATCTTTCTAACTAAATGGTAAAGTAGGTGTACTGATTTTCTTTGTTTCCTTCATAGGAGGCAGGAGTATTATCAAAAGTTATTATAAAAGTAAATTGCTCTGCTTGTCTGTCCGTATGTCTGCTTAAAACCTTGACATTGGTATAAATATACTTTAATAAGCTACCTTTTGTCTGTCCCAAAAATATATTTGAACAAAAATTTTAATTTACCGTAATCATCCAGTATTGTTTATACATATTGATGTCTTTGAATATTCAACATTTTATACCAAGGCATTCATAAAAGTACTTATTCATCCTTTCACTAACTGCCTATAGGTACAACTACCTCCTGTTATAATCTATTTATAAAGGACTAATAGGGCAACGTAATCCCATCCGGCCAAGGTTCAAAGAGACGATCTATTTGGCCTAGGATCTTAATAAATATGCAATCCTAAAGTAAAGGCAATCTTGCAGGTAAAGGATCATTTTGGGATCGACTCTGGACCCTTTTAAGTACTATTTGTGACCTTCAGAGGTTAAGTAGTTACAGGAAGTCAAGTTACGAACCCAGGCTTGGTCAGAATTAAAATGGTTGCGGTAGGTAAAGCAGAGGTAATGATGTAAGTATAATATCTTAATCTACCTCATTGATGATCTCCGACCGTATTTCGGCCAAGGCGACCGATCTCTACGGAGATTGGCCAGGTACGCAGGAGATATTATGGTGCACAAGTGAAAAAAATCATTGGTACAGGCCCGTGACTGGGATCGAACTTACGCCTACCACTTGACAGGTGCACGTCTTAACCACTGGGCTATCACCGCTTTACCTTACTACCTTATTGTTAATTGTTATAAACGTAAAAGTTTGTAAGAATGGTTGTTCGTTACGCTTTAACTCACAAAATACACCTATCAGAATCAGGCTTTACTGCTTTACGTGAAGAGTTATTAGTAGTTAATGCTTTTCAGATTTTAACTACGAGTATAACACACTCGTAGACTAGATCTGTATACATATTCATTGTTTTGCGAATGTATAGACAAACAAACATACACGTGTATATATCTATTTGTTCTGAACAATGAAATGCACACATAATTTTCCGCCATGCCGACGCCTCGTGTCGCGTCTTTCCAAATTCCGTGGCCCATAGTAACCGGTAGCATTTGAATTACTTCCAACAAACGAAAATTATTCAAAGTGTACTCGAGAACACAGTATGAGCTGCTATATTATTCTTTTGTGCCTTTATCTTTATTTATCGTTCCGCCCGAGGCGTGAAAACGTAGACTATAGCGAGCTTACAAACTTAAGATATACTGTTCCACTTTATTTTATACTAGCGGACGCGCACGTCTTCGTCCGGAAATGCTAGTGTATATAATTGGTGTGTTATAAATAAATATTCACACACTTCACAACACAATGACCTAGTCCCACTATAACACAGCTAGCACACTAAGATTCCTAAAGTGTGTCGTAGGTACTAAGCAACGGTATATAAATTGTTTATTTGTTTTATTTAACACGAATCATGGTCAGTTTCATTACTGATCTAAAGTTTTCATATTTACCTATTTTTGATTTCAAATTATTCCCTATATTTAAGAGAGAGATCTAACTAAATACTACATTTCCATGTTTAGTAATCAAAAGACAATTTCCAGTGTAAAAGAAAATTTGCTAATTATGAAGGTTATTCTGAATTTTCCATTGAATATATTAATAGAGTATATTATTGACATTGACTACGCATCGGGAAAAGATTTGCTTGTTTCTTTACACAGCGCAGTTTCATTCTATATGTATAGTTTTTTTTTTACAATTAGCTAGGCAAACATTTGACCGCCATCGTGCCTGATGTTAAGCAAGATGCGACCTAAGGTGATACATGTTTGCCTATAAAGTGCCTATTCACTTTAGCTTTGAAGAGACCAATGTTGTGGTGCTCGGGAAATACATCGACAGGAAGTGCATTCCACTCCTTGGCTGTTCGCATTACAAACGTGTTAGCATAACGTTTGGTGCGGATGGGTGGGATATCAACAACATAAGGGTGATACGCTAGTCTGCGTCTAGTATCTCGATGGTGAAAAGGGGCTGGTGGAACTGTATTGTGAAGTTCCCACGCACACTCTCCAAAGTGTATCCTGTAAAACACTGCCAAGGCAGCAATTTCACGGCGGTGGGCCTGGTCCTGGAGTTTATGTTGATAGGTAAATTTATAATTGTGTTACCGTCGCATATAACGGTTTATATTTATTTTGAGATTTGCTACACATTATACATTTTATAAGCTGTAGTGTGGTTATGTTTCATACGCATATCAGAATTTATGCTCTGTTTCCAGATTTTATGCGAAGTGATACTGCATGTGATTTTATCTCAACCCGAAAATTCCTTTAAAATATTTTATTGTACTGTTATAATAAAGTTTTCATTTTGTGTATTCTGCATTCGGTTTCTCTCAAAATTAAAAATATTTACAGTCATCTATAATACAAACAACATTTTGGCATGATCCCGAATATAGTGGAAATGACCTGCGCTACAAAACTACGCAACTTGCTCTCGTTTGGTCCCAACAAAACAAAATTAAAATATTTAAGCTGTCTTTTCACTATGCTACATTACTAGGGATGCGTTTGATATCTACCAATCACAATGGGGTAGTTTCCTATGGTTGAATCTTAATAACATTTTATGCTTATCAGAATAAATCATCAAAATCATACCTATCTGTAAAATAACATTTGATTATGTGTCCAAATGAGGTAGTAATAAGCCTTCAAAGTTAAGTGGGCAAGTCCATTTTTCAAATGTGAAATTAATTGAAAATTACATCACATGTCCACCTACATCATTTACAGCAACTTTTGTTTTATGACCATATTTATAAACGCAATATTTAATATAGCTGTAGAACAAAAATTCTTTTACGCACATACAAGTTACTTAAAGAGTGACGTCACGTCGTGGTAGCCGTTTGTATGGAGCGGTAATAAAAACAAACGAGAGTCGATAGTGAAATGAAATCTAAAATGAAATGGTGATTCAGATAAAAAGCATTAGACGTATTTTGTTTTTGTCGACAATGTTGTTAGTCATGAATTGTAGAGGGATTACTAAGGCAATCAATATTAATTATTAGTAAATGCCTACATGTTATCTAGAAAACGTACCTAACCTGCCTGTCTGACGCTAACTCACGGGTAAAGCTAAGTAGCAATTTGTGAATACTAAAATCCGTACATGAAATAAATTAGGCGGTACATACCACACACAGGTTGTGAAACACAACTGGGATCAAACATACACCGTCCGATTTGAAGGCGCAAGGCTATGAGTATCATATTGGCTTTCACCGCTCACTCAGAGTGCAAAAAATAAATAAATAGGTTAATCATACAAAAATTCGTAGGAGAATTAAAAACTTTTGTAGCTACAGTAGCAGTAACTGGCCATACCTACTCATACTCTTGAACCTTCATATTTCGATTTTTGATATTTCATAACAATACATACTTGTATCAAGTTGTATCAGTGCATCAGATCTTGGTCTCGACTCCTTCAAGGTCGGGTCTAAAAAGGGTGTCTGATATGAAAGGACATCCGGGCGAGGATAGCAGATATCAAGCCCGCGATCGGGAGGAAACTAGAGCTTGAAATTGAAGACCTTGGAGTTGGCCATTTCCCAAAGTCTCTTACTGATTTTAATTTTTCACCGATTACACACACACACAATGTAAGTTTTCCAACTTTTTGAAATTGACTAAACACAATACTGTGAAGACACTTAACTTTCTCTTCCCATTTGTAATACTTTATAGATCCTATTGCAAAGTTTACCTATATATATATTTCTAATATTGTAGTTATACAGGGTGTAACAGAAAGGTTATGTTAAGCGAAAAGATATGTAAATAGCCCACTATAGAGAACCTACTCACAAAGTTTGAGACTCGAAATCACATGTTTATTTTTCTAGATAGTATGGAGAATTTTTAAACATCTCAGGATTTTTCATACAATATTGAAAAATGAACTTGTAATTTAGAGTTTCAAATTTCGTGGATAGGTTCTCTATAATAGGCTATTTACATAGCTTTTCGCTTAACATACCCTTTTTGTTACACCCTGTATAGTTATGGCGATCGATCTAAAGGTGGGTTCCCACGGTGCGTGATTCCGCGGACGGACGCGGACGCACCGACGGCTAGGGACGGACGCGCACAACGGCCGCATCTATATTACCACGGACGCTCCGTTTCCCACGATCCGTGGTGCGGGCTGGTGCGCGTCCGTCCGTAATATCACGCACCGTGGGAACCCACTGTAATATTGCTAGAAACCCATCTGTCACTGTTTCCTGTATGTGTTGGGTATATTAATCCCCTTAATATTAGAGAGGTAGACAAGGCAGGAAGATAATGTATAATACGGGCTATAAACTCATCAATTTGTGGCCATTTATAGATTTAATGATCTACGTTTACATGTAGTGCTAATTCCTGTGCTGATGCGGGTCTTCATTCAGGAGAATGAAGAACTCTTCACTCAGGCGATAAACTAGCAGCTTGTCAGTGATCATTTACATCTACTCGTATCTCCGCTATGTTTAACGTGTCTGTGGGCTCTCCGTTATGATCCTGCAGTTCAGAGTACCCCATTTCGTAAACACAGCCGTGTCTTGTACAGCTTTGTCGAGCCTACACAAGTATTAACCTACATATAGTTGGTTATCTACATCTTCTAACATTGCAGTACTCGTCAGCATCGTAAACTTTCCATATAAAATAATCATGTCTATGCAAATCAAATGCAATAAGTGCGTCCAGTCCAGGCCACGTGCCCGACATATCGAGAGGCTCTCGAGGACTTTATTGCGCTGGCAACGTTCTTTATATGCAATACGAATTATGCATTTTTCAAGGATTTACAGCAGTACTGCGCGATTTAATATCCGTTTGAAATATGGTACTGAATATACAGAAGTATTCTAATGTACTGACTTGGAGATTTTAAATATACAATAGACTCAATATACAGGGTGTAACAAAAAGGGTATATTAAGCGAAAAGCTATGTACCTAAATAGCCCACTATAGAGAACCTATCTACAAAATTTGAGACTCGAAATCACATTTTTATTTTTTAAGATTATATGAAAATCCCTGAGATATTTAAAAATTCTCCATACTATCGGGAAAAATAAACATATGATTTCGGGTCTCAAATTTTGTAGATAGGTTCTCTACAGTGGGCTATTTACATAGCTTTTCGCTTAATATACCCTTTTTGTTACACCCTGTAGATACTTATACAATAGATAGAATCAATGCTATACAACAAGGGTCTTCAACCGGCGGCCCGCGCTTGCTTTTTTGGCGGCTCATACGTTGCATTGACAAAATTATTTGACTGAATTTGTTTGCTCGCCCATTCAATATTTCAGTCGAAGATATCCCTGAAGAAGTTCAGATGGAATTGATAGAATTACAGTGCAACTCTACTTTGAAAGACCAATTCAATTTAGATTTAATTGAGTTTTATTCAAAATACATCCCTATTTCAGATTTTCCTAAAATTAGAGATCATGCACTGAAAATGACATCTCTGTTTGGCACCTCATATCTTTGCGAACAATTATTTTCTCGAATAAAAAACGTAAAGTCGAAGGCAAGGACCAGAATCACCGATGTTCATCAAAATAGTTTGAGAATTGCAACGACTACTATAGGGGCAGATATTAATAAATTAGTGAAAAATAAACAATGTCAAACGTCTCATTGATAAATTTTCTAGTTTGTTAAATTAAGTAAGTAATAAATAACTTTAATGATTATATTATTGCTTTTTACTTTTACTTTAGAATGGAATGTTTTCCTTGTGTTGTGGCCCACCGAACCAATATTAGAGTTTACTAGGCCCTTGACATCGAAAAGGTTGAAGACCCTTGCTATACAAGTACGAGTAATATTAAGAAGGGCTTTCCTGCTGAACTAGTGATTCAATTTTTTTTATTTATATTACTTACCTAATAGGCCACTTGTTAATCTTAGATAACCCTTTTTTCTAGGGAAATAATAGCATTTTCTAGTCGATATAAACGTATAGCTAGAATGGTTCTTAGTTAGGTATATGATGATATCTAGTAAAATTAAGAAACTTACCAAAAGAAATGAGGCCACTGTTAAGCATGGTCAGCTTGATACTGGTCGGTATCGAGACCAAGCTGGTAGTGCCCGTGGTCCGAAGGTCTTTCTTCTTCGGCTTCTTCTCCATATCGTATCTGGTGGAAGACCTGGAGCGGTGTTTCCGCTGGCTGGTAGCCACAGAGGTGCCTCTTTGCGTACGCGACGACATTTTCACGACAAACTTTCAATTTTAAATCGCACAGTGTAAATAAACTCGTTCACTGCCACAGACACTTTTCTTTTTACATAACACTTTTACACGCACGTAATTTTAACTATTTGTATACCTAATAATCGCAATAATTCTAGAATATCAAAATACTTTATTTACACTATATACAATTCTATATTCTAAAAAACTTAGCACTTATATGAAACAAAAAAGTTTATACTTGCACTGTATATCATAAAAAATTGGACATTGTATCGCTGTTTTTACCTGTAACAAAAATAATACACGTTATTAACACGCGCAATATGATAAAATACGTTTAAAACTGTACTTTATATAACGAAATAACTAACTGAATTGCCAAAAACGTTTCGACGACGAGAAAGCGTCCAAATAGCACGAGCTCTGTACACCGAATGACAGAAATTGAATACGTTCCAAGTATTTACATACTATCTCAATATATTATTACATTCTGTTTATGAATGAACCATGAAACTGTAGGCGGCACGGCGGCGTGCGAAACGCTATTCCCTGAAGTGATTTAGAATAGGCGAATACATGGAATTATAGTGATCCAGCTAATATGTACAGGCTTTAGGGAATACGCTTGTAAATGACGTGTTTATAAGAATTTACAGCCCCTATTCAGTGGTACATACATACAAAGTTACGCCCATTAGCTCAGAGTTTGGGTGAGCAAATTGTATTACCATATTGCACCTGTATTCGGTCTATTTTTATTTTTAAATAAATTCTAGGGTACTTGTAGGTGCCTACTGACGCAAAATAGGGGAGGCTAAGATGTGTCAGACAAAAGTGGGCCACGGAACAAGACAAGTATGGGCTCAAATCGGGGAGACCAGCAGTGGGATATGTTTTGGGCTGTTTAAAAAGAAAGGGTATTAATATTAATTAGTGCCCAATACTTAACTCATGATGTCGAGTTGTTTATAATATGTAGATAGATCGAGCAATGAAAATTATTTCTATGTTTCTTGTTTTTGATCGTAAACTGCGGAATTCAATGTCGTTTTTAAGAGGAACCGTGGAATTTTCTTGTATACCCTTCGTAAACATTTATATCGAATAGCTTTATATAAATTTAAAATTATTCAGAACATTCGTAGAAATATGATTACATTATCATAATCAACTTTAGCAATGACATATCCATATCATATTACAACATTAGCTTACTCGTATTCAAGGATTTCTAAGTATTTTCACCAATTACCATAAGAGTTTAGAAAATCATTATGGTTTTGAGATATAATTTAAAGATTTGGCTTATTTGATGCGTAAATCCGCACTTCGACATATTTTTTTAGACATTAGATAAACAATAAATACGTTATTAACAACCTACTCCAGCAATACCGGACGGATCTGAAAATCGTAAAAATCACAGATATAGTCTCAAGCACAACAATATTTTGGTTTGACACGTAAAGGTCTCTGCTCACTTTACCAGACACCAGGCGTCTGTAGAGTTCGACGTGAAAATTCAAACTTAACATGTACACCTATAGAGCAAGGCTACAGATGACCACATCATCGTCATGTTACCACCGCCTAGCTCTATTTGTTAACTTGGCGTCTGTGCATTTTGTATGTATTTGCCATCCATTGGACTCTATCAGCCGTTATCTTATCATTCACATGCACAGGTATACTCTTTAGCACGGCTCATTATCGAACATTTTTTAAACCTAAATTTTCCCTAAAAGCCTGTATCTTGCATTTACACGCTATAGGTGTACAAATAGTCTCTTTATTGTATCTTGTACCTTTTACTGTTAAAAAATCTTGCTAAATTAAGTTTCCTTAGCCCCCAGATTTATATACAGACACGATAGTGTTCCCGAAATGGGGTAGCCAGAACAGGATTATAAGGAAGCTTCCACAGCCACGACTTTTACGATTGATACGAGCCACGACCTTCTGGGCAGGCAGGAGATGCAACCGATGTATTTTAATGAAGCCCCGTATAAGTAGGTACGGTAGTCGACAACAAGATGATTGTTCTACCGTTCCTTTTCTGATACGGAATAACTACGGTCATGATATTTAACGGTGTAGTGAGGAGAGAGCCTTTGTCACTAAAATCGTCCGTGGATAATTACCAAGTCGTTTAGTTCAAAAATTAATTCGACAATATCCGGCAATGCTGGTAGGTGCCAAAAATGTTGTACGTCATGGGAAAGTAGCAGAAATACATTCGGGAGTGAGAGAGACAGAGTATCAATCAGAGAAACAATAGCAGGAGAGCGAGAAAGTTATATCTACAAATAACAGATAACATAGCAGCTTAACCTAACAGAAAGATACTTCAGTACGCGAAACCAATCATATTTTTAAACTTAATTTAACTCTCAATTTTATATTACTTCTCTGACAGCAGGATATTTATTTATTATTTAAATTATTAAAGAGCTTAAATTACTATTGACAATAATATTACTACTACATTATATAAAACTAAAAACTAAATTAATCTACACGAAATCTACATTAAATATATTTACAAAATTGCCTTCTACCGGGAGGGTGCCCAGAATGCTGGCAGCATTGCCACGTTGTATGGCAATGCTAATTTTTTGCGCAAAAAAGAGACCAGCATTCTGGTCACGGTAGCTTTCGCGTAATTTATTTGAAATTTCCCGGTAGAGGCGATGAGCCTCTGGTCCCCACGGTCCCAGTGTCTCGACGCCAAACGGCACAAACATGTAGTCTCCTGGGAGTCCTGCATATCTGCGGCGCTTGGCGTTTTCGGCTGAACATGCAGCAGCACCGGCCTTAACTGATGTTCCGCCGATGTGGGACGCAGCAAGTGTGTCAACACAAGTAGCGTCCCACACAAGCGGTCGACCCATCTCCCAAGGCACTAGCGTCATACCGTCGGGCCTTTTCCCATCGTCACGCGCTAGGCCCCTGGGCTCCAAGATTGCCGGCGCGTAGACTTTTCCAAGGGCCCGACGGATCGATTCATTTAAGTTTGCATGCCTTGGGAGGCGGCCTGAGCTGCTTATGCATGAAAGACCGTGGTGACCAAGTTGACCCACACTGTCCCCGCATTGGCAGATATGGGGGACTGTTACTGGGGCCCCGAGACGAAGCGAAGCAGCTATCCGGAATGTGGTTCTGTCCAGCATGGTACCCGTATGCGGTGATGGTAGGGCCTGCAGCCATAGTCCCGATTCCCACTCTCCGACAGCTAGTAGACGAGCGCGCTCTGCGATATTGGATGACGTTTGTATTAGCTCTTTCCGTACCAAATCGCAGAGTGGCTCATCCCACTGTTGCTGAGAGGATGGGTTCTTGGGCAGGTCCACATTCGGGCACCGTGCTATCCAATTGTTTCTGGCTTCGGCCAACCCGCAGACTGAAACACTAATATCGCCAAATGTCGGTTGTAGAATTTTTTTTATTAGTTTTTCTGTGCTGTAGGCCGAGGACAGAAACGCGGGTAGACTAACACTGGAAATTTTGCGTATGCCAAGACCCCCCATCCTGATTGGAAGGGAGGCCTGTGTCCAAATACGGTCGTTAATTTGGATGTTGAATGTGTGCGTAATTGTTTTCTGAATGATGGAATCTAATAGGTCGAGTAAATTAGGGTGTTTCCAAACATTGCAGCATCGGAGGATGTATGTGCATTTTGGAACGAAAAGACAGTGTTTAATTATGCAGTGGGCCATATGCGTATTAATTTTTTGAAGGCGATCCGAAACTGAATGGAAGCTATTGATTGTGTTTTCAAAGAATGGGCCCACTGCGTCGTCAAAGATCGGAGACCCAAGGAGGCAAAGAGTACTTTTGTTTAAAATTTTGATGTCCGGTGCGATATTTTGGAATTTGGAGACTGTGTCAGATGTGAAATTTTGATTGCTGCTATTTATAAAGAGTTCGCATTTTGAAAAGTTTAGTTCCAAGCCGATATTTTTGAATTCGTCGATAATAAAGGCCAAATCATTTAGAACAGTTTCAGCCTCGCCTCCCAAGGTGCCGTCGTCTAGGTACCAGACGTTGAATTTAGAATTTAGTTTCTCTATGATGGGATGGATAGCTAGGCTAAATATACCTGGGCCTAGGGGATCGCCCTGTTGGCAGCCAATCATATCAATTTATTTATTTATTTATTTATAGCCCTTTAGAAAGATGTCAGTTTTAATGTCCCATAAAATGATTTTCTATTTTTATGAATTTCCATAAACTTTATTTTTGTGAAAACTTTACTGAGTATAATAAGGAAGTGCCATGGTTTCTAATTGTACCCATGTAAATATAAAATATCTATAAACTAAGCTCAACATATTAAAATTTAATATAATTACATGGGTACTAATGCAATGGCAAGACGTGAGAGGAAGGACAAAAATAACTGTCTATGAAAAATATAAAAGTGTTTTGAAACCAAACGTGGACTATGTTTCAAGGTACATGTAGGTATTAACTTGTTTACTTAATTACCTAAGCACTCCTTTATGTATAAATCATGTAAATAAAGCATAGCTATGAAGCGAAAACATATAACTTTCACCCAACATATTTTTTGTTGCCTAAACAAAAATACTTATTAATCACAAAATGTGCACTTATACAAAGGATATCCTCGAATATGACGACGTAAAAAATGTTAACAATAAATAAAAAATAAGATAAAAAGGCCATGTCAATTAATAAAAAAATATAATCTGCTTTCAATATATCATTTCAAAGGATCACAATAAAGAGGGATGAAATTATCCCTTACGCAAAAGGGTTCTGAATGGGTACCATTAATATCTTTCTATCTCTTTGTTTTGAGGCATTCAAATTTACATACCTATATACTATACAGGAAGAAAATACGTTAACCTAACGGGAAATGTAAAAAGATATATGGCATAGTATGTAGAGATCAGTAGACGAACAAAGGCCATCGACCCAAACAGTCCAGCAAGCTTAAGTGGTAGTGGACAGGGTACGTAGTTCGAAGAACTGATGACCGATGTAGCCGAAAAGTTAGATTAGTTACCACACACCGGCAAATGCAACGTGGGAAGGCCATCCGTAAGATGAACAAACGACCTAGTCAGGACTGCGGGTATCTGCTAAATGCAGGTCGCTTCAAACAGGTCGCAGTGGAGGTTATTAGGGGTGAACTCGGGTTCTGGACCCTTTGGATGAAAAGCGGTTATTAGTTTAAAAAAATATATGTATGCAATAATGTGAACACGATGAAGTTCGAACTAAAATCTCGAACTAAGCCTACTGTTGTAGCCACAGGCAGTGATCCAATAATTGAAAATGCCACGTTTTTTTGGATTTATTCTCAACCCTTGCGAGAAAAATATTGCAAATATTCTAATATTATAAACTAACCCTGGAACAGCTGTGACATGCGAACGGAGAACGAATAATAATATAAAAGAAATACAATAAACGACCGAATATTTTGTTTCTCTTAGCCAGTGTAGGTATACTCCACTGGCACACATAATCGGACAAGCACATTTTGCTTGTCCGATTATTATAGTTTATGAGAAATACAGCAAAGGTGCACGTTCCTAGCAAACTATGTAAATACATGTCACTTAGGTAGGACAATCAAACAAATGACCTAATGTGCTAGTGTTTAAGGATCACTTTATGTGATATATGTGAGATGCAAAAGCATGTTGTTACCTCATTATCATTATAACTTGGAACATGATAGTATAACAGTTAGAAAAAAATGCAATTCCATGATTTTAGTGAAAAACGTTTAGGTACATCAAACCAATGTATACTTTTCGGCAAAAAACTTAGAATATCTAACACCATAGAGGAATAAGATGTCATAGAGTGCTAATGTCATACTAACTATTTCGATGCCATTATACTTTTCGGTGCCTCACAATTACAGTATTCACTTAGATTCTATTAGTGTAATGTATATTAATGTACTACATTACTAATATATTGTAACGTATAGTAATACAATCTAAGTGTCAAGGACTGGAATTGTGAGGTATCGAATAATGGTGCATCGAAACTGTTAGTATCACATTAGCACTCTATGCTAACACCCACAAATAGATTAAACCTTAGTTAACATAGGTTTTATTAATCAATTTAGTCACATATTCACACATTCCTAAATTTTAAGTACTTCGCAGGCGCCAATGAAAAAAAGAGAGTAGGTACATTTTCATTAAGTTTTTCTTCCGTTAAGCTATCTTAAGACAATAATAAGAAATTTGCGAGAAAAATATATTATAATTTAAACTTTTATTTTAATAAAACATCAGTCCACGGGCACATCTTCCCCGGTTCAGTGTTCCCAACAAAAGAGGCGGGAAAAGCGTTTAGTAGAATTTTTTGCCGTCTTTCCTTGTCGAGCCGAAGCTAATTGGACGAGTTTATTCTTTTTTAAGATAACGAATGTTTCTTGACTGTACCTGGCTGTTGTATGTTGTCGTGGTAATTTTGTTAGTGGCCGCAATTCACGATATCTTTTGGAGGTTATAGATTGAAATCTTCATTTGCTACATCATCAGCTTTCCTCTGTAGATTGAAATCTTATTTTGCTACTTTAACAACTTTCTTCTCTGATTGCAGACCAGCAGCAACGTCTTACGTTCAAAGCTTCGTACAAAAGCTTATGTAGGCATATAGAAAGCAGAAGTGTCATTGACCTTACAGTTAGAACTTCCAAAAAGTCAGATTCAATAGACTCGACAATATGTTACCGCTTCTGCCGTACCTAGTCATTCGAGAATAATAAACTGCTATGAATAATTGAACACGATAAAACATTATGTAAGTAGATATCTCACAAATTGAAGGCAACATGGCAATTGGAAATTCATTTACCTACATACCGCTGTGTGAGTCAATCACTTACGAGTATGTCTGCTCGAATTCAGTTTAAAACGGTAATACCTGAAAACCAGGACCGCGGGCTACGGTAGTAAAATGAACATTCAAAATGCTCTGTCGTAGAATTGGTTTATAAATACCAATGTGTAGGTACACTCGCCGCAATTTTGAAACAATGTTGATACCTACTATTATAATTATAGGTAATGTTGGTATTGTTAAATGTCCCTGCGAGAAAGCCACAATACTATCACAGAACTTCTCTTGTCACAAAGTTTGTAACGGTGCAGCGGTGTGTAGATTTTGAAAATATTTTTGTATATATTTGGCCTGTGTGTGTTAGTATGTATACAAACTGTTTTTTATGCTGCTGAGTGAAGTTATAGGACTAGAGAGTCCACATGGACGGAGTCCTAACTATTTAAGATACTGCTCCAATGTATAGTTGACTATTTAAGTAGATACTATTTATTATATTGTGTGTATTTCACGCTTCCATTGACAGAATAGTGGGAATTCAAATCTTATCACAATGATACAGTCTATTGTTTCGTTTAGTAATCTTCTGAACCTTCGTTACAGGGCGTAATTACTCTGTGGAATGAAGCGAAAAGAAAAACCCTTAAATAAAATGGCTGCTTCACACGTATACTAGAGGCATTACGGAGCCGTACACAGTGTGTACAGCCTCGTGCATGAAATCTTTACTAGGAAACGAAGATATAAGGATGCCTGTTCGGCTTCTGGCAAAAATAGTCACACAACTTTGTTCCACATTAAGATCCCTAAGGTATCGTGCATACTAAGCAACGATAGGTATATAAATACATAGATATCATATAAATAATCATGACTCAAAAACAAACATCGATCTCATTAATTCGATTCGACTTGAAACACACCAATAGTCGAGAAATAGGTGCTTGTTCTTCTACTGCGTTGCATATTTATCTACTCCGTAGTCATCATCATCAGCCTGTTGTAGTTCACTGCTGGACTAATAGAATTATAACCTATAGAAAGTGTGTTCCAACCAAACGCAAGGCGAAAAAATAGGCATAAAATATCGACTTGACGTACGCATGACATAAAATTAATGTTGCCCTAAAAATGTTTTTTCCCTAGATGTGGGGAAATAGTCGATAAAATTATTATTGATGCTGAGAAGTATACTGATTTGCACACTCTTGTAGAATTATCGTGAAATTTAAATATATTAAAAGGAGATGATCGGACTTTTCCACATCATTGGTCCAAAAGTGTGACAAAAAAATACAATATTCTGTTAAAAATTGTCCCTCTGAATAATTTGTCATTATGTCAACAAAGCTGTGAGGCCATTCTCCGTGGTTTTATTTCATTCAATAAAGGAAAGAACGATGCCCATTTTAAAGATCTAATTTCAATTAAACATAATATTATAGTAACAATATGTATAGTTTTAAATAATTCGGTGAGAGAGCTTGCAGGTAATTCCACAATCAATCAAAGACAAAGTAGATCCAACTACTTTTACCTACAATCTGCATGTTTAAAAATAGGGTAAAATTTCACACTTATGGCAACATTTTGTTTTCAATGACAGATAAAAAAATATGAAAATTTGATTGTGTATTTATTGTTTTATCAATGAAATTACGTAAAAACATCAAATATTTACCGGTGAATTACGAATCACAGCGCAGGAGAGCTCAAAAAAAACCGAGTTACTTTCACAGGTTTATTAAAATTAACTTCAAAGATATAAAAAATTACAATTAACTTAGAAATAACTTAAGCTATGACTTCGACCGATGTTAGGTACAGAGTGCCGTGGGTGTCTCCGGTTGCATCCTGGCTGTCGCCAATCGAGGTTACACGTGTAGCTGGCATCAGCAGTTTACCCAATTCTAGGGAAATGTAATGTGTTGGAGTAATGCGCGGTGTCAGCGGTCTCCTTGATGGGTCGGAACATAACATCTCCCTCCCGAAGATCAGCAACTATTTTGTCAGGTTTAGGAAAAATGTTGCTGGTGTCTTATCCTTCGTGTAAGAAACTTGAGGATCATCATAGGTGTGCTCTACACCTTGAGTTGGAGTCTTTGGTGACTGGTGATCTCGATTTTGAGACTTATAACAATGCTTCCGGAACATCAGGATCATAGCGAGTGCAAGTGCACCTAATAGTATTCCATAGAAAGGCAGCGTTGTATGATAGAGCGGGTTGAGTTGTACTTTTCCGGGCTGGATTAATGATTGCGTTGCAACTTTTTCTTGTATGTTGTATAGTCCATCTAACTTGATCGAGTTGAGAGCAATCGGAATTAAAGATGATGGCTGCATATTAGTATCAGTTAGGATGTTCCTGATTCTGATTGGTTGTCCTTCCACGTGGTCCTCCGAATTTATAATAGTGAAGTCATCGGTGCTCAGACGGCAATGTCGAGGGATCGTAGCTAGATAGCTTCCGTTTAGGATGCTGTAGTCCTCCCGGTCGCAGGTCAGTTGCACCTTGGTAGGTTCAGGGAACACTAGGCCATAGTGTCTGTCATCCATTTTCTCCATAGTCATCTGAGTGAGTGAAATTGTTATCTGGTGGCAGGATCTATCGATGGTTTGGTCCATGATGAGTCTGTGAATACAATCTGGACGGGTTTTAATTTGCTGATTAATTTTCTCTTCACAAAGATAGCGCTCTCTTAACTTCGGGCATTCCGCCTCTATGTACACATAATACGTATCATAGGTTGCTATAAAGGAGTAGGTAGGTATAATTACTTGGTTATATTTGTTAGGTAGTATAGGAAGTTTATATAGGTCATAAAGGTGTGGGGAGACAAGAGGGAATCTCAGAACTATAACTATCTGTTTTTTAATATAGTATGAACTAGGAAGAATTATGTCATAGTATTCCCTTAGTTCTACATCAAGTATTTGTTCCTTATCATATATTTTACTTAATCTATCTATCATTTTACTTAACACATCTATACTTAACATAGAATGGTGTGTGCTTGAGGCACGAATAAAAGCAAGAATATTCTCTAATCTATTGAGCTCACTAATTAACTCATCTAAGTTATTACTAATTACTAATAATAATTGGCCAAGTTTAGCATATTTAATTAAGCTAGAACTGGCATATGCTGACTTGTTCAGCAGTAATGTTATAGTTTCATTAATTTTGATTTGGTTTGAGACCAACTGAGAAACTATGTCGGTGTGGTGTGACATCCACTCTTTACTGAGACTAATATGATTATTAAATTCTGAGATAACTTTATCCTGGTTTTCCTTAAGAATTTGGATCGCATCGTTATATTTTAATGCATCTGTGTGGTCTAAATTACCGGTTATACTTTTTATGACGGAACCTAGCCCGTCTACAATGCCTCGTTTTTCTCGAGAAGGTTCAAGGGTAGTTAATTGAAGGGTGAGTTTATCTAATTTATCTTCTAAGTGTCTTATCTGTATCTCATATAAAGAATAGGTATCATTATCTAAACGTTCTTCGATTTGTTTAAACTGTTGTCTAACTAATACTATACTGTCTTCTATTTTAGTTAAGTCTATGTACTGTAGGAAAGTATGGTAATGCGTCACAAGTCTCGTTGGTCCAAGTCGAAAGGGTAAGAGTCCTGGTCCATCAGATAAGCTCTCAAGTTTTATCTCTTGAGCTCGGGTCCAAGTCAGTGTCAACAGCAGCGGAATCCTGTAACAATTTGGCACTTTTAGGTACCCGTTTCAATCTAGATTTGGCTACGGGTCCCCGTTTTTTGGAAATGTATATGTGAATAGGTAAGTCTACTAGGACATTATCGTGAGTATAGCGAGGGGCAATTTTTTGGCGGTTTGCTAGTGGGTTACTAACGAAGACCTGTTGCTGTGGTTCATACTCGATTTCCGGCTCGCGGTTTTTATTCCTATTTTCTATTATAGATTTGCGGTTATCAAGGGAAGTACTATTAATTATGTCGTATACTATTTTCATTTGTTCTCTGTGTGTCTGCATATATTGTTGAAGTAGATGTTCGGTCATGTCAAAGTCTATAGGGTCTCGTGGGTCAAAATGTCCTGTCATTAAATCAAAAGGTCTGCACTTGGTAAAACTATGGACTGAGCTATTGTAGGCTATCAATGCATAAGGCATTAAATTAATTACGGGTTCGCCTTTTCGCTGTATGTGTAATATTCTGATATGTTCTAGGAGAGTCGAGTGAAATCTTTCTATTATTCCATTGTCATTAGGTGACAAGGCTAAAGTCTTATGATGATTTATCTTATGGAGTCTAGTGAACTCAGCAAACATTTGGTTTGTGAATTCGGTACCTTGGTCAGTAACTATTGTATGTGGGAGACCATGGTGTGTACTGAAAGTGAGAAGAGCTTGCAATATACTAAGGGCTGTGCCATCCCTTAAGTGATAGGCTTGGCCGTATTTTGAAAAAACATCCATAAAAGTTACGTATTTTTCGTTTTGGGCTGTAAAAAGGTCCATATGTACTATTTCTAATGGTTTTGTGGCAGGCGGTACCACATTAAACTGCTGTCTAATTGGGTTACGATCATATTTGGCTTGGCCGCAGATCGTACACTCGTTAATAAATTTTGTAATTTGCTCTTTCATTTTTGGCCAATAATATCTATGAGAGAGTGAAAGATAGCACTCATTGATGCCTCGGTGATTAGTTTTTCCGTCGTGATAATTTTTTATAATTTCCTGCTGTCTTAAATAGTCCTTTACATTTTCTATTTCAGTTTTTGCAAGGACGAGATTCATGGCTGAACTTTTGAATTTTTCTTGTAATATAGGGATTATTTGATACATAGCGAGGGGTGGAGTTATGAAAAGGGCTGTTTTGACTTTAGGATTCACGTATTCTTTTATAGCATTAATTAAATCTTGTTCTAGGTTTGACTCAGAAAGTTGTACGGAAGTGCGTGTATGTGTGTCGAAGGGTTTTGTTACAGTCGGTCTTTTCTTTACGTCATTTACTACGGTCAGACAAAGCTGTCTATGGAACTTATTTAAGGGATCTAGTGATATGGGAATTTCCAGAATAGGGTTCTCATTACTCGTATGGGCTGTCTGTGTCGTGGACCCGTCTAGGGTAGGGGGTCTGTCTGTCGGATTGCCTAATAATGAGTTTAATTCGTCTATCTCTTGTACTAAAGATAAGACGTCTTCGTTATGTATTTCAATGCGAGAAAGGGCATCTGCATTTGTGTTACATTTACCCTTTTTGTAGACTACCGTGAAGTCGAATTCACTTAAACGTAGTCTCCATCTGATTAAACGTGAATTTGGTTCCTTAAGTCCCATCATCCATTGCAATGGTTTATGATCAGTCAGAATTTTAAATTTTCGTCCGAAAAGGTAAGGTCTAAAGTATTTGGTAGCCCAGACAATGGCTAATAACTCTTTTTCTATGGTACTGTAATTTAATTCGCTTTCGTTAAGCGTACGGGATGCATAAGATATAGGTTTATCAGAACCTATTGGGCCTTGTGATAAGATAGCTCCTATTGCATAATTGGATGCGTCTGTCGTCAAGTTAAATTCTCTACTGAAGTCAGGGTACTGAAGGATAGGGTCGTTTGTCAAAAGTAATTTGCATTTTTCAAAACAATGTACATATTCGGGATTTAAAGAAATTTTCCTACCTTTTTTAAGACATGAAGTTAGCGGTTTAGTGATACGGGCAAAATCAGGAATGAATTTACGATATTAGCCAAGTAGACCTAGAAATTGCTTTATTTCTTTAGGGGTCTTAGGCAAAGGATATTTTTGGACTGCTGAAATTTTTTCAGGGTTTGGTTTGATACCTTCCCTACTAATAATGTGACCTAAATAGGCAGTTTCCATTTTCAAAAATTCAGACTTGTCCATCTGAATCTTAAAATTGGACTCCCTGAGCCTCTGAAAAACTTTTTCAAGATTATCAATATGTTCCTGAAGGGATGTGCTGAAAACTATTATATCGTCAAGGTATACTAAACAAATTTTATTTTGGAGGCCTCTGAGAACGTTGTCCATGACCCTTTGAAAGGTGGATGGGGAGTTTTTGAGTCCCATAGGCATCCTCAAAAATTCAAAGTGGCCATGTTCTACATTGAATCCTGTTTTGGGAATATCGTCAGGATTCATCTCAACTTGATAAAAGCCACTTGCCAAGTCTAGGGTAGTAAAATATTGACATTTCCCTAACTTGTCAAGGACATCTGTTATATTAGGGATGGGGTACTTATCGTTAATGGTTTTCTCATTTAATTTTCTAAAATCTACTACTAAACGCCATTTTTTTCTTCCTGAAGCGTCCAACTTTTTAGGGACTACCCATATAGGTGAGCTCCAGGCAGAGTCTGAGGGTCTAATAATACCTTGTTCTAACATTTTGGAGATTTGTTCACTAACTTCTTGGCGGTGTATAAAGGGGTATCGGTAACTTTTAGAATAGATAGGTTGTTCGTCAGTCGTTTTTATACAGTGTTTAATTTTATTTGTGAAAGTAAGGGGCTCGCCCTCTAGGTAAAATACATCTGAGTATTTCGAACATAAGAGCTTTAAGTTAGCCCTCTCCTCCTCGTTGAGGTGGTCAGTTCGCAATCGCTCTAATACGCTGTGAACACGGTCCGATTGTTCGGTACGCATGCACTCAGCATTAAATATTACGGCATGTGTGGGGTGATCTAAAGAAAAAATTATGTCATTGTGAGTGGGATTTTCTATCTCTAAAATACCATAACTATTGCTAACTGATGTAACACATTCGTGGATAATGCAGTTACAACTTATTTGCTCATGGATAAAAACTTCGCCTTCCGGGACGTCAATAGGGACTTTAATTAATTTTGAAGTTTGAGCGGGTATAATTTCTTCGCAAAGATTAATATTTCGTGAATCATACATCCTGATGGGATTTGTAGCACTACGGGTAATCAATGTGTGGTCCTTTAAGTTAATAGTCGCCTCCCATTTTGTCAATAAGTCTAGTCCTATAAGTCCGTCAAAGTAATTATGAAATCGGTACACAAATAATTTAATATTATCTTCATTAGGGAAATTTTCGAAACAGGGTAACGTTATAGAAAAATCATTTTTAGTCGTAGCATGTACGTTAGTGACCTCGAAGGGGTCATAGTCTAAGTTAATATACGGAAAATATTTTTGAACAGCTTCGGGACTTATAAAAGATTGATTGGCTCCGGTGTCAATCAGTAATTTTAAGGGTGGATTTAGAATTTCAATATATGGTAGTTGTCTTTGTGTCTGTAAATTTAATTCTATTTTGGCTTTTTTAACGTAGGGCGTTTCTGAAAATTTTCATCATTATTATTAGCGGAAGGGCCCGGTAAGGGTTCCTGCAATTCTATGGGGTCACTAGTATACTGAAAATTATGATGTGCATTTTGATCATCGTATTCGGGGTATTGAGAGTATTCGGTATATTCTGGTTCTTGTTCGGGGTAGTAATTATTGTAATCGGGTTCATAATATTGGCTGTCATAATCGTTATAAAATTCGTTAAAATTAACTTCTCGCGATTTAAAATAATTGGAAGGTGGTGGATTACCATGCCGGTTCCAATCGTGTCCTCGTATCCCGGTGGGAGGTAGAGGTCTGGTCGCGTAATGGCTTACACCACTCATTGGTTTAGGACCAAAATTCGGGGGTTGATTTGGTTTAGGTTTTAATTTAAATACGTTACTTTGGGGGTTATAATTTTGGGGTAAAGCACGGAACATTTGTTGCGTACGAGTAGGCATATTAGTATTTAAATGCTGTGGGGGTTGAAAATCGGATTTCCATTGTGTTGGTGGCGGCATTAGTCTCTGAAAATTTTGCATAGGGGGTGGAGAAAAAGCAAATGATTTCTGGGTTGGCCAGGCCATTGGCATAGGTCGTGAACCTAGAGATCTTCTCTCGGGGGTCGGGTCAATCCTGTGCTGTAAATACATCACATTCAACTCCTCCTGCACGAGTTCAAGGGCTTTTTCTACGGTTTCGGGACGCATGCAACGTATACGTGAGCCTAAGGGCTCCTTTAGACCTCGAACGAAAGCTTTCAAGGTAAGGGACCTGTAAAGCGTTCGTTTGGCCTCAACAGTGGTACCTAGGGTCTCATGCAAAGATACATAGGTCATAATAGTGCTAAATAAATTTTGAACACGGTCATAAAATTCCTGTGGGGTACTATTTCCCTGGGTGGCTAGAGAGAGGTCATTGTAAAGAGCAGTTTCGTCTCGCTGATCCGCAAAGTTATTAATTAAAGCATTACGGATGCCAGCCCAATTCTGAGGAATACCATTAGAATTTAATGTACGTGCTGCGGGTCCGGTTATCTTATTTAATATACCATTTAACAAGCACAGATTAGGTAATTCTGTACCTGGACCAGTACCAATATACGCAGCGCATATCTGGTCACATAAGCTTACAAATCTAACTAAAATATTAGGATTACCATCGAACTCTGGCACCGGGCGCAAAGCCTTATAAATTGTGTCAGGGTCGTGGGCCATCTTTTCTTCTTCAAATAGAGAGAACAAATCTAAGTCTAAGGAACAATCTAAATCTCTAGTACTATCTAACAAGTTCCTGCGAGACTGCCGATGCTGTGCAGGCTCTCGCGAGGACGTTTTCCGAGGATGGAAAATCTTAAATTTTACTAAAAATACCTATCTAATAAAATGTGCCTGCGAGACTGCCGATTTTTGTGCAGACTCTCGCGGGGCGATTCCGAGATTGGAAAATTTAGGGAATAGAAACTACGGGAGCAAAAAGGAAGCAACACTATAATAGAATAAGTGCACTTACATATATTGCATTCTCGATCTTTCTTGAGCAGCTATCGATTTCCAGATACTCCAGCACTTGTGTCGTGGTTCGGGTTTCCTCCGGTGAAGACTCGACAGTCACTTAGCACGTGATTTTCACACAGTTCATCACAGTTCTATGAAGAATAGTTCTCTCTCACGCACTAATCCGGAAGACTACTACGACTGCGCCAATTACGAATCACAGCGCAGGAGAGCTCAAAAAAAAACCGAGTTACTTTCACAGGTTTATTAAAATTAACTTCAAAGATATAAAAAATTACAATTAACTTAGAAATAACTTAAGCTATGACTTCGACCGATGTTAGGTACAGAGTGCCGTGGGTGTCTCCGGTTGCATCCTGGCTGTCGCCAATCGAGGTTACACGTGTAGCTGGCATCAGCAGTTTACCCAATTCTAGGGAAATGTAATGTGTTGGAGTAATGCGCGGTGTCAGCGGTCTCCTTGATGGGTCGGAACATAACAGGTGAAATGTGATGTTATTTATTTTCTTATGTTTTTGAGCATAGTTTTGGCAGGATCTCAGTGCACATTTCGTCATGGTAAGTCCTTTAGGTTGACATACACACGTAGCCACTGACCGCTGAGCACTGAATGACAGAGCCGCGATTGGTTCAAATTTGCACCCATAAAAATTCCTAAAATCGGCCTTCGGACTATACTTCTATAGGTTATAATTCTATTGCTGGACTACTCCTTAGTATGAACTTTTAAAGGGCTTCCCAGTTCCGCAGTACTTCTTACTTTTAGTGTAGTTTCCTTCTACTAAAGCTTCGCACACTTCATTTACTTTGATATACATTTCCGGTCTATTTGGGAATGTCATTACATGGGTAGATAGACGGGTATAAACGTCTTAATTCTTCGCTATCTTCGCTCAATTTCTATAATGTACCTATGAACTCTAATCATTGCATTCAATGTTTAAAGATTTATTTTATATTGTTCCATCCAACATATCTGCCGTGGGTTCACCCCCATTCACTTCAACCACTCTCAGTCAGGCTATATAGGTAGGTATCAAAGAAAACAAACAACGTACCATATTTATGTCAACTTAAGGGCCTTAAGGCAAAGGTAATTCTTAAAATATTAGTAGAATTGAACCGTATCAAACAATAATTGACCGATCATTTCTTAGGCCAGCAAAAATAAGGACCTCCAGGGAAAATATAAAATTACTAAAGATTAGGCATGTTTTTGTGAACAAGGGCGTAAATTCGTGCAGTTTTTCCCATATTTCCCAAGGGTTCTGCGCACAGACATATATAGAATTAGGTAACATATGCGTCCCTTTTTTTTAAATATTGTAATCATTTTATTTAAGCAATCTACAATGTACTAACTATAAACTAGGTTCTTTTAATGTAAAAAACATAAATAATAATAAGATCAGTAAAGATTGAAGCTTAGGGAAAGTACGATAAGATTTTTTAATCAACTGAGTCCTCCGATTTATTTCTTGAAATTACTTACAAGTATTAGATAAATATGTTTTTTATTAGTTTATAGTAGTTTTCTTGATTGAATTACCTCGACCTAATTAGATAGTACCTACTTAGTAAAAGCGCCACATACTGGCACCATGGAAGACCAGCATTATAGCATTTCATGCTTTTTGATTATGCTGAGTGGTGACCAATTTTTCATCGCACTGTTATTTTGTCTATTTTGGTATTATTATTTTCTGTGTTATTTTTGATATTATGACGAATTATATGTAGTGTAGAACATTGGTTACGGCATTACTGCTAATATATGTGCGGCGGAAAATAAACGTTTCTTTCTTTTCTTTCACTCAAGATGAATATAGATTGAGGAGCTGTCGACATCTATTCATATCTACTCCATATAAACTACTTTGTGGTTTTCCTAGTTGGCTGATATTTCTTCGGCTCTCCTTATGATGATTTTTGAATTCGTTGAGCAATAGGGTAGGTTTTAACAAGTTATCTCTTATGGTTGAGTATATGTATAAACGATATTATTATAGTTGTTAATTATTATGTCATTTATACTAACTAGCGCCACCTATTACGTTCATGTGTATAACCTGCTATATTTAATAAAGTTTGTTTTTTAGTCAGTCTGTGCAAAATCTCATAAGTTGTTTCATTAGGTTATGGACCCAGACTCATTAAAAAGTGATAAAATTAATTGTTTTTCGTGAAAATGGCAACAAATTACATTATGTACATTCCAAAACTTAAGTCGTGAAAATTATGATGAATGGGCGTACGCGACGGAAAATTTACTTATTTTGGAAGGAGCCTACATCAACCAAGCCGAGGACGCCATTTCTGCTAGTGACGCGCAAAAGGCAAAAGCAAAGTTAATCTTGACCATCGACTCGTCGTTATATGTGCACATTAAAATCGAAAAGACAGTTCATGCAGTATGGAAAAAGTTAAAATCATTGTATGACGACACCGGCTTTACCCGCAAGATCAGTCTACTGAGAAATTTAATTTCAATTCGGTTAAAAAGCAGCAACTCGATGACTTCATATGTTACTCAGCTTGTAGACACAGCGCAGAAATTAAGAGGAACAGGGTTTGATATAAATGAGGAATGGATCGGATCATTGTTATTGGCAAGATTATCCGAAAAATTGTCGCCTATGATCATGGCTATAGAATACTCAGGAATCGCCATTTCCTCCGACGCTATAAAAACGAAACTTCTAGATATGAGTTCAGAATTCGTTGGAAACGAAACTGATGGAGCATTTTTATCTAAAAGTTGGCAGCAAAGAAACAAGAAAAGTGGAAAAATGAGCAATTCTCCAACTGTAAAAACCATTAAATGTTACAAATGCAAACAAGTTGGACATTATAAAAACTAGTGTCCTTCATTGCAAGAAAAACCAGTACTAAATGCATTCAGTGCCGTATTCCTAAATGGCAAATTTAGTCAAGATGAATGGTACATAGATTCAGGAGCAAGCTCACATCTGGAGGCTACTGAAAAAAAATTAATTAACAAAAGTCATAACCTAGCAACAAAGGAAATTATTGTTGCGAATAAAGTGAGTGTGCCTGTGTTGTGTTCAGGTGACACATGCATCACAACTCAAGTAGACAATACAGATCATGAGATTGTTGTTAAAAATGTTTTGTATATACTCGTACCTAACCTAACAGCCAACTTACTGTCAGTTAGCCAGTTGATTAAAAATGGTAACAAGGTATGTTTCCAGGAAGGCAGTTGTTTGATAAAGAATAAAAATAACGCAGAAGTTGGAAAGGCTGTACTTGTGAATGGTGTATATCGGTTAAACATTAAGAATACAGTGGGGTTAGCAGCTCTAGCAACAACCACAGGCCTAGATTGGCATAGACGGCTAGGTCATATCAACAGTAGATTTCTCAACGCTATGAAGAATGGTGCTCTAGAAGGGCTAGTGTGCAGTGACAAAGTGGAAGTTAGTAAACTAAATTGTACTGTATGTTTTGAAGGTAAACAAAGTAGATTGCCCTTTCCACATAGCAATAATAGAAGCAAAACAGTTTTGGAGGTTATCCATACAGATGTGTGACCAATGGAAACCAAATCATTGGGTTTTTCCAGATATTTTTTGCTTTTTGTGAATGACTACAGCAGGATAACATTCGTGTATTTTCTAAAGAACAAAAGTGAAGTTTTTAATTATATAAAGGTAAACTCCTAACAGGCAATGGTGGAAAAGCAAATGAATACAAGTGTCAAAGTCATGAGGTCTGATAATGGCACAGAATTTCGTTCCAATGAAGTAAACAATTATTTCAAACAATGTGGTATTATACATCAGCGCACAAACCCTTATACTCCAGAGCAAAACGGCCTATGTGAAAGGTTAAACCGTACTATAGTAGAAAAAGCTAGATGTCTTCTATTTGATAGTAAATTAGACAAGAAGTTTTGGGCTGAAGCGGTACATACAGCTGTATACTTAAAGAACAGATCGTTATGAGCTCTGGACAGGCAGAAAGCCTGATGTCAGTCATCTACGCATTTTTGGTAGTGCAGTTATGACCCATGTCCCGAAAGAGAAAAGACTGAAATGGGACAAGAAGGCTGGAAAGCATTATTTTGTCGGATATGCTGATAGCACAAAAGGATACCGGCTGTATAATCCTGTCACCAAGAAGATAATTGAGCCAAAGCTGGACTCAGATATTGCAAAGATTGTAATAGAAGAGAAGCCTACTGAAGTTTTGGAGACCACAGATAGTTACTCAGAGCATTCACAGTCTACAGTGATAATGGAGGACAGCTCTTACAGACTCGATAGCCCAGAAAGCAGTACATCCGAAGAGTATGTTGATAGCACACTAGATGATTCTGAGAATGTGACACAAGAGGATGAGCCGTTACCTACAAAAAGAGAAAGGCGACAGCCTGATCGGTACGGATACAGCAATATATGTGTAGAGGCAGATGCAAATGTATGTGGGAGTGAGATAACTTTCAAGGAAGCCATAGATGGACCAGAATCTGAAGAGTGGTGTAATGCTATGAAAGAAGATCTACAGATATTTAAGGATAATGAAGCTTGGGAAGTGGTAGACAAGCCAGAACAAGGAACCATAGTGCAATGTAAATGGATTTTTAAGAAAAAGCTAGTAAGTGAAAATAAAGTGAGATTCCGAGCCAAATTAGTAAAATAAAAGATTAGTAGCCAAAGGTTTTACACAAAAATCTGGGATAGACTACACTGAAACTCTTTCACCAGTGCTCAGGTATTCAACTTTAAGACTACTTTTTGCATTAACTGTAAAATATGATTTACAAATATCTCATCTTGATGTCACCACAGCTTTCCTTAATGGATATCTTAGTGAAACTGTTTATATGAATTTTGATTGTCAGGATAGGACTAGCAAAGTTTTAAAATTCAAAAGGGCATTTATGGACTTAAACAATCAGCTAGGGCATGGTATAAACGTGTTAATAATTGTTTACAGAAAATAGGATATAAGAAGTCTATCTATGAACCATGTCTATTTACTAAGCTAAATGATAAAATGAGAACTTATATTGCTTTTTTTTTGTTTTTTGTTTGAACTTCCGAATTGTAACGCCTAATACAATTTCATTTATATTGCTTTATTTGTTGATGATTTTTTGTGTTTTCTGACTGTCCAGAAGAGACAGAGTATCTTAAAAGAGAGCTTAGCTTAAGATTTAGAATTAAGGACTTAGGAGAAATTAAACAGTGTTTAGGCATGCATGTTCAAAAGACAAATAATATGTTAATTGTAGACCAAGAAAAATTTATAGGTCATTTATTAGTTAAGTTTGGTATGGAAAATTGTATTCCCATAAGCACACCAATGGAAATAAATTTAAAATTAGAAAAGGCAGACAAGTGTAACTCAATATCCATATCAAGAATTGATTGGTAATTTATTGTATTTATCAATACTGACCCGTCCAGATATAGTATGTTATGCTGTCTTTTATCTAAGTCAATTTAATAATAATTATAATGAAACCCATTGGAAACATGTAAAGCGTATTTTAAGGTATTTAAGTTGTACAAAAACTTTAGGTTTAAGATATGTAAAAGACAACTCAGATTTAGTTGGATATGCAGATGCAGATTGGGCTTCAAGCAGTTTAGACAGAAAGTCTTTTACCGGTTATATGTTCAAAATATCAGGGAGTGTAATATCTCATGAATGTAGAAAGCAGCAAACCATTGCCTTATCAAGTACTGAAGCAGAGTACATGTCTACCTGTGAGGCCAGTAAAGAGGCTATTTATCTTAGGAACTTGCTATATGAACTGAAACGTAGAGTTAAATCTCTTATTTTGTTATTAAATGATAGCCAAAGTGCTCAAAAACTTGCAGAAAATTGTTTGTTCCACAGAAGAAGCAAACATATATATATTAGATATCATTTTGTAAGAACACAAGTAGAAAATACGGTTATAAAAATAGAATATTTAAATACAAATTATATACCTGCACATATCCTAACAAAAAGTTTATGCTCACCTAAACATTATAAATTTTTGGAAAGTGTAGGTATTGCATCTAATGTTAATTAAGGGTTACAGTGTTTTTTTTTTTAATATAGGCAGAGCTACATTATAGAAAAGATATTGTTTTGTGTTTACCGTTTGTATGATGTAGGTACCTGATGTGATAGTAGGTATGTATAGGTATAATGCGATAAGGGAGTGTGTTAATTATTATTTCATTTATACTAACTAGCGCCATATATGAATATAAGTATTGAGAAGCGCTTTCCCATAATGGTAATTTCCCCTAATTTTTTTTCGAAACAACACATTTTTACTCGAAATTACGATCCAGAGATCCGATAAAAACTCGTATAAATGGAATAATTGAAGAAGTGGCAAATACTCGTGTAGTTGTCTTTAACTCGATTCTGCTGAAATGTTATTGTATCAAACCAAGCAACCAATCAAATGGGAAACCAAGTGAATTCCAATCCACGCTGTATTTGTTATTGAACTTCAGATTGAAACCTATCGTTCATTCAATTTAGTTCGTGATTGTATTTAGAGAAAAACTCATTAAAAGCTGTCTCAATATCAATTGGTTTGTAAAGTTGAACTCAACCGCTTATACAGGGTGTAACAGAAATGGTATGTTAAGCGAAAAGCTGTATAAATAGCCCACTATAGAGAACCTATTTCCAAAATTTGAGACTGGAAATCACATTTTTATTTTTCAAGATTGTATGAAAATTCCTGAGATATTTAAAAATTCTCCATACTATCGGGAAAAATAAACATGTGATTTCGGATCTCAAATTTTGTGGATAGGTTCTCTATAGTAGGCTATTTACATAGCTTTTCGCTTAACATACCCTTTTTGTTACATCCTGTATACAGGCCGTTTTTCCGTTGCCACTCTTAACGAAGGATATGCCAAAAAAATCTGGGAAATGATGTAAATATTTTTAAAAAAGTATTTGATTGGGCGAAATTTATAATATCTAGTGTTTGTGTTCATTTTCTTATAGCCAGATTTTAATTATATTTCGTGAAAAAATGTTGTTACATGCATCTATGTGTATTTATGCAAAAAACGCAGGCTATTTACTCAACTTTGGACCCTAATATCTTGGAAACCAGTCACTTTCCAGGTATGCTTCCATGGAGAAAAATGATCGTGATGACGGGGAGACACCGTAGTACTCGTATTCGGGAACGTTGACGACCAAAAAGACCCTGTATATACTACATACTTTATAAAATACTAGTGCGGTTTTGGTCATCATATCATATCTATAGAAAATAAATTAGATATTATACATATAGACATGGATGTATGTGTAGCCAGAACTACGGAATGATAAGGGAATCCCACAGCCACGATTCGCACATGCGGGAACACATCATAAGGATCAGTGACAAGTTCCTAGCCTGAGAGAAAGCCAGAGTTCTTTAGTCGACTCTTACGACATCCACGGAAAGAGATGCAGCTGATGTATTCTAGTGAAAAAATGTACCCATATTTAATGCACTACTACATCGCACTACCGATACCGCACCGGTACCTAAGACTCCATAGGTGCTTTTTCTTCCCCGCATCTAATGGTAGAGTTCTGTTCATAGACATCATAAACAAACGGGAGATGGGCCCCCGAGCCGTTTAAGTCCTGGTTATATTATGGCTTATCAGAATTGTCCTTTTCATAGAATAGTTCAGATGAAGGATGGCGCTAGTTACTATGTGTATGACCACATTTTCTGTGCCGATTTTGATCATACTCCACTTACGCCGGCCACGCCCCCAGGGCCACTCTATACATACCTATGGTACTGTCAGACCTAAGGTGTGTAGGGAATACCATCCACACAATGGCTCCATTCTACAACGCAAAATGTGTAAGATATAATCCAGTTGGTTGAGAAGTTAATATTTAATTAAGTTTGATATTTAGATTTTACGTTGTACAAAGGGATTTATTGAATTTGATATTTAATTATATTAAGTACCTAAAACTATTTGGGCATAGAGGATTAGGTATGTTTCAGGCAATATTGAGTTCATAATCGATATGTATCTGTTGTTTTGTCATTTTTCCATTAGGATAATTATTCAGGTTTTATAACAAAAAGCACGATTCCAATAACTGTAGTGTATACGTAGTACGTACATATTATTATTATGTTGCCAGAATTTCATTTGCCATAATTTCATTTCATCTGCCATAATGGTCAACAGACATAATATTCACTATGGGTGCGCCCACCATCGGGCCCTACACCCTCCACTGACCCTCGGATCTGATAACTCATAACTGCGAAAACAGGCACTTGCACTAGCATGCTAGGTGCTCGGGTCTGGTTTCTCGTGGCGATTGTAGTTAGTACAAGTGCCTGTATTCGCAGTTATGAGTTATCAGATCCGAGGGTCAGTGGAGGGTGTAAGACCCGGTGATGGGCGCACCCATTGTGAATGTTTGAACTTCCGAATTGTAACGCCTAATACAATTTCATTTATAGACATAATATTGTTTCTCATAATTTCATATGTCATACTCAATTGCCATAATAGTCATATGCTAGAAACTTTGTTTTCCATAAAGTCAATTTCAATAACATCATTTATCATAAATCATTGTAAGCCATAATTATCATATGCCATAGAAATTGATTCTAGAAAAAAAGCATAAAATCGGTTTACACTAACCGATGAATAGGTTTAGGTTTGGTTTAGGTTTGGTTTGGGTTTGGTTTGGGTAAGTTAGGTTAGAGTATGACAAACAATGACTTTTTAGGATAAAGGCTCGATTATAGTGATAAGTAGGTAAGTATTAGAAATAAAAACAATTTTAATATATAATCATACTGTCATATACATATTTAATAAATTAACTTTTTACTGAATGCAAATACAAATTTGATGCTAAACCACACAAAAATTCTTTCTTTTGCCTTTTCTAGGTAATATAATATCTCATTGATTTTATTTCTACGCTTCAACGTCTTTTTTGTTTTCCTATTATTTATTATGGAATCTTATTTTTTGGTAAACAAATAAATATTATGGCAAATAACAAGTAAAATTCTGGCATATGAGTATTCATACATATAATTTTCGGGCAAACATTGGACACCCATTATGTTGTTATCGTAATCTTATTGCTCTATGACGACATCATTCGCTGTCTATGATATGTTATTAAATAGATTGCATTTCAATGAAAATTTAATTTAGGTTAACAATATCAAACTTCCATATAACTTAAAAAGGCATCGAGTAAAAAAATCTTTAAAACCTGACGAGAAAATTCCAAAAGTTCAATTACAAAAAGTAATCCATGAAGGCCGGTTGGGATGAATACATTAATTTGTATTCATAATTTTGGATCATCTTCCTTGTTCGTTAGTATAGGTTCATGTCATACAGAACCGAACCACATCAAAAACTAGTAAGTATACGTATGTATACTTCTAAACAATACCTTAACTATGTATTTTTGTATATAGTTGTTAACTGTTTTAAATAAATAAATAAAAGAAATTTCTAGGTTGGTACAGTCATAGAGGAATAAGATTAATTAGGAATAAGGTCTTTTATTCCTCTATGGTACAGTATACATGTCATATAGAAAACTGCTAAATCCTGCCAGCATTATAGAACCTATAGAATCTACTCTATCACGATAAAGCGAAGTATTTTGTGTATTGTATATGTTATACACAAAATACTCCACGTCACATGTTTTTTTTTTTCAGATTGTGTGAATATTGTTTATGAATTTTCATACAACCTGGAAAATAAATGTGATTTCGAGTCTCAAACTTTGTGGATAAGCTATTTATTAATGAATAAATAGAAAAAAATATATACTTCGCTTAACATACCCCTTTTGTTAAACCGTACAATTCTTTTTGTATGTAAATATGCGATAAGTTGCTCTCCTGTTACCTACGTCCCCCAAAATGGCTGGTTGTTAAGGTCGGCCGTGATTTGACACCGAAATTGCGTTTAGAAGTCAATCTCGATGGTAATCGCCTGAGACAGCGGCGCCGGGGGCCCGGCCTGCAATTACACATAAAGGTTCACACAGACGAGGTTTATTCGTAGTAAAAACAAAATATTTAGTTTACTTCACATACACACACACATAGCTGTGCTTCCGAAATGGGGTACATAGAACCGTAGGATAGTAAAGGTGATCCCAGACTTAGCTTGGCTCTGTTCCCAAAATGGCGTAGCTAGAATCGTAGGGGTAAAGGTGATTCCACGCTTAGCATAGCCGGGATAGATGTAAATGATCAGTGACAAGTTGCTAACTTATCGCCTGAGAGAATATCCGAGTTCCTTGGTCGACTTTTACGACATGCACGGAAGGGAGATGCATCTGATGTATTCTAGTGAAGCCCCGCATCAATATCTCCGCATATGCCCGGAATCACTTATTTCTTGCGATATATTAACATGTTTTCCCGTAAAATTCGGGAATAACATAATTTTCGCGACGTAAATGGTTGATGTGTTGTCTACATTGTCATGCTACCCGTGCATGGCATCGATTTTCGTATTTTATACGGTGCAGTTGACGTGTACATAGAGCACATATAACGGTGACATGTGTTAGGTAATAAAAAGTACGGATGCGGATTACAAAGATTTTCGTGCCTCGCCCCGCACAAAGGTATATAAATCTCTCTGGAGAGTATAACAGAAGGGGTATATTAAAAAAATGCTATGATAATAGCCTACTATAGAGAACCTATCCACAAACTCTAAAATGGTTATAAGGGATCAACATACTAGTTTTTTTCGTAATTCGCGTCCGTACTTTGGTTACGTGATCGCCAATGTATGCTATGCAGGACTATAAATCGAACATTAACCTTCTTGTCGCCCTGCGATCTGTGACAAAATTTTCTAGGAATAAAGTTATTAGGCCACCTCCACATTATAACATGCTTCTAGGTTGTGGTGTTGACGTTTGCGTTGAGGTCTCTTTCGGGTGAACACGTCGCATGCATGATAAGTACGTGGTGAAATCTGCATGTGCATAAACACCGATAATATAAATTTATCAAGTCCCGTATCAGCACAGGGGAGTCTCTACAATACATTTATTTTATTTTATTTCATATAATATATAACATAACATCAGTTGCATCTCCTTCCATATATGTAGGGTATGTATGTTCATCCACGACACAAGACCTTAGTGTATCTCACTTTCACGATAGTAAAATCCTGCTTTAATAGAACAAGTAAACCCCCTGAGCCGAAATATATTACAATTTTAAAATTTCCTCTCAATACAAATCCGCCAAAAACCGGTACTAAATTATTAAAATTGTAATCTCGGGAACGTAAATAAATTCACTTGTAACCTAATCTGGACGCGGCCTAAAGCGACGTATTAACCTTTTAATTAGAACGTGGCAAAACGGCTCGTGCCGTAATGTTGTATAACTGACTGTCGGCTAAAGAGAACGCTACAGAGAAAAATAATGGTACATTCTGTGAAGAGTCAAGTAAAATTAGATTAGTTCTCGATTATTTTTTACTTTATGCTAATCTATGGTTGCGGCTGTAAACTAGTATGGTGACTGTAGTATAGTTACAGCTGAACTAGAAACTAGTTTAGATTATTATATAATATTTATATTGTAAAAGCGAAAAACCACTCACTGATTAATCACAAAATCTTAGAAACTATAACACCCACAAATCAAGATACTTACTATGATACCTACTTTGGCAGGTGGTGTAGACATCCACTAAAAAGTTTTCGAAACTCCAACCCTAAGGGTTAAAAGGGGGTTGTAAGGTAATATGAAAATCCTACTCTATTGCAATGGAGTATTTACCTCTCATGATATGGGTTAATTATGTGTGTAAATAAAATAAAAAAACCTTTTTAAAAACAAGCTTTTATTTAAATGCGCTAAAAAGAAAAAATAAACTTTTACACTAAAACTTTTACTGTTAATTTATAACGTCATTTCAAATTTAACACATTTGACACAATTTATATGTTATAAAAGCTTGTCGCGACATTTAAGTACTCGTATTTACTTTCTTAGTTTTAAATTTTTAATAAGTCAAGGTGAGGCCGTGCCGAGGACTGAGTGGCATGATGACATGATGTCGTGAACATACCACCTCGGGGCACCGGGGCGAACCCTGTTTTATATTACTCTCTTACTCTTCTACACGAAGCTCTGGAAGGGTCGACGGATATTTCTTCGATATGCGTGGGAACAATATGGGAAAATCTGAAACATCAACACAAAGATGCTGCCTAATAAACATTTAAAAGTAAGAACGTAAATACGAGTACTTAAATGTCGCGACAAGCTTTTATAACATATAAATTGTGTCAAATGTGTTAAATTTGAAATGACGTTATAAATTAACAGTAAAAGTTTTAGTGTAAAAGTTTATTTTTTCTTTTTAGCGCATTTAAATAAAAGCTTGTTTTTAAAAAGGTTTTTTTACCTAAATTTTATTTTATACTAAAAATATCTGTTTCAAAATAGATTTTCAAGTTTTAGAAGTCCGCCATATTGGATTAAGAGTGACGTCACATTTTTTTCGAGTTACTCTCAGCTAGCCCTTTAATTTGATACCCATATTGTAGGAATGCATTAAAAATAATTGGTCCGCCATTGTGGGTATGCCGCCATGTTGGATTTAGAATGACGTCACACTGTTAATCATGCATTGTCATCCGAACTGAACGTGCTCACCAAATTTCAGCCCAATCGGTTGAGGGCAAGTGCCTTAAAATTAAGTTGTAAGATTTCACCCGAACAAATATACATTGCAAGTTAAATAAAAGCTTGTAAATATAAAAATATAGCCACGTGGTGCCGGCAGAGTAGAGTTTGTACCACCCCTGCCTGCCCGTGGGTATCGTACGAGGCTATTAAGGGTTTCGACGAGGCGTTTAAACGAGGCGGGCAACAGCGCCTCCCGTACTGACAACATAGTCCGACAATCACACTGCGGTCACCAACCCGCCTGCCCAGCGTGGTGACTATGGGCAAAACCCCCTGTGGCAGTAGCCTTGTGGCGTGCTCTGGGGGAGGCCTACTCGTACGTCCAGCAGTGGACTGCAATAGGCCGAAGAAGAAGAAGATACAAAAATATATATATTACTTGCTTATAATGTACCTGATCGTACCTTTCAATGTAGTTGTGTCATTCAAAAGTTTCAAAATTCAATTCAACTTGGCCGTTTTCAAAGTAGCTTTATATACGAAGAATGAATATATTTATATAAGAAACTTACTGTACGTAAAGGCTATAATAACACCAATACAAATAAGTTCTACAAATATGTATTATCTTAAAAGTATTGTGAGAATTTTTTAATGTTCCATGTTAATAATTTTGACGAAACTATAAAGTTTCATAGTTTATATATCAGAATAACACATAAGAACTGGATATTACTTTTATACATTTATTATTTATGATGAAATGTTTCTACATAACTTATTAAAATCAAATTCAAGCGTTTCAAGGGCATTGATTTGTTTAATACAAAATGTAATATTTATAAAAGTAAAATCATTGCGGCCCTTGATCAATGTTGATTTGGGGGTTTCATAGATTCAGTATGATGTGTTTGGTTGGAGCTTCAATGTTTTTTATGTGTTTTTATTGGTAGACACTTTGCTGGTGTATGTGCTACTTATGTATTGTAAATATATTTGTGTAATAGTACTGTTTGTGTCTCATGAAAATAATAAAAAAAAATAAAAAAAAATAAAAAAAAATATTTTATAACAATACAATTATAATTGCAGACCTAAAACCAAAAGATAAAAAATACGAATGATTACGACCAAGTGATCAATGTTGTGGGCATTAGGTATCACAATAAATTCTACGGTCAACAGAATACTTTTACAACAATTACTTTTATTCTATTCAATCAATTTACATAATAAAAAAAAACCACAAATAATACCTACCTATGTGAAAATCGAAATGAATAATATATATTTTCAACGTTTCGGACGAAAAACAGAGGTTTTCTCCGCAATTTAAAAATTCATCGGCCTAGCTTCGACTTACCGTTTCTTTTTCGATATATTCCTTTGAGAATAGAATAACAGACGCTATCACAATGGGATAAGGTCCAAACACTGTATATTTATTTTTTGCCCAAATTCAATCTACTAAAGTAAAACAAAGTTATATGGTCTGCTTAAACGTGTACCTTTGTATTTTAAATCTATTTACTTACTAATATAAACTGTGTTAAAACTTGTGAAAAACATTCCAGGTAAACACTGGTTTTTCATTATAATTACATTAGGAATTCCTAGGAGTTTATAATATAAAACTTAGGTAGGTACTTACCCCATAATTTTCGTGCAACGCTTAATGATTTCGAAATAACATACCAAATTTAATAGGTACTTACTATAATTATATCGAGACGTCATCTTTTATGAAAATATTAGCAGGATTTTACGTGAAAAAAAAAACTAGGATGCAATTTTTGAAGAAGCTACTACGAACAATTTTCGTAGCATTTACACCAAAATTATGTGCCAAGTATGAGCCCAAGAGCATCGGTGAAAGAATATGATACCCAGAGGCAGATCTATTTACTATTATGAGTCTATGCTCAGGTTCATGGGAAGTAATAATCTTTTATGGTATTTCCCCACAAGGAGGATGAATATCGATGTTTGTTTCCGAGTCATGGATGTTTCTATACTTATCTATGTATTTATATACCATTGCCCCACTACACAAGACCTTAGGGATATATATATACATACTTTTAGTCATTATAACCTACAAGGGTACAGTGGCTTTAGTATTTTATTTTATACTAGTGGACGCCCGCGACTCCGTCCGCGTGGATTACAGAAAAAACAAAATGTCGAAATTATCCAGGATAAAAACATTTTCCCTGGATAAAAAGTAGCCTATATGTTAAGTGGGACCTGTCACAATATATTCCTGAAAACTGCATCGAAATCGGTTCAGTCGTTCCTGAGATTAACATGCACAAACGCACAGATAAACAGACAAACAGACAAAAATTTCAAAAATTATTATTTTGGGTACTATTGCGTTGATAAAGGTCTCCTATAATATTTTTTCTCATATATTTTCCATGTACAGACAGTGATCCGTTACATTTTTATTATATGTATAGAAGATAGGTAGGTACTTATGTTTTGAATTCGGAAGATTCAAATCCTTAGAAAATGTGATTTATTAAGGATAAATTTGAATTTTTTCTTGATTTTGTACTTAGCAGGTGCTAATTGAACTTTGGCAAAAAAAATGTCGATGTAAATTTTAAAAGTTTGGACTTTGTGCCGGTAAACCAAATGCCGTAAATATTTTCAATAGTACCTAGGCATAACCGTGCAAAAATACAAAAACTTGTCTATTGTGTATAATTTATGATGGCGCCGACGACGCGACGCGCGAATTGCGGGAAATATCCATAGTTGTTTGTTTGTCTTCCAGGTCTTCCAGGATTGGATGGAGTTGTTTATTTATTAGAAGCAATATTAGTAATAAAGTCAACCCGAATACATATTACTTCTAATAAATAAACAACTCCATCCAATCCTGGAAGACCAGATACCAGCATTAGTGGAAGACGCCACCCAGGTACCTCCGCCAAGACAGCGAGTCACCGTCCTCAGGTCAGTTCTAATCCATTGTGCTCTACTAGCTTTCGAAGGAACCTAATAATAATCTTTTTTGCATAAAAAACAGTATGTAATTTGGTATGACATAAACTAGATGTATCTATATGTGTGTAATTCCCAAATAAAAACTATTCTAATATCTATCGGCCATTTATAACACTAGAAAACAAAAATTTTTAGAATGTTATATTCCGAATTTTTGTATGAAAACACAAGACATTATGTCACAAATGTCAGTAGTAAGGAATAGCGGGAGCTGGACCACTGACGTCATGGTCTCCTACGTCATAAACTTGAAATTTGCTAACTTTGCAAAAAGGTCGTCACATATGGCTCATTCACATATGAGATATCATTAACTAATGAGGTATGTGAGGGTGACGCCCCTCATTAACTAAGACACGCCTCCATTAGGTAATGACATATCTCATTAACTAAAAGACACGCCCCATAACTAATGATCAAGATAAATGGACCAATAGCAGAGCATGAAGTACTAATGACAAATCTCATTAAAGAATACAACGCCCCTACATTAGGCATCTAAGATGGCCGACTATATACTATATCACATGGTCAGCGCGTGATCCCCCTGACGTTTACTTACTAATGACCACACGACAGCATACCTTTGTGACATCATTAATGATTGCTTATCTATATTTTGTTTTGTCTATCTTATTACTTTTATCATAATGTGTAGTAGGTATTTAGGAAATTGATATTAAAAATAAAACATTTTTTTACAAAATAAGACATATTTTTATTTATTATAATAGGTACCTTAATCTAGTTACATATTACAAAAAAGTTATAAAAACGATGTAAACATTTGATATAACAAAAAGTCATTATTGATAGTGTCATTAGTAAACATTCCAACAAAATTTCTTAAGCTCATACCTCTATACTTAAAATATAAATACATTATACAATATTCACCACACAGTGATGAAAAGATATTTTGAATAATTTTATTATTGTATATCCACATATTAGCATTTCTTTTTAAAAATGATAAATGATATCCAGTCGGCTTGCGACCAAAAGAATCAAAGTATTCACCAATACCACTCTTATTAACATATATTGCTACCCAATGAGATCCAATTTTTGTATCTGGATCTAAATTAGTAATTAGGTAAATTGGCGCGGCAATATGCATTGGAATGCGATTAGCAGCAAACACGTTTTGTTCTAGAGAATGATTTATTTTTTTCAAACATTTTTTTATTTCTAAAGTATTCATGATTTCGCCGTAGACATGTGTATTTTCTTATATTTACAGGTATTATAAGAATAGTAAAACATACATTCAGTTTTATAAAGTAATTTAGCTACTGTAATCTACATTAACATTTCTATTTTTATCTATTTCTATTACATTATCAAATTCAGCATACACAATACAGTTAATTGTTTGTGTCAATGGAGTTTCGAATCTCACTTCTAACCTTACACAACCATGTCTAATAAGATTCCAATGTGCTGTTGAATTAGCTGATAAGTCTGGTGTCAAGTCAAAAGCTAGTAAACAATAACCTTTGGGATATCGATCTCTAGATATACCGTTCCCATTATTTAAGAAATGAATACCGGTTCCTGAGAAAAGAGTATGATATGCAGAAGTATATAGATTGTTACTGAAAACAGGTTGTAAAGCTTTAGAAGGGATTTGCATTCCATCAATATACAAGCTGAACGTGTTTATTCCATAATTTTCAAAATCATAAGGGTTTTTGGAAAAACTACCATTAAAAGCAGTATTATCAACAAATCCTATTATACATCTTTTTGGTACTTGACCAAGAAATACATTATCTAAAGTATTACCCTGTACACCTGAAGGTATAGTCAAAACTTTTACTTCAGCTCGTGTTATGGGGTACTTAGCAGTGTTTGATGATAAAACTTTTTGATGTGCAAGAAGTACTGATGGATTGATTCGGGCTTTACGGATCATAAGAGTAGCATCAATAATAGTGACTTTTAGCTTAACATCACTAGGTTGACACAAAAGGTTAAACGCATCTCTGGAGCGGACTAATTTTACAGCCATCTCTACACCATTAATTAAAAAAATTTCTTGATTAAATATATCACCATGTAAGTGACCCATCATTTCTACCTCTTTACTATCTTTTATAAACTTTTGTCTTTCGATAAAACCTTTGTTTCCATCATCAGTAGCATTCATTTTCCCAGCAGTATCTTCATACCATAAACCACAAGTTAGATGAGATTGCTTTGCTGGTGGAGAGTAATTTAATAAAGTCTCTATATATGATCGGTATCCATAGGTATTGTTAGGGGGAGATATAAGTTTTTGATTTAAATAAACATCAAGTTGACTAAAAAGTGAATGCAGCCAATTATTCACCGGAGCTACATTCGTATTTGGTGCTAGAGGTGTTAAATCCTGGTTTACCACTTTTACTTTAACATGGATTAAAGTATGAGATAGATCAATATAGTCATCACCAGTTCCAGGTATTTGAAATTCAATGGGACCATCATCATTTAAAGACGAAATCGGTTTGTAATGAATCCACTGACCACTTTCAATACTAGTTTGAGTAGCTGGTAGTGCAAATAGATCTAATTCAGACTTAACGCATTCACATGAATTATTATGTAAAAATGACATTTTATAAATCACCAAATATATCTTTATGATTTATATTTATCTTTTTAGCTTTTTGCACTGTTCTCTGCTTTACAATTGGTGAGTAACTGAGGTTACCAACACGATGTTTTTTATTTTTATATCCCGAACCCATCATTGCTCGCTCAATCTTTTCATCAGCTTTTCTTTTCAAGGTAGTCGTTGCATCTCTAAATCTGCTTTGAACCGAATCGTTCATGGGTTTTGCACTAACCATATCTGATAAAATCCCTACTCCAGCATTTAGCGCTTCTTTTCCGACAGCCTTTGCACCACTTGTTAGTAAAGGTAAAACTGATCGAAATAAACCACCTAAAAAACTTCCAATTCCATGTCCTTGCTGGTAAGGTGCCCCTTTATAAATGATACCCATACCAGATCCCGCTTGATGTGTATAGTAGTTTTCATATGGACAAATATTATAATCGTATTTAGGATACATTTTTATATTTATCTACGTTTAAAATGTAGTTTAACACAGATTGTTCCGAATTGGAATGGAATGTTTTCACCAGTGCTCGTTCTTATATCGATTTCTATTGTGTCAAACTCTCTCCGCATAACTGGCACATAGTGTGGTGGAGAAAAAACATGCATCTTATTCGATCCATAAATATATTTGGCAGGATCTAGTGATATATTTCTCAGTAATGGACACATGACATCACCTACTATTTGTGGTTCTATTATGTCACAGTAGACATATAACTGTGATGTTAATCCCAAATACAAATTAGCAGGGAATTTTCCTGTTCTTTTTGAAGCAATGTTAGTATATGGATCAAATCCAAGTTGAAGACTTAATATGGGTGAGAATTCTAATGAAACTAATTGGTTATTATCTTGAGTTAGAGTAACATATTTGGATAGTTTATCATACCGCAATTTGAACGTTTCTTTTGCATTTAATACAGTCAATACATCATTAATATTTTCATAACTGGAGGCGGGTATGTGACTTTTGTAAGTTACCAGAGACGGTGATAACTCATTTGGAACTGTCATTCTTTTTTTAATATACATTATATTTTGATTTTCTTGAACAGTAAACATAGTACAAGGATATTGACATTCTACTAGTCCAACTGACCATTCTCCTTCTAATTTAATGGGTTTAGGCAGTTTAGTTGAAAAATTTGCAGTTTTATTATGCGGAAAGTATTTCATTGAACTGTTGCTAGGTAAAGTTAAATAAAAACTATCATTAGTCATGTTTATTTTTTAAGCTAGAAGCTAAAATCCAACTATTAAACTTATTTGGATAACCTTTCCACTTCACATACAATTCAGTTCTGCGGCCAGAGTAACGAGTACGTAGTATTTTATCAATTTTAAATTCCGTAGTGGGGTCATAATTAACTTTTTGTAATTCTTTTTCATAGAAAGTTCCAGTTATATTTTCATGCTGTAAATCTTTTAATGTGTAAACTACCCAAGGAGATCTGTATACAACTGAAGTTATGATAAATATTTCATCACTCCAATTGGTTTCATAACCTTTTTGAAAAATTTGTTTATGTTTAGTTATTCTTACATAATCACCAACCTTAAATTTAGGTTCATTCGTAATGTTGGATGACTCACTTTGCTTTTTTCCATATAAATTTTGCCAAACTGTCATAATATTATTAGAATTAACATCACATGGTCTCATTTTGATACTTCTATGAAAACTATGATTATACGAATGAAGCAAATCCTGCAAAATATCAATATATCGATAGGTATTGTTATGAGTAAAGTAGCGCCACATTTTCATTTTGAGCGTCCTTTGAAATCTCTCTACTATACTTGCTTTAATGTCAGGGTTATTGGTTGTGTAGTAATTAATGTTATAGCTCTTTAAGAAACTGTTTACATCTTTAGATATAAATTCAGTACCCTTATCTGATTGTAAATGTCTAGGAGTTGCTTTGGCTTCAAGAAAAATATCAGTGAAACATTTTTTTATAGTAGTGGAATTTTTTTGAGGGATAGCTCGAGCAAATGCATATTTACTAAAAACATCAATTACACATAAAATATATTTATTACCATCATTATATTCGCTATATGTTCTTAAATCGCTTAGATCAGCTTGCCAGAGTTCATTAAGATTAGACAATATGTACTTGTTTCTAGGAAAACGACGTTGGACAGGTTTATGTAAAGTGTACGTTTCTTGAGACTCCAACCATTTTTTTGTTTCCTTTCTAGTGAGTTTAGTTTTCATAGCTTCTGCTAGTTTATTCAAACTACTATAACCAGCAGGATTGGATACATCGTAGTAAATGTTATGAATTTCTAATAAGGGGTCCATTTCTTCCAATCGATTTTCCTTTTTACTTTTTGTTTACCGATCGTATCACTATCGCTTGAATGCGAATTGGTATTTTTTGGTGTAAAGTTTAACTCTTCATTCGTTGGAGTTGCAGTTTTGAAGCTGTTTTCATAATCTGGAGTTTTAGACATTACATTTATAAATGTCGCTCTTCTTGGATTACCTATGTAACTCAGGGGTACTCCTAACTCTTTTAATGCTTTAGCGAACTCGGTCCAACCACGGGGTGAACTATGTTTAAGTGGTCTCATGACATCGTTAAACAAGTCGACAATATTACTTTTATGAACTTCTTTATTATTAATAAAAACTGTACCTTGATGATCCCAGCGTAGTTTTTCTTTATTTTTCAAAAGTATGTCTAATAAAAGTTCACCCTTCTGTCTATATGATTTTGGTATAAATTGAAGCAATTGTGATTTAACATAATATTCACCTACACCCGTACTGTCTTCCTTGGTTAAAGTCTGTTTGACATCTGAGGTTGGTTCTAACTTTACATGTTCTTTTCTTTCGTTTTCGGGTTCATCGTAGGACACTATAGGTATCCCTAATGGTTTTCGATCTTTTCCGATAAAATACAAATATCTTTGTAGAGATTGTAAATAAAGTGACCACTTTTCTCTATCTTCCAATTTTGTATTTAAAATTTTTTGCATCTCTTCGTCAAGGTGTGATAAATTAGCATTGCTATTATTGTTACCATTTTTTAGTTTCTCTATTACTTCTGGTTCTATTAATATCATTTTCTTTGTATTTTCCATTATATAAAATTACTTCACAACCGAACCTAGTAGAGCACTTAAAACTGAACCGAGAATAATAGGCAAAAATGCTCCACCTTTTTGAATAATAATGTGTTTTCTGTATTTGTTTTTTCCCTTTGATATTAGTTTCCTTAGAATATTTTTATATTTGCCAAGTTTCTGCTTTTTATTTTCTGGTAATGGAATTTTTCCTAATAAAACGTTATAAATACACTCACAGATGCAATTTATCTCCTTATCGTTGCAAGCTATTAATAATGCATTCCTAAATTTTGGTTTAAGTACGTGCAATGCTCTTTAAAATTCTACATGTGTCTTTACTTTGCATGTCATTGTCCTCTAATAACCGTTTTTGATTGTATGATGTTGTATTTATACCTTTTTTAGGGATGTAACATATCGTATATGCATCTGGAAAAATAAGAGTTTTAAAACGATGCACATCATCTGTATTTTGTTTTAAATCAATCATTAAATACCCATGAGGTTTATTTGTGGCATCCCTATATGCCTCTTCAACGAACTTTGGATTTTCAGGTACAAGTTGACGAGCAAGATAACGTATTTGTGTTTTATCGCGTGGATTTTTAAAGTAAACAATGTAGCTGGAATTCAATGATATGTCACGTTGCCCCTTTCCTTGGTGAAAAATATTTTGGGTAATGTAAAATACACTAAGATTACGGTGATGGCTTCCTTTTGTAAAAATATCTACTATGCGCCCATCGGACTCTCTCATGAGATCGTCAATAATAATAAGTTGTGGATATTTCCCGTCAAACATATTCAAGTTAGGTATTCCTTGATGGTAAGTTACATTATTCAAATTGTATAGTGGTTGCATTTCATCATAACACCATATAACGTCACTAAATTCTTGATTGCAAATTTCTTTCATATTCTTAATAAAATCACAAACAAAGTTGGACTTTCCACAACCACTGGGACCACCAACTATAGTTGTAAATGGGTGTGCAAAATGAATCATACTTTTAGTTTACAAAGAACGTCTTTACTGTGTAACCATTTATAATGATATGTTCAATAATTAGCCATACATATAATTATATTTAACTTATTACAAATACTCTTTTCTCAGGAACCGGTATTCATTTCTTAAATAATGGGAACGGTATATCTAGAGATCGATATCCCAAAGGTTATTGTTTACTAGCTTTTGACTTGACACCAGACTTATCAGCTAATTCAACAGCACATTGGAATCTTATTAGACATGGTTGTGTAAGGTTAGAAGTGAGATTCGAAACTCCATTGACACAAACAATTAACTGTATTGTGTATGCTGAATTTGATAATGTAATAGAAATAGATAAAAATAGAAATGTTAATGTAGATTACAGTAGCTAAATTACTTTATAAAACTGAATGTATGTTTTACTATTCTTATAATACCTGTAAATATAAGAAAATACACATGTCTACGGCGAAATCATGAATACTTTAGAAATAAAAAAATGTTTGAAAAAAATAAATCATTCTCTAGAACAAAACGTGTTTGCTGCTAATCGCATTCCAATGCATATTGCCGCGCCAATTTACCTAATTACTAATTTAGATCCAGATACAAAAATTGGATCTCATTGGGTAGCAATATATGTTAATAAGAGTGGTATTGGTGAATACTTTGATTCTTTTGGTCGCAAGCCGACTGGATATCATTTATCATTTTTAAAAAGAAATGCTAATATGTGGATATACAATAATAAAATTATTCAAAATATCTTTTCATCACTGTGTGGTGAATATTGTATAATGTATTTATATTTTAAGTATAGAGGTATGAGCTTAAGAAATTTTGTTGGAATGTTTACTAATGACACTATCAATAATGACTTTTTGTTATATCAAATGTTTACATCGTTTTTATAACTTTTTTGTAATATGTAACTAGATTAAGGTACCTATTATAATAAATAAAAATATGTCTTATTTTGTAAAAAAATGTTTTATTTTTAATATCAATTTCCTAAATACCTACTACACATTATGATAAAAGTAATAAGATAGACAAAACAAAATATAGATAAGCAATCATTAATGATGTCACAAAGGTATGCTGTCGTGTGGTCATTAGTAAGTAAACGTCAGGGGGATCACGCGCTGACCATGTGATATAGTATATAGTCGGCCATCTTAGATGCCTAATGTAGGGGCGTTGTATTCTTTAATGAGATTTGTCATTAGTACTTCATGCTCTGCTATTGGTCCATTTATCTTGATCATTAGTTATGGGGCGTGTCTTTTAGTTAATGAGATATGTCATTACCTAATGGAGGCGTGTCTTAGTTAATGAGGGGCGTTACCCTCACATACCTCATTAGTTAATGATATCTCATATGTGAATGAGCCATATGTGACGACCTTTTTGCAAAGTTAGCAAATTTCAAGTTTATGACGTAGGAGACCATGACGTCAGTGGTCCAGCTCCCGCTATTCCTTACTACTAATGTCTATATTAATAAATACTTTCAGCTTTCAGTAGTTACGTAGAAAGAGCTCTTTCTATAACGAACTGTTGCCATAACATCATGTTAGTTCGCAAACTTCTAAAACTCATTTCGGTGTGTAGTGGAGCGCGAACTATACTAGAATTCTGCTCCTATATAATTTCTGAAAATGATTATTTTGACGTGGTTAAAATCAATCTATGTACCTACCATGGGGGTTAATGGACTCTTCCAGCCAGATTGTGGGTAGAATACAGTGTTGCTGGACGCTTATTACTATTGATACCCCCTGTCAGACACCTCTACCTATAAACTTTAATGAAATATAGGTAACTAGTGGACACCCGCGACTTCGTCCGCGTGGACTGTAGAAAAAACAAAATGTCAAAATTATACGGGTTAAAAATATTTTCCTGGGATAAAAAGTATGTGCCTATGTGTTAATCCAGGGTGTCAGTTAACTCCATACCAAATTTTATTAAATTCGTTCCAGCCGTTTTTACGTAAAGAGTATCCATCCATCCATCCATACTCACAAAATTTCGCGTTTATAATATTTGTAGGATAGGATTCACATAAAAAATTTATACAGATGTGGACACAACAATCGACAAAGCGATCAAAATCATAGTAAAGTATCAAAGTTATGTCCCCTTCAGATTCGAAGTAAGATTGTGGAAATAATATTTTGAAATTCAATAAAACTGCACCCCTGGCATCTCAAAGGAAAAACTTAGTTTTCCTTTACTGAACTTGTTTGGTCCGATTCTTGGGAAATGCATAAATACAATACTAAGAACTGAAATTTTAAAGTAATTATTTAAATTGTTTGAAACTATTCTGTAGATAATGTTTATTATATATTATTGTATTCGTATCTTTTGTATGGCAGTATGTGAACACGTAACACGTCATAAAGGAACATGTGAATGCTTATTTATTTGAGTTAGGGTTAAATTTTCCAATCGTCAAATAGCATATCGTAGGATATAGTAGATGTTGCCTTTCTCTAAAATTTAATCAAGAGACTGCATCAATTTTATCCTGCAATAGGCTTTCTAGGCTTTCTGAAAAACTGACCCTTATACAAACCTATAAATACCTTCTATATCCAAATCTACTCAGTAGTTGTAGAAGCAACCCAGGCGCGGTCACACATCTTTTTAATTTCAGATCTCAGATCAGCGATTTAGGCTGTTCGTTGATCCGCGATTATTTTTAAATAAAAAATAATAATATTTAAAAATAGATATCAATGATAAAGAATTTTACATGTATAGATTTGATAAAAAAATATTTATGAATGTCATCGTTTTTCCATAAAATTAACATACTATCAATGCTAAAAAGGGACAGCGTTCCGTTCAATTAATAGTGAACTAAATAACTGAATTAGCGGCCCCATTACCAGGATTGTCGATGACCCGCCTCCCCCCACTTCTCAGTACAAAAAGTTTGACAAAGCTCTCTATTAGTTAAAGTACAATTCAAAGACGCTTAATCTAAACTGGTATAAATGCCGGATTTGAGTATTCAAAATTGAATAGTTTTGCTTAAAATGGTAGATGGCTATCATGAGTTTTTACCTTAGTTCGGAACACCATTCGTAATAATAATAATAAAAGCATTTATTTCGAAAAAAACAAACATATAAATTCACGTCAGGCGCGTCAAAAACAATCACTTATTTTACCGCGTGTTATTACATAAGAATTTAAACACTGCTTAATAAAAGCTTTGCCTAAATTTGACAGACATTCCTTTTGCTGTCAAATGTCGGTTTTAAACTGTGTCTAAAATAGGGTCATTTACGGTTTTCTTATTTGTATTTATATCTAAAGATCATAAAATAAAAGGAACATTTACGAAAGAAAAACTTTGCTAGCGTGAAAACTTTCCGGGATATAAAGATTTCAAAATCACAATTTTAGACTTTCCGAAAAATGCTCCATACAAATGGCTACCACAATTATGACATCACTCTTTCAGTAACTTTTGTTCTGCAGCTATTTTACATAATGCATTTCCCCTTACCGCATGATTTTTTTTTTCTCAACGAAAAAAATATATGTTATAGAAAATAAAAAATTAAAAGACACGTATTTCACCTTTTTTGAGTTTATTGAATACATAATGAAAATAAAAGGCTTTTTTGTTTGGTACATATTTGTTCCAGTGAGCATAAAAACAAAATTAAAATAATATATTGTTAACATTATATTGTATGAAAAAGCATAAAACAATTTCTTTTGTCATTTAGACAAAGGCTCACTTTGCATTTTTGACACTCAATGTGTGATCTACCAATACATTCTGGTACCTTACAGCGCTGTCTAGTAGTGTAGATAGGAAAATGATCTATTTTATCTAGCCGAACATCCCTGGATGGCATAACAGCAATCGCTCCTCTCGATTTTTTTGCTTCAATAGCATTCTCCAAGTCATAAGAAGGTCGTCCTCTTTTGCCACTCGTAGATGGTTTACCAGTTTGACATAAACCTTCAGCTACTGCGCATTTAAAATCTGCTAAAGGCAGTGATGGTTCCGAATCATCTAAGGCTCGTCTGTATAGTAACCAGGCGTTGACTGTCACCATATCTATCATATGGAAAAATATCCGATGGTAGAACTTCTTTGACCTTATCTGGATCCGGTAATAGCCAAGAAGAGCATCCAATAAGTCCACTCCACCCATATGCCTATTATAAATCATTACGGATTTAGGACACGATATATTTTGGTACGTTTTTTCTTTTTTATTGAAACGTCGAACTTCAGATGATGGTTTACTGCCGACGTAAGTTGAAGCCAAATTCACCACCCTATTATCGTACCAGGTTACTATAGAAACATCTGTATTGTCGACAGTGGTTAGTTTTTCAACTGTTGCCCCTCTTCCCTTTTTTTTTAAATCTTTTTCTGCTGGAACCTTGTAACCTGGAATCCGGTTAGCTTTTATTGTGCCTAATGGCAATATTGCTTTTTCGTTTAGATAAGTCAAAAGTGGTAGCGACGTGTACCAATTATCGAAGAATAACTTGTAGTTGTAACCTTCTGGTATTGTTCTTGAAAGTCGAACGACAACATCACTGGAAGTACTAATCTTGGGCAAATCAATATCAGATTGTATTGGACCTTGAGCTCCAGTATAAATCTCAAAATCGTAGCTGAATCCAGAACTGCCGCTAAGAACAAAGTTTTTGTACCCCCATTTATGAGGTTTTTTTGGGTTATATTGCCGCATAGATGACCTGCTTTTAGTGGGTATTATTTGTTCATCCACTGCCATGTACTCTTCTTTAGGAACTGTCAGAAATCTCAGTCTAATATGATCTAAAAACGGTTGAATTTTATGAAGCGGATTGTAACCTATCTGGCCTTTCGGTATTTGTGTAGAATTATCGTTAAAATGAATAAAACGTTTGATTTCTTCAAACCGATTACAGGACATTATTGTACTGACTTTGGGGTGCCCTAAGTTCTCGCTCCAATAGCATCTCGTTGATGGTAATTGTATTATAGACATATAAAGACATATGCCAACGAATTGTTCCAATTCTTTTATAGTAATAGTACTGATTTTTTCAGGTCGTTTTTCGATGGCATATTTATTGGTTTGTTGGTAGATATGTGCAAAAATTTCATCAGTAAACAAATATTTGAAAATCTGTAATGGTGTCTCTAAAGCCGTGATCTCTGGGTGCAAAGTTGAATCTCCAGTAAATAGTAATTCAGACTCATCCCTTTCTAAAAATCCGTCTCTCCATCGAGGCTTTTCAGCCCTTACAGCCCTTTTTGAAGTGGAGGGCAATTGAGATAAAGGTACATTATCTTCAGGTTCAGACTCCGATTCATCAGATTCTGGAACATATCGAGGTGGTAGAGCCTTTCGGCCTCTATTTCTCCGATGTTCGTCATCTGATAGATCTTCGTCCAAACTGTCGTCCGGAAAATCATTGATTATCGTATGGATACCCCCATAAAACCTACGCGGGTCCATTTCGGCAAGTTTTCTGCAATAATATTTATATATAAGTAAATAACAATCATTGTAAAAGACACGATAGAAAACGAGACATTTCTGCATGTTGTTCCAAATTTGATCCATACCATTAACTATGAATAACTTTTATTATTTTATATATAAAGTGATAAATCCTTACCTTACACTAATCTCTAGATGTTGTTTCTTACTATTTTATTTATTTGATAACAGTAACACGTAGTTTTATATTTATTTCACAATTAAAAAAACTGGGAATGCGCGTTTTACTGGTCGCAACCTGTTGCTGTAGTTTTGTGACCGATTTTGTTCATAAAATATATCGCTAGATGACGCTGTTCTGAATAATATGGAACGTCAATGTTACTTATTTGGTACGTCATGCACAAAACGACAAAAAAGATATTCTATAGGAAAATATTTCAGAAATTATGGTTTGGTCTAAATATGACCCACAATGCGGTAAAGGGATAAATATAATAACAAAGAAACAGTTGCTGCAAATTATGCAGGTGGACATGTGATGTTGTAATTTTCAATTAATTTCACATTTGAAAGATGGACTTGCCCACTTACCTTTGAAGGCTTATTTGGACACTTAATCAAATTGTAATTTTACAGATAGGTAGGTATGATTTTGATGATTTATTCTGATAAGTATAAAATGTCATTAAAATTGAACCATGGTAAACTAAACATCCCTATTAACACTGCATTTCTCGGGTAAAACTCTTGATAAAGTAAACAAAATATACATACTATCTCTCACCAGAATTCGAAGGAAAAGTTACAGCAGAACATCATTAGAAATTTATAAAGAAGATATACAATACAAAGTAATACCCTAATATTGTTTTTGATCTTGTTAATTGCGTTATAATATAGGGATATCAGATTTGTATGTATGCATATTCAGGATTGTAAAGCTGCCTCCACACTCGACACAGATCGCGAACATCGAACGGCATCGAAGCGAAAATTCGATCAAATTTCTCATTCGATATGAACATTGGAAATCTTTCAAGCCTTTATTACAACAATACGTGCCACTTTTTTGTCTCTACTTTTATTTTTAATTTAGGTATAGTTAGTTCATTGTTTTTTAATTAACGAGTAAATGGTTCTTCTAACTCTACCACAACGAATTAGTTACAAAATATGCAAATAAAATATTTAGTAGCCCTGAGACAAATTTAGTGAGGGACTAGATAGGAAGTAAGGAAAGTTAGAACTAATTAAATAAAATTAAGGTTAAAAATTAAATGGTCAAATCGTCTATACAGGATGTAACAAAAAGGGTATATTAAGCGAAAAGCTATGTAAATAGCCCCCTATAAAGAACCTATTCACAAAGTTTGAGACTGGAAATCACATGTTTATTTTTCTAGATAGTATGGAGAATTCTTAAACATCTCAGGAATCTTCATACAATCTTGAAAAATAAACTTGCGATTTCGAGTCTCAAATTTTGTAGATAGGTTCTTTATAGTGGGCTATTTACGTAGCTTTTCGCTTAACATATCCTTTTTGTTACACCCTGTATATATTTGCCATGAAAAAATCATTTGTCTCAGCCTGGAGTCGATTGACTACCAGTGGATCTTCAATAACATGACATACTCAAACCGCAAACCATATTGGGGACCTTTAACAGTCATGTACGACTAGCAACTCTTGTTAGCATAAAAGCGGTAGGAAAGTACCTAACTACTTCAAACTGTTGCGCTGCTTACGACCTATTGAGAAGGGGCTCTTAATGGAGATTTATGAACTTAGAGGAGATATAATAATATAACATCTTAGCAATTTGCCAAACTCCAATACAAGGACAAATAACTTCTAAACTCGTTAACTTAGAAAACAACCAAAACCGATTAAAATTCTCATACAATTTTAAACTGTCAAATGCCGGATTACGGAGTTATAAAAGAACCTACGGAAGTATATAACGGTATTTATTTTAACCGCGGCAAGATATAACCAATTTAATAAATTACAAACTAAATTGATCACTTTAATTTTTTTATCTTTTACCTTGCCACGCTATACAAAACGTGACTGTCGGATCTCCAACGTGACTCTGCAATTTTAGCTACCTAATTTGAATACAACCACATGGTATCATATTACCATACATGATCCCTTTACGTCGATTCTCTAGAGATACTTTAGGTTGAAATTGGAACATGGTTGGAACCCAGACACTTGTCATCGATGATGGTCAGTCCGATTAAACTGTCAAACAATGTTAACTTATCTATACCTACGCCAAGCTTTGGAATAAGAGTGGTTTTATACAATTTTTCCAGAGTTGCGTAGACAGTAGCGACGTCCAGACTGCATAAGGCCGTCAATGTAGATTTACATACATTGAGCGATGTGGCGGATAGATAGCTAATTCGATTTTCGTAAACGAATCACGGGAAATATATCCGAATATCTGATGTACCTACTAGTATGAAGAGTTTAATGTATCTAGGTAGTATGAAGAGCAATGCTTACTATTGACGTTCGCGGTGAGTTTGAGGAGCGTGCATAGAGTTTTCCTGCATGGCAGAAGGTAATTTTAGTTAATGATATTCCCGAAATGGGATAGCCAGAACTGCAGAATAATAAAGGAGATCCATTCAAGCATTGCTGGACAGATGTAAAATATGAGTGACTAGTTGCTAGCCTGAGAGAATGCCAAATACCTCTGGCTGTTATATTCTAGGGAAGCCCCGCATCAGCACAAGAGATACCTATTACGGGCCTACAATAAAACTAAAATGGCACTACGAGTAAATAGTGGGGAAGATGACGAATTAAAGTAAAATAGCAAACACAAGAAGCCGAAACTTCACACGTAATCCTACACGTGCTTATCTAAATGCAAATTAAAGCTAATTGCCTAAGTGACAAAGATTAGAGAACATTTATCGATATTGTAACTATGTTAAAGTAATGCCTTAGGGATACGTAGGATAATCAATTTGTCAGAACGAATGCCTTGCTGGTAGGACTTGGCCTTACATAGGATGCTTCTAAGTCAATTTATGAAAGCTAAATACCACTCATTGATTAATCACGAAATCTCTATAACACTTACAAACTTGAAATTTGTCAGGCTTCTTATAAGAACGGATTTTCGGAACGGAAGAGAGTAAAACAGGGATTGGAAATTTGTATGAAAGTCCTTTGTTTTTTAAGTACCTTGCTTAGTATTTTCTGAAATTCCCACGGGAACGGAAAAAAGCGAGAATCCTAATGTTCTCACGCGGAAGAAGCGCCGAGTATTCCATAAACATAGTGCGTAAAGAAGGTTATAGAGATAGGACGAGAACGTGGCCAGTGATACTGCAGTATGCACAAAAAGTGTATTTTCTTACAACCGGTCATTGGGGGAGACCTATGATCAGTAGACAATGGCTGAAATGATGATCATGAAGATTTAAGTGGTGTTTTTTTAATCTATTATTTTTTAAACTATATACAATTTATTAATTAAGTAGGGCATGTAAAACGTTAAAATATAATATGCACCTTCAGTTTAATTTGCGAAAAAAGAGCTCCAACATTTTACCTACCCGAAACAAATTAACAAAATCTACATGAAGGAATGAAGAAATGAATGAGAACAATCATAATTACGAATTTTAATAAAGGTAGGTGGCTATGAAAAATGCTAGGATCAAAGTAGTTTTCAAACCTCCAAGTAATACATTTTATACATCGTAAAGACATAATGTCTAGTTTCTTATTTTTTTCACTATATAAAGTACCTATTTTCACACAGTATACAGGGTTTAGCAGTAATTAGGTACCTGGTAATGTTTTAAAGTCCTATGTGTTTAAGAATTTATATTTTTCATGTAAGAATATGTATCTATTCTTTTTTGTAAATACGACAATAAATGTCTACAAGAATTTACCGCGAGGAATAAGTAATTACTTTTCGAAACTTCGGTAATTTTGCACGGTAGAGAAATTGGAAAAATAATGAACTGCCCAACAATACTAAGTTTTTTTTTCATTATTCGTAATGATAAAGCGGAATTAGCTTTTAAGGCATTTAAGCATAAGCTTGTGCTGATGCAGGGCTTCACTAGAATACATCAGCTGCATCTCTTTCCGTGCATGTCGTAAGAGGCGACTGAGGAACTCGGGCATTGAAGATGGATACATACATAATGGATTCCCCGCTTGACATCATTTATTACCATTAGATACATGCATACCAATGAGTAAATCAACATGTCGTCGCATTGTCATGGCTCTGTACCTACATATTTTTAACCGCCAAAAATAGGTTTTTTAGTTTATTCTTGATTGAAAATCGATATATGTCGGTTTCTAATTACAATATGGTAACTTGCAAGTTTCAAATTCTCAATAGACGAAAACGTTGTGTAAAGCCAAAGTTTCAGCAAGTTGCTCGTTGAGTTGTCTTGTATGCGCCGAGTTTAGATCAGACCTAGATTTTGTTGTTCAAGCAAGTTTGATTTTGATATTACACTTCATAGTTAGGTGCTTTATTAACACGTTGTCGGCATCGTCCACCAAGTTGCCAAGTTTCATAATTTGTTCAGTAGTTTAGGCATGAAAAGAAACAAACAAAAATCAGTAAGATATTCGGGTATATTTGAGCTATGCTAAACTAATTAATTAAAAAACCAATTATAAAGAACAAGAAAATACATAAGGAAATTTTGTAGCTAAGAATTCGATAGATAAATCGATAAGTCGAATCGGTCATAGCGTTTATTACATCGAATGATAAAATAAAAATATGTATCCACTTAGATACATAGGTAACCTACGAGTATCTTCGAGCAGTTCAAATCTTTGTAACGTAAAAAAATATCAAAATAACAAACATTATATATATGAAAAATTCTTAAAAATCCAAACCAACTGATTTTAAACTGTACTAACTCTAATTTTATATTCGAAACAACTTTGGTTTACTATATAGGGTGTCCCAATTAGCCAGCGGCACAGGCGACATGATACGGTACCATGAACGGAAGACTAAGAGGAGTTGTGATGATTAAAACCTACGATTGGCAATGTAGTCTACGCAGCACTGTGTGAACTGGCTGAGATATTCTGATAAAGTTTCCAGTTGAAACGCAGCCGAAATGGTAGTAAAACATTTTAGAAAGAGCAGCGCGAAGTTATTATTATTATTTTAGTTTATGGTGGAGTAATAAGACATTTTCTTATACGTTATACCAAAGACTGCTGCATTTAAAACATTAGTAAGCGCAAGATCAGTGACAAGTTGCTAGCTCATCGCCTGAGTTCTTCAGTCGACTCTTACGACATGTACGGAAGGAGCTACAACTGATTATTCTAGTAAAACCCTGCATCAGCATAGGATATAGAGGAGTACATTGTAAATACACGGTAAAATTATTTTTCAAGCAAATTATCTTAATATTATTCCTTTAGCCTGGCCTTTCGTGAAACAATGGCCAACACTTTAATTGTTATCAGTACCTCCTTTTTATTCTTACTTCACGATACGATGCCAACAAAACCAGTCGCCTGGAAGGCTGCATAATATATACCTCCTATAGGACTGTCTGTATTTATTTTTAACAGTTTAGGGTAGAAGGTATTGTTTAAACATTTGCAGTACAGGTAGGTTGACCAAACATTAGTAGTATAGGTTGCAGATTGGCGAATTGGATCTTAAATTCTCAGCTATCACTATCTAGTTAAATGTTCAAAATTTTAGTTCAATAACAAATTGCATTTACTGATGTGGGGCTTCACTAGGATCTATTTGCTGCATCTTCTTCCGTACATGTTGTAACAGTCGACTATAGAAATTAAGGGGCGTTCTCTCAGGCGATGAACAACAACTTGTCCCTGATCTCATTTAAGTTCTGGCTACCTCATTTTTGAGAACATAGCCGTGTATATAAACTTTATCACGGCGTAATAAATGTCGAACTTAAAGCCATCTAAAACAAATTTTGTCATGTCAGCCCAATTAAGTCAAATTTTCTTTGATAACTCTTCTAACTTAATTACGTGCAAAAAGCTAAAGTTTCCCAAAGTTGTTGAGTATTTTAAATGATTAAGCTTCTACAATTACTTAATATAGGAACTGATAATGAGTGTAGAGTTAAAGTTTTCAGCATAATTATTTATTTAACATGACGTGATATGTAAATGAGATAATTTATATTATTATACAGGTTGTTTTCTCGTTGCCACCGGAAATTATTTTAATTACTATTATATAACATGTTTTATTTAATGTAAATAAAAAAAAACTTTGCCGTGTTACAAAATAATTTAGACATTGTTTAGGCTAAACACTCTCCACATTTAGATATTCCACATGTGTTGCTGACAAGTGTCATGTTTTAAATAGTGTCAACAGTGTCAAACTGAGACTCGGTTAACACCATTAGGTTTTTACTCTTCATAAATTTTCATAATACAAATCTTCTATTTTATATTTGAGTGGGAAGTCTAAACTTCTACTACCGCCTACATTCAATCATTCACCTCTTCCGAGGCCAATTAATCCAATACTAAAGATGGATCTCGTAATTATCAAAGTTTCGGAAGTCATTTATTTTGTTTGACAAATTGGCACCGAAATATCCGGTAGCAGAACACGGAAACTTCACTCCATTGTAATTAGATTTTAGCGTCTACAGGGTGTAACAGAAAGGGTATGTAAATAGCCCACTATAGAGAACCTATTTCCAAAATTTGAGACTCGAAATCACATGTTTTCTAGTTTGTATGAAAATTTCTGAGTTGTTTAGGAATTCTCCATACTATCTGGAAAAATAAACATGTGATTTCGAGTCTGAAATTTTGTGGATAGGTTCCTTTTAATGGGCTATTTACATAGCTTTTCGCTTAACATACCCCTTTTGTTACATCCTGTATAACTACTTCGTATTTATTCGATTGTACCTATACAATATCTATCTATTCAATACATGCATTGTTATGGTAACGAAATAGAACGTTTCTACAAAATTTGAGACTCGAAATCACACGTTTATTCTTCCGGGTAGTATAAGGAATTCCTAAGTAACTTAAGAATGTTCATATACAATATTGGAAGACATAAGTCAAAAACAAAGTCCCCAGACCTGATTCCTTTCCTATCACAATGTTGCGAAAAATAATCAAAATTAATATATCAAAATTATACACTCTCTTCAGAAACAGGCTGTCAAAAGGGAGACCCACTTGGACGGCTATTTTTAATAATAATAATAATAAGCCCGCAGGGCAGCTTTGTGGCGAAGCTGTTGGTGATTGGCGTCACCACGGACCCGAGTTCAGAGGGCCACTTTACCATCTTTGGCCCTCGACTCTTAGTTTGCCTTCATTGGCTGCCTAAGAGGGAACAGCGCAAGACCGGAACCTTTGCTCCAGGGTGGAAGTGTAAAATGTCATAACGCCGGGGGTAACTGACGTTCACGTCCCGCAGTCTCACCTCTCTGCACCCTTAGCCGCCCGCGCCGGTGTTGCCTCCCCGGCATGCGCCACTTATGGGAAGCCCACCTCATGGCCTTAAATTACGGGCGGCAAGTCACCGCCTGCCACCTTACAATTTTTGGGGCTAGATTATAATAGCAGACGTCCGATAGTCTCCCTATATGAATTAGCCCTTATCCAGCCACCCAACATTCAACCCCATAGCCCATGACCTTAGTTTTCCATCGCACGACTTAGATCTGCACTCCAATAGTCTTTGCACATGGCGGGGACCATCACCGGGTGTATCATATTGTGCGCTCGGTGATGGTATCCGCCATGTGTATCCCATACCATATCAATGCTCTCTTAAAAGGGCCTCTACATCTTGGCTATGGCCCGATGCACGCCTCTCAAAGGACCGGGACTCTGTAGTCCCGTGAATTTCGAAAGAGATACAATAATAATAATATTTATTTATTTCAGACACATGATCCATAAAATATAATATTAATAGATAATTTAAAAATAAACATATAACACTACACACACACAACTAATCACATAGTGTGAATGACGGCCGACCGCAAAAACAAGATCCCCGGCTCGCAACGTTTTTAGTCTTGCAATTCATTTCATCATTAAAAATTTGGAATCTAAATTTAATATATGGTACTTAGACGACGGAACCTTAGGAGGTGACCCGAAAACCGTTTTCAATGATCTTAAATGCTTAAACTCCCAATTCAAAACCATTGGCTTAGACTAAAATTTTTCTAAATGCATTTATTTGTAAATGCATATATTATTTGTAAAAGAAAAATGCAATTATAGAAACGAAATTATAGCAATGTTTAACATTTTAGCACCAAACATAAGTATTCTAAACTATAGCTCGCTTTATCTATCCTCGACGAATCTATACCAGACTTCGTTAAGGAAAAACTTGCAAATTTTCGTTCGTTTTCGGATAGACTCCAAAAAATTAACATGCATATGGCCTACGTAGTCTTAAAATACTGCCTTTTTGTCCCTAAATTTAGATATGCTTTAAGATGCTGCCAACTTGGGAAGTAGGTACCCTAATGTTTTACAACAAGTGGACAGCATCTTGAGGGATACCATCACCACCATCTTCAACATTCCTTTGGACGATCGCACATGGAGCCAAGCAGCACTTCCAATCAGGTTCGGAGGCCTTGGCATCCGCAAAATTTTGAGTGTATCACTGCCAGCATACCTTTCCTCGGTTATGGGCACAGAAAAATTAATGAAAACCATTTTGACACCGTGGTATAATCACTGCGATATCACTTACATAACCGAGGCCATGAATGCATGGAATTTAGCCTGCCCAAACAACAGCTTGCCCAAGGACCTGTCCTCGCAAAAGCAGTGGGACGACCCTCTCAGTGAGCTGGTACGGAATAATCTACTAGAAACGTCCAGCAACCACACCGAGAGGGCGCGTCTCCTTGCTGTGTCCCGCTGGGAATCAGATCTTTGGCTGCAGGCCTCCCCGTCAAGCAATCTGGGGAATGCTACTGGACAACACATTCCGCGTGGCGGTTTCACTGCGCATCGGTGCCCCATGTATAGTGCCTCACCGATACGCCTGTGGTGAAATGGTGGAGCGCCTCGGTCACCACGGACTACCCTGCTGTAGAAACGCCGGCCGCATAGCGCGCTATAGCGCAATTAATGATGTCATCCGCCGGGCCTTAGGAACCGCGAATATCGCCGCGCTGCTAGAGCCAAACGACTTAACGCGCGATGACGGAAAAAGGCCCGACGGCATGACACTTATTCCATGGAAGATGGGACGGTTTCTACTGTGGGGCGCTACATGCGTTGATACACTGACGCCGTCCCACCTTCCTGAAACGGCGAAAAAAGCAGGCGGCGCAGCCGAAGCTGCGGAATCCCTCAAACAGCGTAAATATTCCAGCCTTGACATTACCCATGTAATTACCTATGCAAATATAATGAATTGTTATGATTTTCCCGTGGAATGACAAAAGGCTTTGTGAAAATACTAATAATTTTCTCGACCGTTTTAACGGTTACATAGGTATTAATTATTTCAGGGTAGTAGGTACCGCAAGAGTTGCCAGTATGATCGATGATATAAAATTATACGGTGTTATTGCAAAACCGCATCTTAGGTTAAACACTGTTTAAATTTGACATTTGACAGAAACATGTACGGTACCTATAGTCATTCTTTTGGAATACACGGATAGATTTTATCTTTTATCTGATTACCCACATAACATTAATACGAACAGTGATATACTTTTACGAATGAAATAGGCCCATTCCTACCCAATAAGCCAAGTTGGTAACGCGGTCATCATTGCTGAAGGGTTGACAGCACTCAACAGAAGAGTTCTTCAGGGTAAACCACTTTCAACCATCGAGAATGTTCGATTTCATTTCTAATATCCTTTTTTACGCCTATCTATAGAATAAAGTCGATGCTGTCTCTGTCATGATCAAGTTTTAGAGAGAGAGAGCGTCAAATTTATCTTTTAGATAAACTGACCATTAGTTAATAGTTAGCCAGCGTATTGCTTGAGAGAGTGCCCAAGTTCCTTAGTCGACTCTTACACTGCATGGAAGAAGAAGAAGAAAAAAGAGAAATATACTTACTCGATTAAAATCTTCGTTAAACTGTACTCTATGTCACACTATGTTGCCGCTCTTTTTCAGCAAAAACAGCTTTTCTCACTTTAAGTTCATTTTCGCTTAACTTGCATACTTATTGCAGATTTTCTGCTTTGAAACTACAAAGGGGTGGAAATCCTTTTATTTTGTTCCATTTTGTTCAACCGGCGAGAAGGGATGGGTTGTTCTAGAGTTATTCAACATTAATTCTAGTTATGACATTCCAAAGTTAAGTACTAACAAAAGAGTTTTAGGTGTTAGTATCTTTAATACCGAAAGAGGTTTTTTATTAAAAATAGAAATATCCTACAGCGACGCCCCGTACTCGTATGTACTATTTGCTGAAAAGATAAAATAGAGTTCCACGGACATTGGCATACCCTTTTTATGTAGGCAAGCAGGACGGATTACGAAATTTCATAAAGGTGGAGAAACCCGTCTCATTAGTCGAATATTTTTCGCTATAGATCTTACATATGGTGAACAAAAGCAAGTGTACACAAGAAGTCCTTCTGCAACATTTTTGCATACGAAATAAAATGCAAGAGAAACAATTCTTTTACTCCACTTCTCTCACATTTCATCGAATGGAATGTTCGTACAAAAATGTTGTAAGTAACATAAATAGGGGATTTAATTCCAGTGTAGACATTTGAGTGGCAATACGATATCTAGAGGAGTAATGAGATATCTATAACTATCAAAGGGTCATTGCCATCGAAACTTGGCTTAATTCTCACATTGCCGTTCCAACACGTTCCTATCTGTAATTATACTCGTAGTACAGTGAACTCTACGTCCAGTACTTAAGATAACTACAAATATAAGCACGACTCTGTACGCACAGTGGCTGGCTATAATGTCTATGTAATATTACAGCTTTTTTATACATTTCCTTTTATTTACACAAACGTCAATCCCCGCCCGACAAGTACTACAAATTTTATAGATGTCTTCACAGATTACTTTAGGTACAAGGTAGGAATTAGGGGTTCTAAGAACAATCTACACTACGTTGATTTCCTATAGCGGCTAAGAGGGTGACGCGATCGACGCTTCATTATAACATCTTTAAGTGGATATTTGTACCGACTTTATCACATATTTTTGGTACTCAAGGGCAGTTATTCGCACCATATAGAGAGCCATAACTTAATATAACTATGCCGCGTCAGTACAAATTATAGATCTAGTAAAGCGTCATGCTAACAACCTATTAAGTACATTGATCCTCGTAGGAATTAGAGCAGAAAAGTCAAGGCCAATTTAGTAAGTAAACAACATTATAACTTACAATAAAAATATTTTATCGCTCCTTTTTATTTTATCCTATATTTCCGCTATTAGGGAACCAGACTGAAACTTTGTTTTACGATGCTGTGATATTTATCGAGAATTTTAAATAATATTGTGTAAGCAGAACAGTGCAATGCGTCTTTTGGACCGTTCATTTATTTTTTTTAAAGTGAAAAAGAGAAATAATAACTTGTATTCACGTAAATACAAATTACAATAAAATCAAATGAATATTGCATGTACTATAACGATATTAAACCTAAGTAGGTACATACTCCACCATCATTTACAGCCCTGAGGAGTCCACTGTTGGACATAGGCCTCCCCCAACAACCTCCACTCCGACCGGTCGGAAGCAGCCTGCATCCTCCATAACAGTATAATATATACTGAAACATAAAGAAATCATCAAGGTTCATGGACAATGTAACATCGTTTGGCATTGACGTTCGTTGTCGCCACACTCCTATCAATAATGCTTGGAAGTCATCACGTGACTTGACGAACACGAGAAAATAAAGGCTCCCTATTGGAGCAAACGTGTTGGCGACGAACTTCTTTCGATTCGATTGATACATTGGCCGTTCATTTTTAAATCTTGCACCGCAAACTCACAAAGATCTCGCTTTGATTCAAAATGGTGTCGTTTTTTTACTTCGTCAAACCTCAAAACAATGACACTTTTTAAACGCGAACGTGATTGAAACTGGTGTAGTGGGAAGAGATGAAAAAAGTTAATTCGTTTAGTGGCAGGCGACGGAAATGAAGCGCCCGCCCCGGACCCCGGACAAACAGCAGTTATGAAACAACTATCTGATGCTATCTATTTTATTGAATTTTTTATTGTTTATGTTCGGAGGAAGTTATTTTTTATTCTTATTGTTGAAAACTATTTCATTTTATTGTATAAATTTTAACCAAATCAAGCGCCCAAGTATTTAAATTTTAGGAAAACCGTTGATTGATTTACCCTAAACCCGTATACATGTATATATTATAACAAAGTTTTTTTTTCAAAGTTATCCGTCAAATGACGGTTGCTATATTTTCTATTTATTATAAGCTGTGTACAAGACAGTCAGCGTGACTAACTTATTCATAGTACCTAGTCCCACTGTCAAAATCACTCCAAATTTACCGTATCAAACAAAACTGTATCAAATGAAGGGTCCATGCATCTCTACCTACCAATTCGGAAAAGAAGTCTGATTTTATGGATGCAAAATGAATAGTATCTAGGAGGTACCTACATGTGTATCTCATACTAAACTTAACAGAAACTGTTACATTCACATGTTTCAGCGGTTTTCCACATATGTTACCCGTTCCAACTATGCAAAGTCTTCTGCAGATCGATATTCTCTTGCATTTTCCATATTTCGTTGAATATTCCAGTTAATTTGAATAAAAATGAATATTATTGAAAAATGCTGTACCTACCCATTTTGTACATGTGCAAAAAGACGTGATAAGATGTCTTTTTGCGTGGGAGACGGGCGGCAGGTTACTGTCAGTGATTAGGTCATACCTGCGCTTCGTACGCTGCATTGAGGGCGGCAGTTCAACATTAATAAGTTGCTCCAAATGTGATTATTAGTTACATACATACATAAATATGTACACGGCTTCAAAAATAATCGTATACAAAGCAACAGGACCGCCTGTTCGAAAATGATATCCTACAGCAACGTTTAGTCCCTATAGTGGGGTCAAATGTAGAACATTAGTAACAACCTATTGTATATGAGAATACCCCCCCCTAAAGTGCAGGAAAGGAGATGCGGCATTATTTGTTTCTGTTTATAAAACAATATACATACACAAAGTACCTATATTATTAGGTTTTTTGAAGTTCAACAGCACTAGTGAAAGCAAAAGAAAATACTCAAAAAGAAAGTAGCTCAGTGGTGAGAGCACTGGCACGGAATGCAGAGGTCGTGGGTTCGATTCCCACCCGGATGAGGATTTTTTTCAATTTCTTTTTTTATATATTTTTTAAGAAAGTACGTTTACATTGCAGCAGCTAAGCATTTTAATTTTAAAAGTAGCTTCAGTAGCCGGTACATTGTAGTAATTTCCTTGCTGCCGGCACAGCTGATAATAACTCTTAAACATTTCTGAGAGAGCTATCTTTGCTCTTGTTGCCTAATGCGGGCAAGTTTTCCCGCATTAAAACTAGTAGTGCCCTTTTTCATTTCATTTCTAAGTTCTTTTCGCACCGTCTGAATGAAATTAAAATAAGTATGTAGTCAAATACATAAACATAGGTTCTTGAATCTTGGTGAAGATGTATGAAGAAGGCGTGTTCGCATTATATCGTATCGCTATATAATCGTGTAGTTTTAAGTTTCTTGGCTTATTAATTATTATATTAATGAAGTTCACATATAGAACGATCTTGTCGTCTACATGGTCTACAACGATCTACGTCTACGACTTTTTTACGATAGTAACAGACTGTCATGAGACGGTTGGAATAGCTTGCATGATAGACGATATACCCACAATAAAAAAATTACGACAAACAGTCGTTATAATGGAAACAGCTAAAGACGATAGTCGTCCAACAATAAATAAATTAACTGTAATGTTGTAGTGGGAAGGCGCCCTAAGTGATGAAACTATTTTACACATTTATATCTGAAAACATTTCAGAATAGTAAATAAAATAAATATCCACACACTACACAACACATTAACCTAGTCCCACAGTAAGATCCCTAAGGTCTTGTGTCGTGGGTACTAAGCAACGATATATAAATACATAGAATATAGTATAGAAACATCCATGACTCGGAAACAAACATTGATATTCATCATATCAATGTTTGCACCTACCGGGATTCGAACCCAGGATCTATGGTGTCGCAGGCAGGGTCACTACCTACTAGACCAGTCGGCCGTCTAGTGACCGTTCTAGGATAGTGGTGGTATCTAGAGCTAAGTGATTTTATTGTTTAAAGTAGGTACCTTGGTATTGGATATAATGTGACTCATAGTTAAGATTCGATTCGAGATTTATTTTAAGTGTTTACAACGTAAATGGTTTTTTCCCTAAATTTATTAATACTCGTATGTATTTGCCATATTCTATTTAATATTATATTCCATTATGTTGGAGCTCTCTTTGTGAAATATAATGAAGGCACACAACCTTCATATACTATTGCCCGAGGAAGGGTTTTTAGATATATTAAATGATATTAATGTTACATACAATCTTTTATCAAAAATCTTCCAGTAGAGTTGCTGTATTATTCCAATTAAATTAGTAAAGCCTTATTGTGTGGTACATACATACATATAATCACGCCTTTATTCCTAACGGGGTAGGCAGAGCACCAAGGGCAGAGCACCGATAGAACCACATGGTATTATGTGGTTATAAGGTATATCTCCAGTATTGCTATGAGTCCATAATAGATAAGGGATGAGTTGATATGGGATGATTATGAGAGTAAGTACCTATATGTTACTATGAATTAGTCGTGGAAATAGACGTAAGTATTTGGTTTAGTGATTATTTATCGCAAATTTGTAAATAATAAAATAAATTTTAATCATTTTACTAGTTTATTTAAGTAATATTTGGTGCTGGGTTTGACGTATTTTGTTTAATTAATTTAAGATTATTTCCTCAATCTTACTAAGTGGATGATAGTGAGACAAGATTGGAATAGAATACAATTTAAGTCACCGACTCAAACAAAGCACAGCTTACGCTCATTTTCATGAAATATAGCTAACGTAATGATGGTCGCCAACAAACCATTTTATATTACATACATAGTTTATATACTGAATAAACCTTAAAATCACTGGCAAGTTGATTCTTTACGACAAAAAGGAGACACAAACTCATCGTATATTTAATCCTGTTAAAGAATTTACATACAATTTATCGGGGTGAAGTCATGATAGGAAGCTATAATACAGCATGTTAGATGTTAGGTATTCAGTAGAAAGAGATAATTTCGCTCAAAAAAATTGAAGCCAGCAATCAATTGTGAAATGATAGACAAAGGCATAGTAACGTGGTCAGTCTACCTCAATTTCTCTTCGCAAACCAATGATCTAGTAATAGATTATACGTTTAGTCACACTCCTCGAAATCTAATAAATAACCCATCGAAGCCACAGTTGCTTAACAAGGTTATTGACATACCTGAATTCAGGCTTAATAGAAGATACTGTGAGCACTATTCCTAACCCACCAAGCACTTAAAACAATATCGCTCTATTACGTGGCTGGCTTTGTTCACAATGAGACAAGACTTTCACCCCCTTCCTCCCCTATTCGAGACATCCCCCCCCAATGTTCCCGGTAATGGAATTCTGCTCATTGATTCCACAAATTTGATTCCACAGTCTAAGTTAAATTAAGATATAACTATGTTTGTTATTTGTTATTTTTGATCTCAAATGAAAATTGGATCGTTGTCGTCGCGCGTCTTTATACAACTTTTAAAAAACCGATAGTTTTGATACTTTATTTAGTTGCTTATGAAAAACTGAGGGACCTCAGTTTTACCGCTTGGATCCGATATATCATCGCAACTGTAGTAGTCTGCCTGATCATGAGTGAGAGAATGGAAGTCGGACAAGAGTGTAGGTAGAACCCGGTGGCAAGCGAACCCCATAATTTGAACTGTTATAGCAAGAACTACAGAATCACATCGGTTAGTTCCTAACCCATCGCTCTTTAGTTCCTAAGTCTACTCTTTTTACGGAAGGAGATGCAGTATAAGTAATCTAGTGAAGAAACCAGCACAGAAAATAAAAACCAAGCAGATGTGGTTGGATTTTTTTTTTATTATCTGAAGGAGATAAAATGGAGTATATTTATTAGAATTTCAAATATTAGTTATACGAAGAAAGGAAGTAAGTACAGCTGTACGTGAAGTTAAATGGAAAACTTTGGTCTACTTCGGAGAGTTCCATAAAAGTATGATCCGTACGGATGAAATTCTCTTTCAGTTTTAGAATACAGGTAAGTATTTAATCGAAATTCTTAGAGGTCCTTGCTTTTTATATTATTTAGGTGCTCTAGGTGCTTAGGTGTGAAAAGGTATGCAACAAACAAACATACTTTCGCATTTATAATATTAATTGGGATTTAAATACAAGCTATAGGTGTGGTTTTACGAATATCCCTATTAATTATTCTATATAGAGTAATTCAAGAGGAAGGTTTATACAGGGTATTTATGCCAGGCAAATATTGATATGGTGACTTCAGAACATGGGCATGTCTGAGATGAAAACCAGTGAAAATTTTCGCAGGAAAATTCCAAAATTTTACGACTTAAAAAAAAAACAGGAAAAAAATAGTGTGATTCGTTTAAGTAGGCCTTTAATGATGACTTAAAAACAAAATTTTAACCTATGGAGGGTTTAAAAAAAGTTGTTCTCAAAAATGTTCAATTATCTAATCAACCCCAAAGGAGAGTCACAAGTGATCCAAAAGCAGCAAAACAGCAATGTATTACACAATAACTATAGTTGTCACAGGATCGCCCGATACAATTGACGCGGAAAGCAAACATTGCGTATAATCAATATAGAAAATAATTTCCTGCGAGGAATAACACTGTCATATACAGAATGATTTTTGATCGTCAACGTTCCCGAAAACTATGGAATCTCCTCGTCATCGCGATCATTTTTCTCCATGGAAGCATACCTGGGAAGTGTCTGGTTTCCAAAATATTAGGGTCCAAAGTTGAGTAAATAGATTGCGTTTTTCTGCATAAATGCACATTGACGCGTGTAGCAAGATCATTTCACGAGAAATAATTAATATCTGTCTATGAAAAAACTAGCATAAACACTAGACACTATAAATTTTGCCCGATCAAGGAATATATATTTTTTTTTAATTTACAACGTTTCCCACCATTTTTTTGGCTTAAACTTACTTTACTTGATGTATAGAGTACGTACCCTTCGTTAAGGGTGACTACTAAAAAACACCCTGTAGCTCAAAACAATGCTACATATTCAGTATTTCACACACACCCTGTATGTATAATAATATCTAAGGACCTCTTACAATCCTTTATACGAACGAAGTCTAGGGACTTCGTTACTTAGTTAAAAATAAAACACAGGTCAATAAATAAACAGACCGCCATTAATGGATGTACGTTACAGGATATTATGATTAGACCCTTGAAATAAATACGGTCAGAAGTCACGTAGACGCTAAAAGGTCGCCGGGATTAATATGTGCTGTTCCCGCAGACTCAAGGACTTAGTTTATTGAGGTTATTAAGTACATTGTTTTTATATAATAAACCTTGACCTCGAAAATGCAGGGAATTATTAAATGCAATAGGTTCTTCACTCCTGAGATTGTCACTTTTCTAAGAATTACAAGTAGATGATCAGTCTCATTCTCTCAGTCAACACATGTGAGCGACACTCTAAAGTTATATTATCCTTCCAAGCGGCAGGCGTAAGTTCGATCCCAGTCACGGGCCTGTACCAATGAATATAGCTCGTACCTCGGAAAGCACGTAAAACCGTTGGTCCTGCGCCTGATCTCTCTCCGGTCGTGTCCGCTTTCCGTCCCATCGGATTTTGAGAGTAACGGAATAGAGAGTGCATCTGTGTTTGCGCACACACTTGTGCACTATAATATCCCCTGCGTACCTGGCCAATCTCCGTAGAGATTGGTCGCCTTGGCCGAAATGCGGCCGGAAATCATCATCATCCTAAACCATGATCACCAGCTTCTATAGCATAGAAATTTCCTAGTATGGACACTGTCTAGTGGCCGAACCTTGTCTAGTGCAAATCGTGTCTGAACTTTTCTGAGAATGCGATTTTATTTGTTATTGTATCGATATGGGTGGCAAATAAATATATACACATGGCTGAGTTTATGATGGGATGGCCAAAATTGCATGATTATTAATGAGATCCCACAGCCTCATTTCGCAAATAAATAATTTATATATTTATTTAAGCTGAAGTACCTAGTGGACTATAATAAACTCACATTTGCTTTTGTCTATGAAGTTAAAAGACAGCCTTAATATTTTAATGAACGTCGAACCGTGACCTACGTTCAAAGTGATATTTGCCTACACATAGAGGTTAAAAAAACCACTCATGATAACATATTTTTTTTAATTAACAGGAGTAAGTAATAAAAATAACACCAGTTTTCTTTACTTTTTCCTCATCATCATCATCATCATCAGCCGCCATAAGACTGCCATGGGGGTATTTGCCCATAGTCACCACGCTGTGCAGGCGGGTTGGTGACCGCAGTTTGTATATTGGACTATGTTGTCAACACGGAAGGCGCTGCTGCCCACCTCCCGGGAACCCTTAATCGCCTCGTACGATACCCACGGGCGTCTGTCATGTCTATGGGGTGGTACGAATTCTACTCTGCCGGCACCACGCGGTTGTTACTTTTTCTTAATAGGCATTAAATCGGCCCTTTGCTCTAACAAATACGTACCGTAACAGCAATGCAAAAACATTTCCATTCCTTAATAGGCACATTCCAGGTTAATTTACGATGGCTCATAATAAAGATGTAAGAGCTTAGGGCACGTCGCGAAGCAAGGTCAAAGGGCCTAGTCGTGTGACTCCACGGGACCCATAGGGATTTAATGAGGACCCTTCACTTTTATTGCGTTATTTTAGTACCCCTCTGTTTGTTGAAAAACTTTTGTTTTGCGTTTTTGCCAACTTTCTCATATAAAACGCACATTGACTGTCATAAACTTATTGCTTCTATGCTGCTCTGGGAGTGAAAAAAAAACGTATATTATTACAGCTGCTTCTCTTCCCGGGCATACTGTATAATTCAGTACAAGAGGGTCTTGGTGTTTTGTAGCCGATGGGCTGATACCTGACCTGACCTGTCACTATTAACCGAACTTTTACATCTCAACTATACCCTCAAAATTGGTCAGAAGTAGAACCATGTGGTTCTATCGGCCCTCAGTGTTTGCATATATACTGGGTGTAAAAAACAACTTTGTTCATTTAATACCTCGTATTTTTTGTACCATCACGATCATTTTTTTCTGTGGAAGCACCCCTGGAAAACCACGGGTTTCCAAGTTATTGAGGTCCAAAGTTACATTACTATTATAATTTTTTTACATTAATCCATCTGAAATCGGTTAACAAACATTTTTTTTTTTTCAAAAATACCATGTTAAAATGTTATAATGTTAGTTTTGTAGGTACATTTGTACTTTGCGCATCAAACGAATATATTGCTTGCAATAAAATCACAATATTTTTTCATAATTTTTTTGTCGTTTCCCAGGGTTGGTTCCATAGAAGAAAATGATCGTAATCTTATAAAGAATACAAGGTATTAAAAAAACATTGTTGTCTTTTTACACCCTGTATGTAAACTTATTAGTCGCCGTAAATTTACTATAGCCGATTTCTTCAATGGTCAGATAGCCTATCTGAATGATAAATTTGATCATGTCTTTCTCTAAAGCTTGATCAAGATAGTGACATCATAAACAATATCCTACAAATCGGCAACCTTACTTTGAGGGTGAGGAATTTTTTCCATTTCTTTATTAATAATTTTATAATATACAGGATGTTTTTTTGTGGCCACCTTTAACGAAGGGTACGTATTCTATACATGAAATAAAGTAAGTTTATGCCAAAAAAAATGCTGGGAATTTTTTTTTTTTTTTTAATTTTTAAATTCCTTGATCGTGCGAAATTTATAGTATCTAGTGTTTATGTTAGTTTTTTTTATAGACAGATATTAATTATTTTTCGTGAAAAAATCCTACTACGCGCGTCTATGTGCATTTATGCAGAAAAACGCAGTCTATTTACTCAACTTTGGACCCTAATATTTTGGAAACCAGACACTTCCCAGGTATGCTTCCATGGAGAAAAATGATCGTGATGATGAGGAGATTCCGTAGTTTTCGGGAACGTTGACGACCAAAAATCACCCTGTATAATATCTTGACTAAGATAAATTTATAAAAGCGCTTCTCCATTAATATAATCCGTTGGGATATGGTTGATCGTTTCATCTTTAAACATTGTGCTGAGGGATTCAGCTTTGTTTGCCGAGATTTGGCTAGTGTATAGCTATCGGGATGAAAAATAACGTTGCCAATATGTAATTTAGAAAAGAGATGGTAAAATTCGTCATCCGAGTAATTGACCCGGTGGCTCAGTGGTTAGAGCACTGACACGCGGAATGCAGAGGTCGTGGGTTCGATTCCCACCCGGGTGAGGAATTTTTTCCATTTCATTATTAATATTTTTTTAATAATTTTATAATCTTACTTTTTTATAAATAGGGCCTTAGATAAATAAAATTTAGTAAATATATTCGTTTTAGAGTGCTATCGTAAAGTATTTGTATATTTAGGCATGTCTTAGCATTATTATATGAGTATTAGGAAGGTAAATGGGAATTTTTAGACTTTTAGTCAAAAACTTATTTAATAATAAGTGGACGCCAGCGACTCCGTCCGCGTGGACTGCAGAAAAAACAAAATGTCTCAAATTTTCCTGGGATAAAAAGTAGCCTATATGTTAAGTGGGACCTGACACAATATATTCTTGAAAACTGCATCAAAATCGGTTCAGCCGTTTCTGAGATTAGCATGCACAAACGCACAGACAAACAGACAAAAATTCCGAAAATCATTCTTTTGGGTACTATTGCGTTGATAAAGGTCTCCTATAATATTTTTTCTCATATATCTTCCATGTACAGACTGCGATCCGTAACATTTTTATATATATTTTTATATTATATGTAATATAATATAGATATACATGGTGTAAAAAGACAACGATGTTTTTTTAATACTTCGTATTCTTTGTAATTACAATCATTTTCTTCTATGGAACCAACCCTGGGAAACGACAAAAAAATTATGAAAAAATACTGTCATTTTATTGCAAGCAATGTATTACTTTGATACTCAAAGTACAAATGGACCTACAAAACTAACATTATAACATTTTGACATGGTATCATTGAAAAAAAAAATTTGTTAACCGATTTCAGATGGATTTATGTTAAAAAAATTATAATATTAATGTAACTTTTAACCTCAATATCCTGGAAACCCGTAGTTTCCCAGGGGTGCTTCCATAGAAAAAAAATATCGTGATGTTACAAAGAATACGAGGTATTAAAATAACAAAGCTGTCTTTTTACACCCTGTAGACTACTACTTACAAATCCCAGAGTAAAGTAATTAAATGAGTAAAGTTTTGTAAAGCTTCCGCTTAATGGTAACAAATAAGGAAGTGCCTCGGCTACGTTTTAAGTTTTGTGATTCCGAACTAATTTAGGGACTTAGAGAGATTAGTAACATCTACCTGTATATCGCGGTAGTAAAATGCAAAATATAGCTAAAGTGACAATCTTTGGCAATATGAGTTTCGAAAGAAACCATATTGCGCTGACCCCAAAATAATGGAAAAAGGGCAGGAAGATGATAAATTGTATGGCATGGAAAGGTACTTTATTTGCCATTGTGCTCGTCTTTGAGCTTTTTAATAAATTAGTCTTTAAATCTAATGGTATACGGTATACAATTTAACACCTTAAAAGTAGTATTAGCGTATAGTCTGTGCTATTTATACGATCAATGTATATAGGTACTATTGAGTAGAAAAGAGCCATTATGATACGTTTATTGGTCAATCCGTTTCGGTGGTTGGCTGGTAAAGCCAATTAACACAAAGATACTAACATACAACATACACTATGAATAAACATTACCCTCCTGCACAGTCGGGTAAAAAACCTTGTACCTATATCAAAGTGAGGAAAATAACTAGATGGTAACCATTACGCGTACTTTTACTAAATTAACTCGGTTTAAAAAAGCACGCTTATTTTAAAATGCACCTTTTCAGTCGAGCTTCAGTTCGACGCACAAAGTTTTTTTTCAACCACAGAGGAGGTAATATAATGGTGTAGTGCTAAGTAAACAAACAGTTCTCCACACAGGTTTATAAACTACTTAGTATTTAAAGTAACTAGTTCTATCTACTATAACTATCTGGGTTCTGATTTGCCTTAATTGCACTAACAAGTTTAACACAAAACTTTTATCTAGATAACCATAACCACAGACCTTTTTTATAGAATGTGTTCAGGTTTATCTATAATTTATTATTTTGAAATTTAATCGTATTTTAACGTTTTATATAACAATCCTAAAACATAAATAATATCTTATCATTCAGATGTACAAATGGACTAGGTAGAGTCCTTGTCTTAGAACTAACATTTTTTGTAGACAGTAAGAGTAACACCAGTAATGTATAGGTAATCATATACATAGCAACTAGCGCCATAATTAAAAGAAATTATTTGGTGAAACACCTCAATATCAAGTTAACAATAGTTCATACAATGTCAGACACAATTCACTCGACAATTACCGTTACCGAAACAAATAAATGTAGTACGTGGTATCCAATTAAAAATATGTACACTTAAGTTCAACAAAATGTATCCTTAGGGCCAATTTTTCCAAACGTCAAAAGCCTAGCAGGGGAATAAAGTTGATGCTCTGACGTTTGGAAAATCAGCCCTTATACAAATAAAAAAATAAATATGACATTTTCAAATAGAAGGGTACCTACTCTCGAATTAGTAATGTCAAGTCAAACAATTCTACAAGCAAACAGCACTGGCAGTGAAGGATTCATCCAAACACAATGCGAGATTGCGCTGAAGCCTGTATTTACTATTTGTACGTATATATTCTGTACACGAGCTCCAAACTCATAAGGGTTTTATTAGATAGCGAGAGACGAGCGAAGTGGCCTGTCAGTGGAGTTGAGAACCTCGAATACGAACGCTATTTTCTGAGTTAGGGAAGCGTTAGAAGTCTGTTATGATAACTTAGATATACACGTGGCTATCCGTGTGAAATAGATAAACGCATCCGAAAAATGCACTGTACCGCAATTTGATGTTCTGTCCCATGGATGAAAATGAAAACTCTAGATTAAACCTACCGTCAACTCTAGCTTCACAGAGAACATGTATAGAAGTATAGTTGAAAGACTGCTGTTGCGTAGTCTTGTTAAATAAAATAAAATCAAATCAAATGTGTTTATTTATGGATCATAGGTTAGGAACAGATGTTGTAGATCAACAGTTTAAAAAAACCTGAAACGCAAGTTTCATACCTACCTATTCAATCCTTATGTGTCCTTTAGGTAAAAATCGTGACTTTGAAATACCTGAGATAATACCACTAGAACGGTGTGATGTGATCTAATTATAATTTCGCGCAAACCTATAATGAGTCGTCTTGGATGCGGCTAGGCATTCCCACCGTTATGTTAAGCTAACGCAGGCATCTGATTGGATATTCTGAGCCCCAGCTTTGTTTATTGGCTAACTAATATCGAAGTATATTTGAACACGTTCCGGTTTGTACGTTTGTTTACTCTGTGAGGAAAACGTACTGTAAATAGCCTGAAGTGGTAGTGGAAATGCGAAAACCTGCTTTTATCTACAGAGATAAGTTCTATTATTGCAATTGCGCTAATGTTTATTATACTTAGAAGACGCAGTAGTATAATTTTTGTTCTTGCAATATTGTTATAATAAGAGTTACATTTAAAATACCCCCTTGAGGAACAAGGTACCTAACCACTACCTTTGCACAAACAAATAATACTACAGCTGCTTCTCTTCTCGGGCATACTGTACAAGTCAGTAGAGGGACAAGAGGGTCTTGGTGTTTTGTAGGTTAAACGAACTTGTACATCTCATCTATACCCTCAAAATTGGTCAGAAGTGGCACCATGTGGTTCTATCGGCCCTTGGTGCTCTGCCTACCCAGTAAGGGATAAAGACGTGATTATATGTATGTATGTATGTAAATAATACTTATTATACTTTTACATTTTGGGAAATCCTTTCATATCGGCTGCCTATGTCATACTAAGCACCCTCCAAGTCTCATGTCTCCAGATCAGCGGCTAAAGTAAATTCTTGTCAACGGATAACAGTTTGTATAAAGTTTATCATTCTCTTTCAAATGCAAATACCTACCTATTTTTAACATCTAAAATTTGCCAGAGTTTTATAACTATTTGTAATTCTGTAAACCTAACACATCTTTTAACAGAACAACGTGGTAACGTTGCCCTTATAAAAATAACATCAACTGTACCTCTCCTTATTATTCGGCGTTGTTTTCTGTTAGGTACACAAGGCTGGAATGTTTGCACAGTTGGTATAAGCCAAAAATTAAATATTTGTAGCAGAACCGACCAGTGTTTTTGTGTCTGGAGACCGTCATGTGAAGGGCTCACTTTTCTATATTGTGCCAGGAATACGAGTACCTAGTACGAATAAATATTTGACCTGAGGGCTAAAAGAGGTACCTTCAACAGTTTTATATGTAGGTAAATATACTTGCAAGATATAAGTAAGTATGTTTATTTTATTTTTTCTAAAAACTTTATATTATTTATAATATAATATTTGTATTATTTAATGTATTAAAGTAAAATAATTAACTTAAGCATAAACTATACACTAAAATTAAAATATACTTTTAACTAAAAATATTTAAATATTGAAGGCAGCGTGTCTAAAAGGCCTATAGCGAGGCTAACACGTTGACCAAAGTAGGCACCAGCCCTTTTATCATTGGATGCTTCGTCCATCTTTTGGCAATGCCCCTGAAGAGGCCATGTGCACCCGGACCCCATGGCCCCATGGTTTCAACCCCAAACGGCTCAAATATGTAATCCCCGCTTAGGTTTGCATACTTGCGCCGCTTGAAGTTTTCTATCAAGGCCGCCGCTGAGCCGGTTCTGGTGGTTGTGCCTGGGAGGTGAGACGCCGCAAGGGTGTCGACGCAAGTTGCGTCCCGTAACAAGCATCGTCCCATCCTCCAAGGCACAAGGGTCATGCCGCCCGGTCTCTTTCCATCGTCGCGCACCAGTCCAGGGGGTTCTAAAACAGATGGTGTCCCGACGCGTGGAAAGAGCCCGGCGGATGATATCATTTAAGGTCGAATGGCGAGGTATGCAGCCCGCGCTCTTGGCACATGACAGTCCATGGTGTCCGAGTGGGTCGACAGCATCGCCACACCGACATCTGTGGGGGACGATGCAGGGTGCATTATAGGCAAGCTGCAATGCGACAAGTTGCCCTGTCAAGCAGGGTGCCGACATTGGCCGACTGCAGTGCCTGCAGCCATAAGCCCAATTCTTACTCGCCTAAGGCTAAAAGACGAGCGTGCTCTGTGGAACTGGTTGGATTTTTCCATACCAGTTTGCAGAGCGGCTCGTCCCATAGTCTCTGCGAGGACGGGAACGAAGGTTCAACGGCGAAGGCAGGCCAACTTCCAAGCATTTTTAGCTTCAGCCATATAGTAGGTTGTTCTTAAATTGTCTTGATCTTCGTGTAGAATTGTTTTTACTAGCGAGTGTGTACTGTGGGCTGAACTAAAAAAGCTGAAAGTGCTACGCTCGAAATTTTGCGGACACCCAGGCCCCCAAACCTGATCGGTAAGGAGGCTTGGGCCCAGGAACGGTCGTCAAAATTAATATTAATGATCGATGAGAGGGTCTGTTTTATAAATGTTATCCAAGTTTTCTAAAAACTCAATTTAATCATAAATAAAACTTCATAAGCTAATACCGCAAAATCTCTTTTTATTTGCTTCAAAAGCATTATCAAGTAGTTTTTAGTTGCAGATAGTAGGTTTGATAACATATAAATACTAAGTACATCATCTATGTAGGTATTAGTCACTACTAACCGAACTTGTACATCTCAACTATACCCTCAAAATTGGTCAGAAGTGGCACCATGTGGTTCTATCGGCCCTTGGTGCTCTGCCTACCCCTTAAGGGATAAAGGCGTGATTATATGTATGTATTAGTATTCTATAATTAATTTCCTTTCAGCTATAGGCGATTCTGTAGATAATGACATAAAAAGTTAACTCCGACCTTTCCTTAACAAAAGCGCCTAAAGGCTTAGCCTTAGTCGAGGCTTATATTATATATTAGTGGACGCCCGCGACTTCGTCCGCATGGACTGCAGAAAAATAAAATGTTGAAATAATCCAGGATAAAAATATTTTCCCGGGATAAAAAGTAGCCTTAATAGGGGAAAGTATGGTATATTGAACCACCATCTAAATTGGACCACCCTTATATCTTCAAAAGTAGTTTTTGAATTTTAATACTGGCAACACTGAACGAAGTGCGCCTCACTTCATTCATAGAAAAGGAGATACTAAATCCCTGACTTCATTGCATATCGGCCATATTGCTTTCTTTGGAACGTAAAGCGATTGTGTTTTATTTTCGAAATTTGATTTGAGTGTTATTAATGAGTATTATTAATTGAAGGGTAAGTAAACAGGTTATTTAATTTATATATTAGAAGCATTATTTTGTCTACAATTAAACAAAAAAATATTCCCGGCATTTGTAGGTTATAATATTTTTTTAAATATGTTTTTGACGTACTCACCTCGTTGGTTAAAACGGACCACATGCAGTTAGGTAAATTGGACTAGTCCAAATTAGCGATCCCACTAATATTATACGAAATTAATAAGGTAAACAAGGAAATAAAAGAGAAAAGCGAGTGATAGTGAAGAAGATGAAGAGGAAATCCTTGGTTTGGGCGATTCTGATAGTAGTCTTGAATCAGAAGACAAAGAAAATGAATGCACCAAATGCAAAATAAATTATTACGACAAAAAAGGCCCCAAAGTTGATTGGGTACATTGTGTACGTTGCCATAATTGGAATCACGAATCTTGTACTCAAAATCATGATATTTGTGATGATTGTAGTATGTAAAAATAATTTAAATATTTACTGTGTTTCTTAAAGAGACTATTACGTTTGTTTAATTTTGTTAATTTACATTTTTTCTTTATATTTTGCCTTAGAGTTTATGGAAGTCCAATTTAACGACCCCATGGTCCAAATTTGAAAACTAGTTGGATAAATTGGAACAAAGCTCCGATCTCACAATTTGTTGATTATAACTTTAATAATTATGTTGATTAATACTTGATAAATGGAAATTCTATTAGATGTTATTTCATTTCGTGTACTAAACATTTGTAAAATGTTATAAAAAGTCTGCCTAAAATGCATTTGAAAAAATGGTCCAAATTACCAGACTTTCCCCTACATTAATCCAGGGTATCAGCTAACTCCATAACAAACTTTATTTAAATCGTACAAAACGTACGTGAAAGAGTTACAAACATACATCCATACATCCAGCCATCCATACTCACCAACTTTCGCGTTTATAATATTAGTAGGATGAGGGCATTCATGAGTACCCTCGAGGGACAATAGATTGTAGTTAGTTAGGGAAATATGGAAGTATAACTAGTTATTTGTTAGATATTCTACAAATAGGCTATATAATATTGAGAGGACAATATTTTGATCCGTTTCATGTATATTTAACCGACTTCAAAAAAAAAGGTTATCAATTCGTTCGTCTGTATGATTTTTTATTTTTTATTTTTTATGTGTGTTACCTCAGAACTCCGTCATTTATGAACCGATTTTTTTTTATAGTTTGTCATGGTATGCTTTCAAGTTGGTCCCATATTCACCACATCAGGATCTGATGATGGGATCATGGAGAAATCGAGGGCAATCCTCAAATATTGTAGGCACATGTAGTCTATTTTTATAATTTTTATGAGCGTTTTGATCACCTACATATAAAACATAACATCTGATGATGGAATCTCTAAGGAATCTAGTGATATCCTCAAATATAATAGGCACGAGTAGTCTGTTTAGGTAGATTTTTATAGAGAATTTTGGTCAGCTACACATAATATAAAGGAAACGAGGGTCTGATGATGGAGCCGCCGAAAAACAGATACTGGAACTTTTTAGTAACAAAATCCCTCTATGGCAGGGGGAGGCCTACGTTCAGTAGTGGACTGCAATAGGCTTATGAAGATGAAGATAATTGTGTTAAGTCGTGAAATTATTTGTTGTGTTAAGCCGTGTCCGAAGTAAGATGGTTATAGAGGAAGAGGTAGACATGAGAATAACGAGATGACGGATAATAGGGATGAATGAAAGAAGAGTACCTACATATTGCACCGACCCCAAATGATTGGGAACAGGGCAGCAAGAAGAAGTGTAATCATTGTATATCATTCATCTAAGGTAATTATATGTTGCTTATACAGGATGATTTTTGGTCGTCAACGTTCCCGAAAACTACGGAATCTCCTCATCATCACGATCATTTTTCTCCATGGAAGCATACCTGGGAAGTGCCTGGTTTCCAAAATATTAGGGTCCAAAGTTGAGTAAATAGACTGCGTTTTTCTGCATAAATGCACATAGACGCGCGTGGCAGGATTTTTTCACGAAAAATAATTAATATATGTCTATAAAAAAACTAACATAAACACTAGACACTATAAATTTCGCACGATCAAGGAATTAAAAAAAAATCAAAAACTTACTTTATTTCATGTATAGAGTACGTACCCTTCGTTAAAGGTGGCCACAAAAAACATCCTGTATTGTCAGACGTCTTCCAAGCGGGAGGCGTGAGTTCGATGCCAGTCACGGGCCTGTACCAATGAATTTATTTCATGTACAGATTTTAATATTGTAAAATTGTCACTTAGCTCGTGCCTCGGAAAGCATGTAAAACCGTTGGTCCTGCGCCTGATCTCTCTCCGGTCGTGTCGGCTTTCCGTCCCATCGGACTATGAGAGTGAGGGAATAGAGAGTGCATCTGTGTTTGCGCACACACTTGTGCACTGTAATATCTCCTGCGTTCCTGACCAATCTCCATAGAGATTGGTCGCCTTGGCCGAAATACGGTCGGAGATCATCATTTCATCATCATATATTGTCAGACGTAAAATTTTGAAGTCCAGTCATTTCTCTCTTTTGTCATGTGGCCTATAATCATTTGCTTGCATATAAATCTGACAATATCATGCCTTCTAAACTTTGTACACGGCTTAACGCAATGTATATTTGCCCTTTGGTAAAATTTTACTTTAGTAAGCTCGAGTTTTGGGAGGAAGTCGGTTTATCGTTTTAAAAAAAATATTTTAAATCAGCTGATATAAAACTACAAGTAGAAACTCATAAAAACCTCTGATTTACACTTAAATTCTAAGTCATTTCTCTAATGAGAGACTTCAAGAATACTCGGATTTATTTTGATTCTCCTCAATCTCTAACAAGATGCAGAAATAAGCTGTTTGTTTGTATAGAAGGGTTGTTTTGTTTTAGAAGCGCCGTAAAGTTCCAATTAGGATTAACTGGACTCTATTATAAGACTGTTTTCGAGTAGGTATCGTATTAGATGGTACTCGTACAGAAATAACATTTTGAAATATTTATAGGTTTAAAACTTAATAAACAAAACTAGAGCACGTTCGACTATAGGCTGTGACCTCTCTTTATAATTTGATTCTCAGGTCAATATAAGTATACTTTTAGTGGCATACTAAATAAAACCCACACAAAATCAAATACTACTACAATAAATAAATCGAAAGAATCCTCAATAAACTAAATGTATTTAATTTATCTCCAGTGAGAACAAATGCGAGCTGCTTCTATATTTAGGCCGGTCGTACTGGATAGTGAACGGGATATCACTGTTTACTACTCAATGCCAGAGAATTTTCTTTCTAACACTATTTTTTTTTTTTCAAATTTATTTTCTAACCTTTCTTGCACCTAATTATTAAATGTCTGCATTTATTGTAATCCTGCATCAGCAAATTGTCAATGTGTAAGTATATTCCTTTACTAAGTACGACAGCTTTTTATTTCCGTACAGCCCTGTCATTTCACTCATCATCATCTTCTTGTCCTTATACTATTATTAATGTAGTTGGCGCAATATGGTTTCTTTCGAGAGTAATATGAGCCAAGGATTCATATTCGAAGGTCATATTTTACCACTCACTGGAATTCAAACCCAAGACCTATAGCGCAGCAGGCTGGCTCACTTCTCTACGACAACCGGTCGTCAAATACGAGATTCAGTACAGCAATAAGGATTATCCTGAAATAAAATAAACTAGCTGACTCACCATACCTATGCATTTTGAAGAGAGTAATGGAGCAACCCGCTTCTATAAAAGCTTTTATTGAAATTAACTTTACATAGCTACATTTTTTGTTTCAGTTAAGTAGATGGTTGGGTAGGTTCGTAGAAAAGGAGCACGACACACCTACAACTATACGAAGGTAATGTTCTATAACATCAAGTAATATACTGAAAGCGTTAAACTCCCATTACTCCCCCCACTCTCTACATACTCTATGATTAATGATAGCTGCATCAGATTGCACTACAGCGCTGCACATCGCACATTAAAAACGTATTTGTTAACACAACAGCATTATAAGCTGATATGCGTTGGCCTCAATTTAAAAGGTAGTTTACAAACTAAGTACTTCTTTTTATATGCCAACGATAATTATCACAGTTTTACTGTCTACTTGTACCTACTTTTCATGACTATTTATCGTCACGTAAGCGAAATCGATCGATAGATGCAGAAGCTTCAACAGTGCGACGATTACCTTAAAATTTCGTACGCATGTACTCTACCTATTTCACCTTTTTTACATATACACACCGCTGTCTTCCCAAAATGAGGTAGCCAGAACTGCAAGATTATGGAGGATATCCTTACAGTCACATTAAGCATAGTGGGGCCAGATGTTAATGAATAGTGACAGTTGCTAGCTCATAGTTTGAGGGAACGTGCCTGAGTTCTTTAGTTGACTCTTGTGACATGCACGGAAGGAGATACACCTGACATATTCTAAAAAAAAACCCCGCATTAGCACAGACATACTCGTATATATGGGCGGCGTACTATGTTTTTATTATTAAAATAATCAAATTGCCTAAATTATTTATAATTTACCTTTTTATTTTTATATAATTAATACTTTAATACAATTTAAAAAGTATTTTATATGTTTGCTAGTCTGTGACTACTTCCGTTTGGTTTAATTTATGTTTATATAAATCAACCAAATAATTAATGGTAAAATATTTATTAATTTTTATAAAGATTTATTTTATTAATGTAATAATTAATAATCTGTTATTTTGAATTATGTAAATGTATTGCTATTTATTTTATAACAAGCTGTTTCCGGTTCCGTTTTATTTAAAAATATGCAAGTTTATATTATTTAAATAAATTGTAAAATCCTCATTTATTTTACTATGAATTAATCAATATTTTTAATTAAAATAGTAATTATTTTGAATATTTAATTATTGTGAGTTGGTCGTTTGACTGTCGATAAAGTGTGACAAATAGAGGTGACGGTAGTGGGGTTGTTTATCAAATGTTAGTATTTAAGTTCGCGTGCATTTATTCGAAGACACATTTGTATTTCAATTGTCATAGAAGTTACTCTGCCTGTTAATCTATTACTCTGCAAGTTACTGTTACTCTGCTCAAATAATAAATAATTAGTGATTTGGATTTAACGATTCCTTCGAACCTTCAATTATGGACAATAATGAGCGTGACATGGGAACAACGCCGACAGCAGCGGTGGGATCCCCATCCCCTATACTTCGAAGCTCGGGAAACCCGCAACCACATCCAGAGCCTACATTTTCTATGGAACAAGTGATGAATTTACTGACAAGTGTGACGAAACAAGCAGCTGCAAGTGCAGTCTCGGCAGCTATTTCTGCAACTCCTGTACCATCGCGGCAATTTCTACCTGCCCCCGTTCGACCCTAACGTCCGCTCCCATGACATCAGGGACTGGTGCGAGAATGTTGATGAAACTATAACTACCTTCAACATTTCACTCCAAGAAGCCCGTATGAAGGCTATTCTGCAACTAAAAGGAAGAGCTAAAACATGGGCAGACAACTGGTCACTACATTCTACCACATGGCAACAAATAAAAGAAGATTTGATTCGTACATTTGGAAAGGAGTTCCGTTATGCTGACGACGTTCAAAAATGGCGCAGTTACACATCGGATGTAGCAGCCAACTACACTCAGTACGCTACGACGGGGTGGACACTCTTCAAGCGTGTTCGACCGGAGGCGTCAGATGCTGATGTCGTCGATGCTTTAATCACAGGTATTTACCCTGAACATATTCGGTCTGAACTTCTAAGGAATACACCTGACTCTTTGCCCATGCTAGTTTCTGTTTTGAAAACTTACCGTAAACGTAAATTTGATTGTGTAGACAAAACTTATAATAATTTCAATAAAAAACCGCGACTTCCCGAAACATCCTTAAGGAATGACAAAGCTGTTACGTGTTTTAAATGTAACAAGCCTGGTCATCGTTTTCGTGATTGCAAGGAAACTGTGGTACCATCATCTGTGTCTGTTCCAAAATCCAACTTGTCTCCTAACACTACTAGTTCTAGTGACTTTGTAAAATCTATAGAATGCAAATATTGTCATAAAATGGGTCATTTAGAAAAGAATTGCTTCCGCAAACAAAATGACGAACGTAATTCAACGGTTAAAAATAAGTCGGTAAATTTTTGTAATTCAGTAAATCGTAGTACTACACAAGTGAAAATCGGTACCAAAGTTTATAATTGTTTATTCGATACTGGCGCTGATTGTTCATTACTTCGACAGCGCTTCTCTGGTTCGATTCCAGGAACAAGGAAAACCGTTGACGTTATGTTTATGGGTATCGGTAGTTGTCCAGTGCGTTCAACACAGACAGTCACTACTATTGTTGAAATTGATAATGTATGTGTAGAGCTAGAATTTTATGTAGTTGGGGATACGCAGACTCAATTTGATATTTTAATAGGTTATGATCTTTTGCAAATTCCTGGTCTCAGTGTTATATTAACCAGTTAGGGAATCTCCGTTAAGCAAGACTCTGACCAGATTGTTAGGACTGTGAATGAATGTACTGACTTCGACCTCTCTTTTAACCTAGATACTGATGTTAATGACCAGAATTTATTAGACCAATTGAATAATATTCTAAATAATTTTAAACAGAGTTTTACTATTGGAAATAATGTTTCGACAGTTACTACAGGTAAATTAGAAATCAGATTAAAGAACTCCGACAAAATTGTACAGCGTCGACCCTATAGATTATCTCCAGTAGAGCGAGAAAAGGTAAAAAAATATTAGTGATCTCAAGAGTAATGACATTATTCGCGATAGTTCTTCCCCTTTTAGTAGCCCGATTCTGCTCGTTAAGAAAAAAGACGGCTCTGACCGTCTTTGTGTCGATTTCCGAGAATTGAATGCGAATACACTTAGAGATCATTATCCGTTACCTCTCCAAGTGGATGATGATGAACCTGTCGATGATCTTATATCTGTTAGAAATGCTTGTAAAGAAAGGATGGACGAGCGATCTATTCAGGACAAAATCAGGTTTGATAAAGGTAAAGCTCAAATAAAACATTTTCAAGTGGCAGATTTTGTTTTAATGCGCATTCATGATCGTCACACTACAAAATTAGGACGAAAATTCGAGGGTCCGATGGAAATTTTAGAAATTCTACCTAACGATCGTTATAAATTAAAACATATTAATTTACGCGGATGTTCTGAAAAGATCGCTAGCCATGACAGTTTAAGACCTGCTCCTAATGGACAAGCAGATCCATTCAATGATTGTGATGAATCTCCCGTATGGGCGGATGATTCTCTAAATGTAGAAAAGTAAAATAATAAATATGACTTGTGAAATTATTTTTATCCCATTCCACAATTCCTTTCCCAACGCTGGCTGGCCACCATGCGTTTCCTTTCCTGGTCTTGGAGGCTAGATCTCGATGAGTGATGCCTATGAGGGTTATGTTTGTGTGGCTAGATCTCGATGAGTGATGCCTATGATGGTTATGTTAGTGTGGCTAGATCCCAGGATGGGTGATGCCAAATATGCGTTATTTTGTATTATTTCTTGTATCATCATTTTGTATTAATGTAGATTCAGCGCAGAGAGCGCGCTGGATCAGTATGGCCGTATGGGCGGCGTACTATGTTTTTATTATTAAAATAATCAAATTGCCTAAATTATTTATAATTTACCTTTTTATTTTTATATAATTAATACTTTAATACAATTTAAAAAGTATTTTATATGTTTGCTAGTCTGTGACTACTTCCGTTTGGTTTAATTTATGTTTATATAAATCAACCAAATAATTAATGGTAAAATATTTATTAATTTTTATAAAGATTTATTTTATTAATGTAATAATTAATAATCTGTTATTTTGAATTATGTAAATGTATTGCTATTTATTTTATAACAAGCTGTTTCCGGTTCCGTTTTATTTAAAAATATGCAAGTTTATATTATTTAAATAAATTGTAAAATCCTCATTTATTTTACTATGAATTAATCAATATTTTTAATTAAAATAGTAATTATTTTGAATATTTAATTATTGTGAGTTGGTCGTTTGACTGTCGATAAAGTGTGACAAATAGAGGTGACGGTAGTGGGGTTGTTTATCAAATGTTAGTATTTAAGTTCGCGTGCATTTATTCGAAGACACATTTGTATTTCAATTGTCATAGAAGTTACTCTGCCTGTTAATCTATTACTCTGCAAGTTACTGTTACTCTGCTCAAATAATAAATAATTAGTGATTTGGATTTAACGATTCCTTCGAACCTTCAATTATGGACAATAATGAGCGTGACATGGGAACAACGCCGACATATACTTACCTATACATATTCTATGCTGCTCTGGGAGTGAAAAAAACGTATAATACTACAGCTGCTTCTCTTCTCGGGCATACTGTACAAGTCAGTAGAGGGACAAGAGGGTCTTGGTGTTTTGTAGGCGATGGGCCGACCACCTGTCACTACAAACCGAACTTGTACATCCCAACTATACCCTCAAAATTGGTCAGAAGTGGCACAATGTGGTCCTATCGGCCCTTGGTGCTCTACCTACCCCGTAAGGGATAAAGACGTGATTATTTGTATATATGTATATACTTACATATTTATGTATCATATTTTTCAGAAATTTGGGGTTTCTCCTACCCTGATAAGTAAAGTAGGTATAGCTTACATACATAAAAACAATCACAATAATCATGCCTATACCTACTGGTTCCTTAATTTATCAGACCTATTTCATATTTAAAAGCTGTGACAGAAGCTTTTAGCTTTGTATTACCAATTATTTTATGAAAATCTTTACTCTACTAGATATTCTGCAAAGAAAATAACGATTAAATTAACAATTCGATCTCGTTTCATAGTCACAGTAAAGCCAAACAAAAAATGTTCACAAAAGCCACGTTGCCTTAAAAATTACGAGCACTTGTGCTTTACGTCGCATTGGAACAAAAATAAATGATTGAGCCCTCACTGACTGGTGCCTATTCGACATTTTACGTTATTGTAGTCTGAGAGACATCTATGGTGATAGCCAAGTTTTGTAGAATATTCCTACGTACCTACGAGTAAGTATAGGATTATTTTACAAAAAAAAAGCAATATAACTATTGTATAGGTCTAGGTCTTACAGTAGGTACTAGAACGAAGTGTCATGTAAGTATGTAAGTAATATCATAAGATCGCTTTCTGTATTGATATTAAATCAATGTATTGAAAAATAGTGTATAATGTGACTCAATATTACTTATCCAATCCTAATTATACGAAAAGTATAATCTCCTCGCATGGAACAAAGATGTTTTAAAATTTTGAATCTTATTTCGTTGAGTTTAGGTAGCCCTAAAGGTGGCCCACTGTTGGGCAATGGCCTTCATCTGTTGGGCAATGGCCACATGTCTATTTCGTAATACATAAACTCCTTCATTTTAGGTATATGGGACCAGTTATTACAGGCGATTCCATAAGCACACTATCCGATCCATTACGTGAGTAATTTAACGTCATCGGAGCTTTGGCGTTTAATAATTAGCATAAACTGTGATTCTAGGTTTAAATCACAAGTAAGAACATACGGTAGGTTTTCGGAAGGAATCTCTTTAATAGATGAGCTCGCCTTTGTGCATTCTCTGTGTAACTATGAATACATTGTACTGAATGTGTATAATAAAGAATATCAAGAATAGGTACATCATCGCTTAGTCTACTAGCTCTAAACGAATTCTATTCATATTTAATGCTCGGCAAACATTTGCGATCGTTCACGTCAACCGGCGAACGAACATGTCGATCGAGGTATAAGCGAAAACAAATCAGCTTACCATTGCATTGGAAATCACATTTTAATCGTATTCAGCGTGAATTTCAATTGAAATTAATAATGGAAGTTGACATGGATCGTGAAGGCAGCATTCATGTTCATTGTATTATCTACTATAAAAAAACTTAATAAGTACACGGAATGAGGATTTTCTTAATACCTCTCATGTAAGACATGCCCTTCTCTGTAACATTATTGTAGACCCATTTAAATATTAGTCTAGGTAGGTAGGTACTTGATAAAGTTACAGTTCAGTAAAGTTACGTAATCTATAACTGTATAGCATATATCTTTTAAACATGCATAATTCTAAACGAAACTGGGTCAAAATCATTTCTTTATTAGGAGAACCAGAGGAAATTCTTGTCGAATCTCCCCTTTAACCAGACTCTGTTGACTAATTCACTTCCAACAGCTTTTGTTTGATTTCCTTAACAAAGGTATTGATAGCACCCTAGCTGCCCCTCTCGAGGCAAATGATACCTTACGCGTGGGTAGAAAGACCCCTTTCCCTTTGTGCCTGCATTCGCAGTATATTATCAAATTAGTTGAGAATTGTCTCACGAACAATTTGTGGAGGACATTTTGTCCGCAAAATAAAGGAGGTCGGACAGCAAGTCTAGTTTTGCGACACGATATTTGTCGTTACTAAGTCTGTTCATACACATTAATATAATACCTATGTATTTTGTCTTTGAGTTGTGGGCATTTCTTAGAGTAAGTTAATAAAAATGGAATTCACATAAAAAAATAAATATATCGCTGTAAAATTAACACATTCACATTTCATGTTGCTATATGAGTATCAAAAACGCATAAAATGTATGAATAAATGAATACCTAACTGGATTAAAGTTCACGAAAATACTATATCTATTTCAAGTGCTTTTTATCATCGCTAAGTACCTACATATATCTAATACATAGGTTAGATTGTAATGTAGTACGCGAGGAAAATATATTCGTTTTAGGCACCTCAGACATGTTCCTTCCATATCCTATCGTATCGTTCATTGTAAATATGTTACCTACTTCGCGAACAACAATTCAGAGAATCCCGACACGGCGTCTGTCACCACAACAAACAACTGAAACGAGTACTAAATTATGTTTCTCGGAGATTTAGTTCATGCTAGGGAAAGTATTGTCTAGGGCAAGTTCTATGTTGCCATAGAAATTGCTCTAAAAGTATTAACATTGCCAGCATTAAATATACGGGTTATTATTTTTATTGTCAGAATCATGTAATTTTATTTTTTACATAAGGCACATTAGAGGAAACACAACCAAACGTTAAACCCAAGAAAAACACGGAAACTAATTTAAGTATTTAACTAGATTGCTGCATGATTTAGGTAATATCTGACCAAATTATGTAAAAATTCTACCACTAAACGAATCATTTGTAAAAGCTACATTTGAGTACGCATACCTTAGTGTATTCCCAAACATAATTTGACCAAATGAATACGAGTATTGTTAGAATATTTTTAAAAAGTTTAGGAAATGTTGTACACAGCCGGCTCTAAACAAACGCCAAATCTTTGGCAGTATGAACTTTGAAAGAAACTATATTGCGCCGACCCCATTTATAATGAGATAAAGGCAGGAAGATGTTAGGATAGGTGTAGAAAAAGCATACCATAGGTACCAAGGTTATTCCTCTATGTTTCCAGTGACTCGCTGACTCTAAACCGAATATTATTTTGTGCTAATTATATCATCTAATTAAGGCACATGTGGTCGGCTACTTTGTTATATTAATGCATTCCCTCACGCCCGTCGCCTCGCCTATAGTCTAAATTTAGAAGGCAGAAACTTTATTCGACATAGAAGACATTTCAACGAAACGTTTTGTCGTATAAAATACCATTAAATGTTTATGTTAGCACTCATATGTCTGAATTCTTTAAACATTTTGGTTTTGCTGCGTAAATGTAATGAAATTAGTGAAAATTCATATTTTTTAAATCTTAATATATATAAATCTCCTGTCACGATGTTTGTCCGCGATGGACTCCTAAACTACTTAACCGATTTTAAATTAAATTGGCACACCGTGAGCAGTCTGGTCCAACTTGAGATTTTTTTTTACTTGAATTTTATTTTATTGCAAATTATTTGTCTATAATTAATTGACAGTCACAATTATCTGTTAACTCCAAAAGATTCTAACAGATGTCGATACTTTTCGACTGGATTGAGTAAGTAATCAATAGATGGCACTGCTATGGTAAACCGACAAACGTGTCATATAAGCTACAATTCAATTTCCACGCGGACGAAGTCGCGGGCGTCCACTAGTGATATATATATATATATATATATATATATATATATATATATATATATATATATATATATATATATATATATATATATATATATATATATATATATATATATATATATATATATGTATAGATAAAATGTAACACTCGTTTATAATTACTAGTAATTTTATCAAGGATAAGTTTTTGAGAAAGCTTGCAGCTTTTAGATAATCCTATCTACGTTTTATACCACAGATACAAGCATGATCAGAAGTTTGCCAGTAATAAGTTTGTCAGTAATAAGTCTTGGAGCCCAATCTATTGTTCCAACATTTTTTTCCTTTAATAGCTCTATACACTCTACTATCTAATTACAAATTGTCCATGGCAAAGGATTTCTTATTTACAATTAGCACAATAAACATAATAGTCGAGCAGAAAAATTCAATTAACAGCCAAAACTCCCACATTTCTTTTACAAGTACCAAAAGTAAAAGGAGCCCTATCCTTAAACCAATCTTTTATCAGCACTTATCAGACACCAAAGGGCAGAGCCTAAAAAGGGCCCAAAAAGATCATTACTGAGAAATGTACAAAATGGTAAAGCCAACTCTATTCGCATTCGGTAAGATCAATTTCTCGTTCGCGAATCCACCGGAGATTGCCGTCGGTCTACACACTTCCGATAGTGGCCACATTTTGCATCTGTTAGAGACATTAAGGGTGGGGGAATACACGATATGTAATCTTACTGGCTAAGCTATTATATGTGGTTATGAGGGCTATTTTTTAAAACGTTTTTATTGGATGATAATTACGGTATCTATTAATGAGCTGTGCCTACGCGTTATACTACTACGTCATAACAAAAAATGAATGATTTTTTTCTAGTCTATCTGAGATATCTATGCACAAAAAACTCTCAGAATGCGGGTAGATATGTTCCCTTAAACCCTTACCTATAATAATATCGTTTACAAAAATTCTCTCCCGTTCTAAATCTTTTCTCCTAGAAATAAATTAAACATAAACCTAATATTGATAGTACCTACGCGTAGTTGACCCGATTCGGAACCTTTTTGGATCGCGTGGAAAGATCTAAAAGGAATTAGGTTATGATCGATGTGGCCACGAAATGGTTGAGCAATAAAACGCCCTGAATGTCGTATATTGAGATTTTTCATGGGTTTTTATCTCCGTTAGTGGTGGTAATAAAGCGTGTGGGCTTTTTTGGGAAAGATAGAACAGAATAAGTAGGTTTTTTACTTAAAGAGTAGGTACATACATAGGTAGGCACACTGTCTAATAGGTCCTGTACGGGCACATCCTGCAGGGTGTGAGCATTGGTGTTTGCCTCCTTCAAAATTACTCTTTAGTTGCACATTCAAATTGTAATTGTTCTCCATAAGCCAATAAAACAAGATTCTTTCTACAAATCAAGTCCTATTCATTTCTTCATTTAATTATTTAATTAACAGGTATATGTACATAGCAATACTGAAACAAATAAGTTTTACTCTAATTTTAATGCAACAATATTGAAAAATAACATACATCATAAGTTTTAAAGAGGCAGCACAATCTCAGACCCAGACCAAAAACTAGCTCATGTGTAAGTAGGCACACTACGTGTAGCACAAGTACAAATTTATACGAACTTGTTGATTAACGAATCTCGTAAATTTTACTTACGATTCGAAACCGCTATATTCCGTAAAAATCCTGCTTGCCTCCCTAGACGTTTTTTTTTTTTTTTAATAATAATAATAATAAAATTTATTTAATATCAAACATTTGGTATACATACATTAAAAATCTTAAAATTTAAATAGTAGTTTAGACAGTGTAACATCTTTTTTCATCGACAGTCGTTGTCGTACCCACCAAATAGCATTTAGACTTTATCGTGTGATTTACCGAAGGCGAATGTGAAGACAAGTGAAGGATTGGAGCAAACATTTCGATGTTGAACCTCTATCGGCTATTGATTAATTGAGAAATAGTGTTACTTTGTCTAAGCTCCTGATTGGATAAGTCCTCACGGAATGAGGAATATAAGAAGTCTATCATACGTTACCAATCCAAATTCATCTATTACATTTATGTGAAGAAAATAGGTAAAAATAATCTTCCTACTTTTAAATAAATCATGCCAATTCTAATGCCAATTAACGAGCAAAATGGGATAGTTCAAAACTGGCTAATTAAATTTATCTTCCATTCGAAATTCATTTATGATCATTCAAATTGTAACTACTAGAATCCTGGCCAGAAATCGCCAGATTCTATATAAAGGACGCGGCAAGTGGCGCCGCCCTGAACTTTCCGCCCTACCCGACTGACCGCAAACCGCAGTTTTCATAATCTGTATCCAGTTGATCCTTCATTTTATCGAAGTAAAAATCCAATTAAATATTTAAAAGTCATCTTATCCTGTAGGTTTAAAGATAGATTTTTACGAGTAAGCTAAGATTATTTTAACCCAGTAAGGTTTACTTTAAAATACGGCAAACAAAATGCTTTGTGGATTTTGTAGGTATCTAATAATTGTAAGCCCACCAGGCTTCGCCCCACCAGTGGGACATACGAGAATATAAAATAAATATTATATAAAATTCCCGTTCATCTCACTGGTGAGACGAAGCCTGGTGGGACGAACGGGAATAAACCAATAAAAAAAATAAAGGCACGTTGTAACATCTTGGAATTCATTTAGCAATGGCTAATTCCTTTACGACCGCGGTTCTGAAATTTTAGAAGGACGAACTGTTTCTGAAATTATTTTTTATATAAAAAGATAGATATGCGATAGTTTTTAAAATTTTCCATATTGCAAACGCCTTGCATTACGATACGTAATAAGGGACCCGATATAGCAACGCTCCGTTCATAATTTATTGGTCTACTGTTATATAGGTCAAAAATAGAAATAGCGTCTCACATTCTAAACTCAACCTATTCATTTATCTTTGCCAGATTCAATTATGATAATTATTTAGCAATTGCTCGCTTAGTGATTAGCTAACCACATCTGAAGCCACGTGTGTACTATAGCGCAAACTAGCAAACGCCTGCGAATTTGTCCGTAAGTATGTAAGGAATAATACAATCTACCGGGTATACAAGAGTAGAGTAACGAGATTCAGTCAATTTTTGTTATCTAGCAGGAAGATAGAGGACAGATAGTAAATACTCAAAAAATCCTTAAAAACTATATTAAATCCACTGTCATATTCCAGCGATATGAAAACACAATGAACAAGGCAAACTCATCTATGTATATACACACATCATCTAAATTCATATCAAAATTTACATTGAATCCCAGCATTTTTTTGGCATAAACTTACTTTATTTGATGTATAGATTACGTACCCTTCGTTAAGGGTGGCAAATTTAGATGAATTATCACGTCACTGGTGGCAACGAAAAAACCTGTATATACCTATACGTAGAATAAGAACTTCAAAATAAAATAAACACTGTCATTTGTAACGTACCTTAGCTCACGACAAAGCTTTGAGCCTGCGAATAATAAGATTGAATAAATTAGGTAGCGGCTGAGTCCTACGGGTGTCCACGAAAATGTCAACTCCGTAAAAATTAATTAGGTGTAGGGTGGGATAGATAAATAAATAATTAATAGTCAACCTAATAATGCAGGCAGTTCGTTACCACTATTAAAAAGTTTGCAAATAAGTACTTACTTAGGTCGTCATCGTCATCAGCCTATTGCAGTCCACTGCTGGACGTAGGCCTAGGTATAGGTATACCTACCTAAGTTGATAGTATACCTATCTATCCCACCTCACACCTTATTAATTTTTCTACCTATACTCCCGGACGCCTAAGACTTCCTCCGCATAGACTTTAGGATTCCCGTTTTTGCCATTCCCGTAATCATTTAGGAAAATCCTTACTTATTGGATGTCAAAGAACGTACCCTCTATGTTTCAGGTCTTTAAGATCAGCTGCTTAGACTGTGCGTCGATCCTTCAGTCATTCAAGACCTTTCAAGACAAAGTATTTTACATGTCCTTATAGAAGACAGGTAGGTACTCGTAGGTTATCTCATCTTTCTCATCGTTTTTGTTGTAATCTACTTACTAATAACGGTACACATTTTCAGAGATAATATCATAATAGTTCGGTATCCATTGCACATAATCAGGCTTTTTCTGTTAGGCACAGTAGAGTAACTTTCCTTATTACAATGATAATGGTACTCATTAATGTCTGGCGAAAACATAGCTGTAAAAGCGACGTAAGCCTTTGAAGTATTCTTAACTTATCGAGAACATATCGATTTTCTGATAATTTTCCGTACACATATAGCCTCTAGTAGGTAGTTAATTTTAGATGTAATGTTTTTGCGCGCTTGTGTTTCTACTTGGATAAACAGAAGTGATTTCTCTCAGTATTGAGTATTAGTTTGTCTCTGTAATATATTCGTTTTACAATACATTCCTTGCAGCTTTTTAATTATTTCTGTGTTTGTTTGTTTGTATACATTTTCTTTGTGGATTAGCACATATACTAGTGGCTCCATTTGCGGTGGATCGGTCACTTTATATTCAGGATAATTACGTGTTCCCTTGTTCACAGGTATTAATTACCATAACTTAGTCTTGAAACGTCTTTCTAGGCTACAATAGCCTAGTGAGGACAAATATGGAAGGGATCCACGACTTCTAAGCTTGATTTTTTTTAAAGCTCAAGCTCACTTTACTATCGCCGAATTAATATTTCAGTGTCAATAGGTTATTCAATAATGCTTCGTCTAAAAGCTACAACTGCGTACAAAAAATACTAATATCTGAAAACAAAATGGCCGACGTAGTGAAAACCTGATAAGCAGCTGAAACATTTTTCCTGACGGGAAATCTACTACCAGTTCAAGTGGTTGTTATTAACACAAATTAAATAATAATGCCACCATCATCATAATTAAAATTTTGCTTGTATTAGGTACACGTTGCTCATGTAGTCATACAGCCATGTCACAGTTTGGTGGCTTCTTATATCCATTCATCATCATCATCACCATCAGCCTATTGCAGTCCACTGCTGGACGTAGGCCTCCCCCACGCCTCCAGACTGGCACGCCACAAGACTGCCATGGGAGGTATTTGCCCATAGTCACCACGCTGGGCAGACGGGTTGGTGACCGCAGTTTGTATTTTGGACTATGTTGTCAACACGGGAGGCGCTGCTGCCCACCTCCCGGAAACCCTTAATCGCCTCGTGTAGACATGGGGTGGTACGAATTCTACTCTACCGGCACCACGCGGCCAGCGGCTGCTTATATCCATTATAAGCAGGTAATTTCATGTTGTAAACTTGTAAGAGTCGTGTAATAAACTCTGGGGCGTTCTCTCAGGCGATGAGGCTTTTCATTGATATTTAACATCTAGCCTCGCTATGCTAAACGTGGCACTAGGATCCCTTTCATAACCCCACAGATTTGTATTCACCATTTTGGCAACACAGCCATATGTAGGTATTACCATAGAGGAATACGATGCTCATAAAGTTCTAATGTCATACTAACTGCTTCGATGCATCATTAGAATTGTCGGTGCCTCACAATTCCAGTCCTTGACACTTGGCGCTTGACACTACAATAATGTACTACATTACTAATGTACTGTAACGTACAGTAATGCAATCTAACAGACAAAATGTCGAAATTATCCGGGGTAAAAATATTTTCCCGGGATAAAAAGTAGCCTATGTGTTAATCCAGGGTGTCAGCTAACTCCATACCAAACTTGATTAAATTCGCTCCAGCCGTTTTTACGTGTAAGAGTAACAAACATTCATCCATCCATCTATCCATCCATCCATACTCACAATATTCCGCGTTTATAATATTAGTAGGTGTATCATTTGCAAATACAATTCCCCAACGCAATGCTGCAGGAAATAGCTTCCATATACTAACCGGATGGCATTGTGGGCGTATGTTTGTACGTACGTAACAATATAAACCAGGAATAACACGAAGAATTTTCTAAAGCTTGTATGTTGTGCTTTGTTAGATCCTCAAACGTCTTTAGATTCTTTGTTCCGTGTGTATAAAAGTTTATGTACTTTATATTTATATATAGTGCTATTTAATGACTTAACTTCTTTTTAACACGAGACGAGTGGAGAAACTTTTTTTTTTATAAAAAGTCAGAGAGTTAAAAACCAAACTTAATTTTTTTAAATTCGTGTCCTTATCTTTAATGTTCTTGTCTCGTGTAACAAGAAAGTTAATTATATTAAAAGCACTTTATATATAAAATATTCGGTTACAGAAAAACTGGTACAGAAAAATTAATTGAATAAAATTTGAAATATATTGTATATATATAATGCCCGCTTGGTTACATACCGAATTTCAGGTTTCTAGTTTTATTCACGACGGAGCTAGAGGGGGTCGAAAATTGCCTGAACTACTTTTATAAAAGCAAGCGACTTGGCGGGACACTGCCGTGCAGATTGGCAGATTTGATGCAATTATTGTAAAGCTTCCACAATAGAAACAATGACAGAAAACCTGTTAATTTATTTACTAGTTAATATTTAATTAATTATTCATGGTAGGTGTTGGTTTTGTCAATATATAAAAATTTAATGATGAAGAGTGCAAGATAACCCCTCTGAATATTTTTCTCCTTCAATAACTAAAAACTGCTGGTTTGTTCAGTGGTTATGCATTCTGAACCAAAGGTGTCAGGTTCGACTTCTAGTTAAGAAAATATTCGTTTATTTTAACTAAGCTCTGGTCTGACTCTTAGTTTGGAAGTCTACTAATTAAATTGTCTTGAAATTGACAAACGTAAAATGTATCGCATAGCCAACTAATTATTTCTCATCTGACAAGCAATGATATTTTTGACATTTGACTTACTGTACTGTAATGTAAGTACCTAACAATTTGCTCTAAGTACTTATATTTAAATGAAAATTTTCAATATATTGTTGTCATTTCAAACGTGCCGGTCATTAGACCGCCTATTTTTAACCGTCTGAAAGGTTAACAAACTATCTGAATCATTTTCAGTGGAGATAGCATGGAAAGTGACGCTTATAATAAGGTGGGGGACCTTGACACGATTTCTGCTTGTTTTCATCCTCAAATATGAGCGGTCAGGCCGACCCTTATCCAAACAAAAAGATGTTATTAATGACGTTATTTCATCACATCTTGACATTATTATTACGTTATTCAGTTACAGTTTCAGTTTTCATTATGTTAGTAGCGATCTATATGGGTGGGTAGTTTATGTTTGAGCTGACTCGTTATTAGATTATTTACTTACGTAGGTAAGGTATGTAGACGTCTAGCGTTTCAGACTCGCTATCTGTGTAGAATATTTAGTTAAATTTGGTGTAGTAGTTTTGATGTGTCAATCTCTATGCAAGATAGTCGTTACTGATTTTTTTATATTATATGATAGAGTCTCTGGAATAACATGACATTATTATAATACTTAGGAGCTTCGCAGAAATTATAATACGAGTATTCGTTCTGGATACCTTCAATTTTTTACATTATTATAATTATGTATAAAATGTTTACGTTATAAGTAGTTTATGGTTGAACTATCTAATAATTTTCGCAATTTTGTCCTTCAAACACCGCTGACCCGAATTCATAAACTTTCAGAAAAGCTTTTCCCTCGGCGAAAAATCAACGTCAAATTTAGACAGTTCGAAATGGCAATAATCTATATTTAATCACGCTGAAAACTAATTTGGCATCAGTAGGGGTGTTTCCAATCGATTAAAGGTAATAAAATTTCATGTAGAGAACACTAGATGACCGCAGTCGCACAACGAGAGCATAACACGGCGGTTGAGCCAAAATCTAAACGTTCCTGACTAAAACCAAAATACTGTAAGATTCAAGGCCGATAGCATCTAGGTAATGGCAAAGCCTTACGGAGGGGTGAGTGAGTATCAACTTACGTCTTCAGCGATCACCCTGCGGAAAATGTCACCATACACTTCACTGGGATTAGGTGCTGATTGGTTTTAGTGACGCACGCGATGGACACGACCGCTCGGCAGCACCGCCGGGAGCACACTGGCGACGTCTCGCCGGCGCCGCGGCGCGCCCTCCCCCACCTTATCACACAAATAAAATTTATTAATGGATAATCGGCCGACGATGGGATTCCCATTGAAATTTTCCCGTTTTACGATGCGATTATTAATGACTTAAGTGGCTTTTGCCATATTCCCTTTTACGAGTGTCGCTTTACGATAATGGAGCCGTACGAAGGACGTTCTTGTTGGGCGGATATTTACTTTTCCCTCAGTGATAAACATATCAAGGATATAAATTAGGGCACACATGGCTGACGCAGAAGTAGCACTTCAAAGGGTTATATTGTATACCTATAGTATAAAACATTCAATTCAGAACAATCGGAATTTTCCGCCCAGTGGAGCGCGTAAAAGTTAGTTTAGGATGCTGAAGGGCGAAACACTTCAAGATCTAAGTAATTAGAAAATAATGTTTGACTTTTGTATTTGATTCCAATACAGTGGCTTATCTGAGAGTTAACTGTACATAAACTCGGATATATGTAGGTATAGTTACCGATAGATGAGTACCTAGGTTACCCTATAATATTATGAAAAAACAGTTACGTTCAGAAAATGTAATGAATAGGTATTTGATATTGTATTCTAATCGTCTCTGATAGATCGGTGCATAGCTAATAAAGTCGTAACTGATAGCAAAAATAACGAAACAAACCTTCCTGAAAATTTTCACAAACTTTATTGAAGTGAATGAACTTTACTCTAAGATTGAACTTTAAAAAGCTATTCAACTATTCACAGTTTTCTTTGCCGAAGTAAGTTAGGCAATCGGAATTATTCGGAATCGAATGGCGACTTGATTTAGTGAAAGTCAACGAACAAGAATTTATGGAGACCAACTATAATGCTGGTTACAGCTGAACATGATGACCTCAGGTAGAATTAAAGTAGCGAATATTCCGCCCTAATAATCCTCCTTTCCACTCCAAGTGCCTAGCTCTATGTGTCTATCATCTTTCTCAGCCCTGGGAAGTCCACTGTTGAACATAATGCCTCCCCCAATAACCTCCATTCCGACTGGTCGGAAGCGGCCTGCATCCAACTGATGCGGACGTCCGCGACCTTGGCTAGGTCGTCCGTCCGTGTATCTATATATGTATATATTATATTACAATACATCATCTGTTTATGATATGATCCTCTCGATCAACTGTTTTGCACGTTCAGATTGGGTGATAAAAGTATCTATATAGTATGTACCCACCACCGTGCATCGTTTCGTTTTGACGTTCGTTGGAGGAACACACCCACCAATAATAGATATAGAATAAAGACTACAACACGTTATTATCGAGCACGCGAAAATGAAAGCTACATTGAAGCAAACATTTCGATGACGTATATCTATCGATTCGCCAGATGAATGATATACAGATTCGATCGAGAATATTAAATGATCTTACTTATTCTAAACCCTCTGTAACTACCTAGATATTGTGTGACACTGGTACTTTGTCTATGATCTCTGTACTAAGATATTCTGCGACATTATTATTAAAATTATTCCTTATTAATGCGAACATAAATAAAGTACTAAATGTCCACCTCGGCATGGCATGCGTAGCGTAAATACTTCTAAAGTAATTTAATAATGAAAATTTTGTTACAAATTTCATAATTTTCCGGATGAGCTATCCTGCCTGACCTTCCAACTCCTTGTTGTTAAAAATTGTTGTGTTATAATTAGCACAGAGGTATTTTTCACAGAGTAAACTTGACAAGAAATTTAGAGAAAATGGGGACTTCCCTATCTTTTTTGGACTACTTATGTATTTGAAGGTCTTTAAGCTAAAATTAATATTTTATTTATTGGAGATGAAAAATCGGAAAATAAGATAATTTACTTATATCAGTCACCAACCCTGAAAAATGAAACAAACAAGCACGACTACGAAAGTAAAATGGTTATGACGTAGCACATACTACGAATCTCGTAGCAGAAGCACAATATGTATGAGGTATTTTAAATATCAAATACAAAACACGTGGTGGACACCCAGTGGCGGATTTACAAATTTTCAAGGTATAGGCTGAATAGTTTTTGCCGCCCTTGCCTCAACAATTGTCATATCATACATTATTTTTACAATGCAACAATTTCGTTGAAATTGCACGTAAAATAATTTTTCGGTATATTTTTGAGCTAATCGAAGCTCAATCATGTAGGGGCGGGGTAATGTATGCTATATTACTGTTCAAGATTTTTTTTTAAATTCCAATCGAATTTTCTGAAGCTACTAGTGCATGTGAAACACATAATAGTCGATACATAAGATTGAAATCGGTAAAATTATTCACTAAATTTATTCATTATATTCGAATAAAAATCGAAACATTATATACAAACCATCCAGTTCGTAGCCTCCAACCAGTAGTAAGACTGGCATGTATGGGTTGTTAGTGGGAAGAGGGGCATATTTTTTACAATTGCGCTCTTTTCACTCATAAGAAGTGTGGGCAAAGGGCGCAGAGGCGCGAGGCCGATCACTGCTTGAGGGGCGGCGAACTAGCTGTTTTACTCTAGAATATGGAAGTTTGCTACTCTCGGAATGTGCAATGACAAGTGAGAGAGAAAAGTCATCGACAAAATTTGTTGCAGACTTCTATCTGTAAGACATCAGAAAACCGTCATAGAAAAATATTATGAGGTAAAAAAAAAAAAAAAAAATCGTTCCCCAAATTTGCCGCCCCCAAAATCTGCCGCCCTAGGCTCGAGCCTACTCAGCCTGCTGGTAAATCCGTCACTGTGGACACCTAGTTTAAAACGTTTAGCACGATAATGCATTTCTCTTATTATTGGTCTGGGATAATTAACTCAAAACATTATACATCTAATCTGCTAAAGTGTTTCTTCCCTACTGCTTGTTCTAATATTGCCCTAACACTGTACCTACTTGTGGCTACATCTATTTTATTTGATATCAATGCTTCTAATTAACTATTTTAATAACCGATTCGTTACGGGATTCACTTTGGCTAACTTTGGTCAATGTGAAAGTCTCTAGTTGGAAAGATCAATGAGATACCTATTTGATTAAAAAACTTATCAGAGTAGAATACTTTTATTTTGTGAGATGATTGATAATTGCTTAGATGAATTATAACTAGATTCAGTGGCAGCACTCAAAAATGGCACAACAAATAGCTGCTCAATTGTATGGCTGGGCATCTTTTTTGATAAATTGATACAAGCAAAGTCTAGTCTTATGGTAACTACATAAGATTCAAGTTTAAAAATCTAATCTAATGCAGTTATTACGTTTACATAGATTTACTGGTGCCACTTTTTATAGAGATTTCATTATGAAACCCCGCGTCTACCTATAAACACGTCACTGGATAATTGTTATAAATATTATAGTAAGTTTGTTTGTTTGTTACGTTTCTTCACGCTTTACTAACTCAACCAATCTTTTGCATACATTTAGTCGAGAGTACGGAAAAGGACATAGGCTTTCTGTAATCCACGCGGACGAAGTTGCGGGCAACAGCCAGTTTAATATAATTCTGGGTGTGGTCTTATATCGTAACATTTCTATTCTTTAGCTAAGGGAATAAGTGAAAATTACAAAATGAAAAATAGTGAGTCAGAGTTTTCAATTCCAGTTCTGAACATAGGCCTCCCCCTACAACCTCTACGACCTGTTGGAAGATAAACGATTATCACCATATTAAATAAAAGAAGAACTTAGGCACATTAAATTATAGTCTCTGTGAAATTTGTATTAATATAATATAATATGATTTCAATAAGACCAACCTGTGAAACCGGAACTGGTCGAGCGATCTACCATATACACGCTAGCCCTAACAGCCAATTTCTATAACTGATCTTGAAAAATTTAATCTTCAATTGTTTTCATACAAAATTTCAAATTAGGAATAAAAAAATCCGAGATTCTGTTTGATCTGTTGCATTGAAATTGGCCGTAAGTAGTTTTTCAGTTAGTTATAGAAATTTCTACCCTTTTGTAAATATATTTTAAAAAATTTAGCACTTTAGATTAATAATTATTTTCCATAATGGATAGTGTAATGTAGTGTCTACATCTTCCCTGACAGTAATCTGAAGTAAAAGTGACTCCTTTATTTGCACGACGTGAGACCACGGAGTCCGTCGGGATATTCGAGGTTAGTGGGCCAGAGCGAAGACCTGCTGGCTTATTTTCTAACTTGCGACTAGTCGACAACTGGTCGCTAAATGTCAATAGGCGACTTCGTGACTGATTGAAGCAGTACCTATTGCTAAAAATCGCTGATTGCTTGTCAAATTCGTATTACGTAAAATGAATTTCAAAGGAACTTGGACATTTCAAGGTGAATATTGTACAATTTTTGCTGTCGCTTTGCTTCGGCTTTGCTATTGCTTTTACGTAATCAGGAGGCGGTGCTGGATGTACCTAATAGGTCTACCCCAGGGTAGGTACGCCACAAGGCTGCTGGGGGGTTTTGCCTATAGTCACCACGCTGGACAGGGTCACCAACCCAGTGATCCAAGTATGATCTTCGAACTATGTTGTCAACACGGGAGGCGCTGTTATCTACCTGCTAAGAACACTTGAACGTCGCTTAAGATACCTAGGGAGACATGAGGTGGTGCTACTCTATTCTGCCGACACCACACGGCATCTGTGAGCAATAGGTATCAATTCTATTAAGGGCGAATTTTCCAAAGGAATAATATAAGGTATTTTTTAAGTTATTTTTTTATGAGAATCATTCCTTAACCTATGTTTACCCGGGTAAACTTAGTACTCGTATTTATGCAAGATTTCTGGTATGGCTGGACGGACATAATTAAAAATTACTTAGATTTACCAAATTTTCAAGATGTATCCGTGGACTGTATGTCCCTATACACGCAGGTCACGGATACAGCTTTGTGTTAAGCAAAATGCTATATTAATAGCCCACTTAAGAGGCCCTATAATACAGGGTGTTTTTTCGTGTCCACCCTTAACGAAGGTTGCGTACTCTATACATCAAATAAAGTAAGTTTGTGCCAAAAAAAAATCTAGTAAACCATGTAAATTTTTTTGAAAATTCGATCGGGCGAAATTTATAGTGTCCATTGTTTATACTAGTTTTTTCATAGACAGATATTAATTATTTCTCGTGAAAAAATCTTGCTACACGCGTATATGTGCATTTATGCAGAAAAACGCAGTCTATTTACTCAACTTTGGACCCTAATATCTTGGAAACCAGACACTTCCCAGGTATGTTTCCATGGAGAAAAATGATCGTGATGATGAGGAGATTCCATAGTTTTCGGGAACGTTGACGACCAAAAATGAATATGTACCTGTAGGTACATATTCATACTTGAAACAAAAAATACTTATATCAAAACAGATCCGTGATAAAACTTATGTTTGTACAAACAATACCTACGGTTACTCAGGTTAGCTGATATTCAAATTATAATAGCGAAATCATGATTAAATCGAAGCTCCAAGTCCACAAAATAATTTACTTCTAACAAAACGCTTTTCAATCGAGACGTAATGGAAAACACTGCCGTTCTTTTTGAGTGGTTTTCCAATGCAACAAAATGCAATTGACACCTAGGTATCTATCTTGGTTTTTATCGAGAAGTCAGACCAGCAATTGTGTGCCATAAATAAAATAAACCTATTGCAGTTCAGCTGCAGGTATTAAGCCTCTACCCCAGACAGGACACCAAATGCTATAGGAGGGTTTGTACCCATAGTTGCCCCGAGATGCTTCAACGGTTGGGTACTTAAGCCACTAGATATTATTTTTAAATATATAACTATAAAATATATTCATTTTTAAATGTTGCCACTCAATAAGTGTTACAATAAATAAATATTAACATTAAATAAATATAAAAATTGAATGCATTTCTCAAAGAGATTTATGGTAGAACAGTTAGGTATACCTACATATCTACGTGGTGGTTAGATCTTTTGGGTGAGCGTACAAATATTAATAACTACCTACTTTTTGCTCATGTACAGAGTCATTAATGAATTAATAACATTACATTAAAGTTAAAATACTTAGAGACCTATTCTGTTATATTTTGAATTAATTTACAAAAATCGCTATGTATCACATAATCACATGTTATAAAATATGACTAATCTGTGGTAGTACAAACCTACAAATATAGCAGTGCTAAGGTATGAAAATCAATACATATAATAAAAATGTAACGGATCGCTGTCTGTACATGGAAGATATATAAGAAAAAATATTATAGAATACCTTTATCAACGCAATAGTACGTATTCTAAATCGATGAATAGTACCCAAAACAATGATTTTTTGAATTTTTGTCTTTTTGTCTGTGCGTTTGTGCACGCTAATCTCAGAAACGGCTGAACCGCTTTCAATGCAGTTTTCAAGAATATACTGTGACGGGTCCCACTTAACATATAGGCTACTTTTTATCCCGGGAAAATGTTTTTAACCCGGATAATTTCGATATTTTGTTTTTTTTCTGTAGTCCACGCGGACGGAGTCGCGGGCGTCCACTAGTACATAAATAAATTAAATATAGAATTTGGTTCAAAGTAGTTCTTTGTAAAATCTAAGAACGAATACAAGACCGCCTTGATAACACTGGAAGCAAACTTGCGTCGTTGTGTTTTGCTCGTACTCGTAGTATCGCTGTGAGACATCATTCCCATTAGGTACCAAAAACTGTCGCACAATTTGCAATGAAAGAAAGAAAGAAAGAAATTAAGCAGACCAAAAACAGATGGTCTGCAGCGCTGGTTTTAAGCTGGACCCTTATATGATTTATGATTTCATTTATTTTTAATTTGTATTATTTTATTTTAATCATTGTTTTAATTTGTTTCATTTATTTAATTCTATTTGATTTAGTTTAATTTAAATTTATTTATTTTATTTGTTTGAGTTACTTTTTAATATAACTTCATTAATTCAATTTAATTAATATACGCAATTACTTACTATTTTTAACGATTAAGACTTTTACTACCTAATACAAATATGGAAATTAATTTTCTGAAATAAAATTTATATTATTATTACATTGGTGTTCCAGATTACACTATAAAATATAAATCAAATTTTCAATAAGGTAACTACACAAATGCACAAGCTGTTTATACAATTATTATAATGCACTTTCCTTAGTCCTTAGTTAATATGAAATTAGTGAGTAAGTTATGATGGCCACTTGGATATTTTTCATTGGTTTACTCCTATACAGCCCTTTTGTTATAGTAACCACGACTGATTTTAGGTAGTTAGATGGTCAAAATAAAAAAGCTTCCTACAATGCATCAGTGACAATAGTGACACCATCATTCTAACTAACCTAAAACAGCTCATTTATAATTTTAAAAAACCTTCTCAATAACCAGTAGGAAACTGCATTCGTTAGAAACTTAATTTATTCAGCGATGACAGCAAGGCAACTTAGTATGCATTGTGGAGGGACTAATTTTCTTTAATGGCACATATAAATGCAAGGGAGGAAGGGGGGTGAGTAGAAAGCCATTTCCTCACCGAACAGTATACAATAATAACCACAGACTAAGCAGTGTGTTAAGTTCGTTACTAACATGTACTGAATTGACTGTAAGTTGGTGTAAAGCTTAGGTACTAATCTTAGATTATTCTTATTCTTGTCTTATATAAAAGAAATAGATAAATTGGTGTAGGATCTTGCTAAAAGAAAATTTATTCTATAAGCTTAACGATGTTAATTTGACAGATATTACTCGTAAATATGTAAATACAAACATTTAACTGTATGAAGGATCTATCGAACGGAGTATACTATATTTATACATGGTTTATTAGTAACACGGTATGTAGGAGGAAATATATGTGGATATAATTAAGATCGAGATTACTCTTTCATCTTACTTAAACCATGACGTGTTGTAGATGGATATACCTATACATACATGGTATAGAATCGACCAACATTGTGGGGCTTTAACCGCTTTAATAACTCCTGCGATTTCGTCCATTCTTTAGGCAATTCCACGAGAGAATTCATTCTATTTTACTCCCTTAATAAAACTGGTTGTAAGAGTAATGCGACGATAAAACGTTATTGTTCGAAATTTGGTTTAATATTTACATCGAGCTTCAGATAAAGAAAACAACCCGAAAAAGATTTTTTTTCACTAAGGCTCACTTACATACAGCGAATGCGTTTGAATTTTAATTAAAATATTTTGGGAATCAGAGTTGAGCTGTGTAGCTCAACTTTTTCTACAAAGCTATGTTTTAAGATAAGGTGCCGTTATAGCGGCATTGAAGGTTCTTGTAGAAATAGTGACACCCTGGATTAACACACAGGCTATTTTTATTACTTTTTTCTGCAGTCCAATCGGACAAAATCGTGAGTAACAGATAGTAGGTATGTTGATAATGTGGGGTAGGCAAAAACAAAAATACAAACTGCAGATGTCTGACAGTCCGGTTATTGTTAACGATAGCATATTAAATTGAATTACTTTATCGATCATAATAAAAACAATTATATTTTTATTCGTGTTCAGACTGTTAAGTGTAATACAAATCCTGTGAATTATGGAATACTTAACGTAAGTAACTAATAACGAACTATTAAAGTACTTTTAACTTTCCTACCTACCTATCACATATTAGCATTAGCAACAATCGTCGAATCTTACGACGTATGTAGGTATCTATGTAGGTAAGTAACCTACCTACTGAATTAACCCTAAATACAGGGTGTAAAAAGACAACGATGTTTTTTTAATACCTCGTATTCTTTCTGAGGTTACGATCATTTTCTTCTATGGAACCAACCCTGGGAAACGACAAAAAAATTATGAAAAACACTGTGATTTTATTGCAAGCAATGTATTCGTTTGATGCTTAAAGTACAAATGTACCTACAAAACTAATATTATAATATTTTGACATGGAATCTTTGAAAAAAATGTTTGTTAACCGATTTCAGATGGATTTATGTTAAAAAAAAAATAATATTAATGTAACTTTGGACCTCAATATCTTGGAAACCAGTGGTTTTCCAGGGGTACTTCCATAAAAAAAATAATCATGATGTTACAAAGAATACGAGGTATTAAAAGAACAAAGGTGTCTTTTTACATCCATACCTAATTGTGATCATTATCATCCGTCCGCGCTATCTAAACGTTGCTGTGGAATCTTCTCAATAATTCTGCAGTTCTGGCTACCCTATTTCAGCCTTGTGGTGTATGTATGTTATTTAAGTGTGTTATGTTTTTAAGAAAGTCCATTGTATTCTCAATTCACCCCACCATATTGCTTAGATAATGTAACATATTTGGCATCGACGTCCGTTATGACTCCCACCAATAGCGGCTGGTCATCATGCGACTTGACGTATGCGCTAAAATAAAGGCTTCCTACTGGAATGTGTCGGTTATCTCTATCGATCCAAACAATTTTACTTTGTCTATTACGATTTGATGCCCAAATGGGATAATTAAATCACAAACGTTCTTCTAGCATGGAGCCCTTACAAGAGGTCCCTGCAACAGAGTGGTCAAAACTTATAGCGCTGTACAGAGCAAATTTTCCAAAATGTGTCTCAGCTTATGCATTCCTTAACATGATATTGAGCTACCCTGAGCTGGGTGAGCAGGCTAACTTCAAGGTGTACAGTGTCAATGGGGAACTAGAACATGGCATGATTGCTACCACTGAAGAGGTATGTGAATTAAACCTAGTGATAATTAACATCTGTGCCCGCTAGGCTAGACGTGACTTTAGATTCTCATTTATGATCCTGCAGTTCTGGCTACCTCATAGAATTTAAGTATGATGAAAAATTTGATTTTCAGAATAACTACTATCAAGTAATCATTCAACCAATAACCGAAGATCTAAGCAAATTAGAAGATGCGTTGATAAATACAAATAAAATAACCTGGACCAATAGGTTATTGCCATTCACTAGTCCAGAAGTGGTAAACATTTTCAAAAGAATTGAGGAGCAACTTGGGGTCAAGGGAAACTATGCTGAGAATGTTGCGGCTTCCACCCTCTTTTTGGATAGGAGTTCAATGAAATTTGATATAAGGTAAGTACATGGTTTTACAGGCATTATTACTTGGGCTCATTTCAATACTCCTCTATGAAGTTGTTGTATTTGAATGTCTTAAGAAGTTACATGTTATGTAGTAGGCAAGCCAACCTTATTCTATAGGTTTCTTTCATAAGACAAATAACTAAATATTTCGCATTACACTTATCTATTTTTAAATATTTTTTATTTCCTGTTATTACTCTTTGTACATAGCCAGTAGACGCGCCTTAAAATACAATATACATTTCATAACAGAATCTCTTTCATTTTAGTTGCCCTCCAGATACCTATGTAGGTCCTCTTGCCCAGGAGCACCTATCTTTAGTGGACCGACCGTGGAGGTTCTATAACGACAGGTCAAGAGACATGTTTGAAACACTCATAAAACATGGTCTGTTTTACGTCCTTTATTCCAAAGAACATCTTCCGTTATCATGGATTTATATAGATAGAACAGGTATAAATACAAATAATTTTACCGTAATAGTACTTATATCTCATTACCTGCAGGGAATAATTAGTTATTCTAATACCTTTAGGCTGCCTTTCCATCAGATATCAGAGGGCTTAGTGTGAGTTTTCAATTCGAACTCGTGTGATGACGTGATGTAATGAAAATAAGAACAATGGCATTATGTAATTGGTTGAATAGTTAACGTTAACGCAATCGAGTTCGAAGTGAAAACTCGCACTAAGCCCTCAGTGGGGTTAGCACGAACCTCTCAATAGTCTGTAGGTAACGCTATCGTCCAACTGTCATATTATGTCATAGATTTCACTTGTGAATCGCTAGCGTTACAGCGGCGGCGCGTAAAAAGATTCATGCATACTTTCGATCGAAGATTCTTACCCCTCTGCTATATGCTATGGATGCGTGTGATACCCACTAACCAATGATGTCAATGAATTTGATTGGCAAAGCATACATAGAATAAAACAGCTCATCTCCGGTAGAAAGGCAGCGTCAGCCAGGTTTTACGATAAGTAGTACCTATACAAGTAATGAAATACCTAACTACATTCTTTCAGGTGCCCTAACACATTTATACTGTGTAGAAGGCCAACGGACGAAAGGTTATGCAGAATACATTACCAAAGCAGCTGTGAATGATCAGCTGGAGAAGGGAAACGATGTATTGGCGTACACTGCACGAGGTGCGGGCGCTTCAAAAACTCTGTTCTTAAAACTAGGTTTCAAATATATTGGCGATGTCTACTGGGTTTTACTATCTCAGACAGTGGCTAGGCTTTAACATATTTAAGAGACCAGTAACTGTGATGGAAAAATAATTGATTACAAGGTTCTTAAAACTATTTTGAAGATATGACAATAATACACTGTAACAATACAACTGTTGTTACAAGATTCCATCTGGACACGCCTGCAAGACAGAAATACGTGATGGATGACCCAAGCCTAATAGTACAAAATTACAATCCTGATAGTGATGTAAACTAAGTTCCTAACCTCGGAAAAGTTCCAGAGGAAAGAAGAAGAAATTATTCCAAACTTTTCTTCGACAAAGATATGAGTAAAATCTAACGGGAAAAACTCCTTTTTAATACGGAAGTCGCCATAGGTCATGTGTGTAAAAGGAGCTGGATTAACTGGAGTAACCATCTTTATGAACAAAGACCGACTCAAATGGATACAGGCGGGTGCGGATACTGTAGAAAAAAGTAGCTAGCTCTTGAAACGAGTCTTTGTCTAGAAAATGTGTTTAGTTTCATGACGTGTATCAATATTAATGAATTAATGAGTGAATAATGAATTACTAACAATAAAGCATCAGTAATGTTCGTATAGTTCTATTAAACCCGTTTTACTGTACCTAAATAATGTAGTTCGCTGCGCTTTTATATTTGCCACTTCTTATCTCACTCCTGTTCTACATTACCTAATGTAAATTACAATTATCTACATATTATAGCACTATCTACAGTAAAGAGGTATATAAACCAGCTGAGAATGAATCATAAATCAGCCACACATACTATTTAGCACTTACCTATAGTATCAGTCTTGCGGAAACACTCAACGAGACTGCACGTCACCTTATTTCTTACCCAGTGCATGGATTATTATGGATACCAGCAATTTTAATGAGCCATTCGTCCCCATTCCTGATGACAGATGGCCGGAACTTCAAAAAATATTCAAAGAGGATTGGCCTCGATGCATAAATGGGTACTATGTGTTGGAATATCAGAGACGAATCAAGCAGAACGGGTTCTATTACGGTTTCCAAGTGTATTGTCCTTACGGTGTCTACACTAATGGTATGGTGGCTATTGATAAAAAGGTACACAAGTGAGAAATTTTGTTTTAAGTATTACTTCGCTTTTGTATTTCCTAGATGGCTGCTCAAACTTCGTTCACTCAAATATTATCTACTCGTAAGTTATTCTATTTTTCCCGAGTACTTACCTAAACCTGAAAAAATCTTGTTATAATCTATACAGTTTCATATTTTCCTTATTAACCGGGTAAACCCAATATTTACTATAATATCTACGAGTACGATACCAGATAATTTGCTCGCATTTATGTAGATACAACTTTTTTACCACTATCGTACAACTCTCGCTGGTTGTTTAGTATTCTAGTATCTATTTCCAATGTCCTTGGATGCAACATAATATACAACATAGTTAGAAACATTTTCCTAAGACTATAAACTGACACTGACCCATAAGTAAATAACAACAACTTACTAATTTTACTAATATTATAACTAACGCGAAAGTTTGTAAGTATGGATGGATGGATGTTTGTTACTCTTTCACGTAAAAACGACTAGAGCGATTTTAATAAAATTTGGTATGGAGTTAGCTGATACTCTGGATTAACACATAGACTACTTTTTATCCCGGGAAAATATTTTTATCCCAGATAATTTCGACTTTTTGTTTTTTCTGCAATCCACGCGGACGAAGTCGCGGGCGTCAGTAGTATATACATAAAATTACGCCTATAATAATAATGTATAGGTACTAAACCTACAAAGATAAGAAAAAATAAAATATATTTGTTTACAAATTTGAATAATAATGGAATAAGTATGTAAGCAATTTTTTTACTTATCTCTAGGGTTCTTCATTCGAAATCATAGTTCTGTGTCCAAACGAAGACACATCCCGATTGGAAGAAGCCCTAAAAATGACTAAACTAATCGATTGGAACCATGACGTCATCAACCTATTTACCCCAGATAATGTACTCAGATGTTTCAAAAATATCGACAAATTCGGGAAAATACAGTTAAAAGAAGTTCATAATGTACATTTTTATATGCTTGATAAGGATAAACCACTGTTTACGGATGTGAGGTAATATTTACATGGTTGCACTTATTACTGGAGTAGGGTTAATGTCAGGCAGGCAGCCGGTCGTAAGTCAAACGCCAAATCCTTGGTATTGTGAGTTTCGAAAGATATAAATAATGGGATAAGGGATAACGGCAGATGGTGTTATCATTGGGTTAGGTAAGCAGTGAAATCTGCCAAAATTCAACCCATTCCTTCAGGACAGCAGGCAATAAAAACAGACTATACAGGATGTTTTTTCGTTGCCACCCTTAACGAAGGCTACGTACTCTATACATCAAATAAAGTAAGTTTATGCCAAAAAATGCTGGGAAACAGACAGATATTAATTATTTCTCGTTAATTAATTATTTATGCAGAAAAATGCAGTCTATTTACTCAACTTTGGACCCTAATATTTTGGAAACCAGACACTTCCCAGGTATGCTTTCATGGAGAAAAATTATCGTAGTGATGATTCCTTAGTTTTCGGGAACGTTAACGACCAAAAAATCGCATATCGCCATTTTCCTTATCCAACAAAACTTCTTAGGCGTTTTCTACGAATTGTGATTGTAATAGTCGAGTTGTAATCCAGAATCAGTAGACTATAACGTTCTCTCAAATATTTCTTATATTTTTTCCAGTTTACCACCAGGCTTCACCTTCGGTCCGCTGTCCATAGACTTGGTTGATGTAATCAATTCCACCTGGCCTCACAGATTCCCTGGATCCGACTGGTATTTCAGAGTACTCATACAGAACGACCTTGGTTATGGTTTATTCAAAAACGGAGAATTAATCTCATGGGGCTTCATTAAAGAACTTGGAGCCTTAGGTCATGTCTACACTCTAGAAGAACATAGAAGGAAAGGCTACGGTGCATTAACTTTGAAACTCATTTCAAACAATCTGCTAGTTAAAAAGATCGATGTGTATGCTTTTATCGTTGATGGAAATGAGAATGCTATTGCAATGTATAAAAAATTGGGTTTTCAATTCATAGAAACTGTTCATACGAGCTTTCTGAGTAAAAGAAATGTAGATGATACATAAAGAAAAAATATTACGAAATAAACCTATTGAAATAAATATGTAGGTACCTACTATTCATACGTGTTTTATTCAATTTTCTTTGACGGTTAGAAGACATTGAAGGGGACCTTTATTTATTGTTAAGAAAAGGAGTAAGTACTGTACCTACCTACCACAACTCAGTACCTATCTAGTGATGATGATGATGTCCTCCACGACGTATCCGTCGACGGCGACACCTTGTCAGTTCCTGGCGTGTGCACGGATATGACTCGCGAAACCGAACTTGGTCTTAAACGTGCGACTACATAATAATAATAATAATAACCCCCCCAGGGGGCCACCTTGTCGTGGTGGGGGGGCTTAAGGGAAGAGTTATACCCCTGTAGGGCAGAACGTTATAGCCAAGAAACAACTAGGCACCTCTTCCTGACTAACGGTCCCAAATCCGTAGGTAATGAAGGCACAGAAAAAGAGAAATATACCCCAGGAGGGTACCGGCCCTGCCGGAGAATCCCTCCCCGGGCCAAAAAACCCGGGCAGCCCCACGTATTCTGGGGGGGGCGATTCTATGTCAAATACGAATAGGTATAATTTGCGGTTACGCCCAAGAGCTCATAGTCGAGCTACTAATGGACCCGCCGCCGCTAGATCATGTAGCTTGCGGGCCAAACGCGATAAAAAGTCGTCTGCTGAAAATTGTGTTTCAACTGATACTAACTTATTATCACCGTCCTCACTATCCCTCAATCATACTCATAGTACACACCATGCACCTCCTATACTTGGTAATATCAGCTACATACCCACATCAACCTTAGAATCAGACAGTAGTAGTAATAGTAGGAGAAAATATAATTTACGGTCGCGCCCTAAAGTAAATTTAACGTCAGCAAACTCACCTGACCTTAGTATTGTCAGTCGTCCTGAAAATGGCGTACCAGCTCCAGCGGGAGTACCTTTTACTTATGATAGACACAATCAACCATCATCGCCATCATCAGGATACAGCTTATTTCGCTCACCTAGCTCATCACCTCATTCATTTCAAACTCAATTTATTTCTCATTCATCACCAAGCTCATCCCCTAATTCACTTCAATCACAATTCACACTTTTTTCATCACGAATATCACTACAGCCAGTAGATGTTGTGCAGGAGGCAAATGTCAATAATACTGCACCCACTACTGGTTACCGCGTGCGAATAAGATGGACAGATCAAATGAATATATTTATCTTGCGCAACTATCTCATTATAACTAGATTAGAAAGAAATACTCGTACATACCTCGATAAACTACATGAACTATTTATACAAGAATTCCCAACAATGGACGTATCCAAACAGCGAGTAGGAGATCAGCGGAGATCTATAATTAGAAATAATCTTCTCCCAAAAAATATTTTAAATGAAATAAGATTAGATGTAACGAAATATTTAGAAGCCAATCAAACAATGCAAAACGAGGACTACTGCACACCAACACAGAGTGGAAGAATGAAATGGTCGAATCAAATGAATGAAGCATTGATGAAAATTTACTATGAAGAGACTCAACTTGAAAGTAATACTACAGCATATAGACCAAAAATACACAGTAAATTTTTAGAACAATTCCCCCAACTATCCAACCTCACTGAACAACGCATTGCAGACCAGAGGAGATCCATAGTAAATAACAAACTTGTCACCAATAATAGACTGCAACAATTAAAAGATGAAGTTAGACAAACCTTAGACCAAAACTCATATAACTTTTATGAAATGCGTACCCAAAACTGCGAAGATACTACTGACCCCACTCCAGGTTCAATTCCTACAATAAATACAATAACAGGCATCCACTCACCACACCGCAATACTGCAATCACACACGAACAGCTAGAGAACGTAGTTGATAACACACATTCTTCGTCACACACCCCATCCCAAACACAGCATCATAACAATAATAACACTACAACACCAGGCCACTCAGTTATAAACCAAGAACAAATAATACAACAATTTGAATCAGCTATAGAACGCTTTAAAGAAATGGACCCTACTGCTCGACCATATATACCTAAACAGAAAACATCAAAAAAGCTATCGCAAATAGTTCACTATATTAATACAGAAATATTGCCAAATCATGTTTCAGTTACCCATGACTTCTCAACTACTCATACCTACATATATTGTGCAGCGTACACCGCAGCCATATGTAATGGAACTAAAATTAAAGAAACAGGAGCCTCTAGACCCTTCCACCAGAAGCATACGCCATTCTGGCAAAAGCGCCTACAAAATAAAATAAGAATACTCAGAAAAGATACAGCAAGAATGACTCAATATATAAAAGGAAACAGAAGCAGAAGATTAATAACTCATATAGAAACAATCAAAAATAAATATAGCATACACACACAACACGAAGAACCTAACCATACTGATATTCAATTTTTAGATACATTAAAACAAAAACTTAATGCAGCCACAAATCGCCTTCAAAGATATTTAAATTGTACATTAAGAAAAACACAAAATAGAGAGTTCAAAAATAATGAAAAACAGTTCTATAGAAACATTACAGCAAACACACAACATATTCAAATCACACCTAATACACATACGATGCTCGCGCCTAGACCAGAAGAACTACATAGATATTGGTCTAATATATGGGCGAATCCTGTTGAACATAATCAATCAGCAAACTGGATTAAAGATGATGCAAGAAATGTAGAAAACACTACGCATATGACTTTCGAGCATATTCCTATTGACATTTTTATGAAAGTTCTTAGCAGGGCACATAACTGGAAAGCACCCGGGTCAGATAATATCCATAATTACTGGTATAAGAAGTTTACAAAAGTTCATAGTCTACTGTACAACCATATCAACGACTTCATTCAGACACCCAATTAGTTACCAACGTTCATAACACAAGGAGTTACTTATATGATACCAAAGGACACTGACTTCCATGATCCAGCTAAATACCGACCAATTACATGTCTGCAAACAATATATAAGATTCTTACCTCTTGTATTGCTGAAGTAATTTATCTACATATCACTGAAAATAACATTCTTGCAGAAGAACAGAAAGGCTGCCGCAAAAATAGTCAGGGCTGCAAGGAACAGCTGATTATTGATTCGGTTGCAATGAAACAGGCTTATTTACGTAAAAGAGATATTTCAACCATGTACATCGATTACAGAAAAGCCTTTGATTCGGTACCACATAGCTGGCTCACCTCAATTCTAAATCACTACAAAATTCATCCCACAATAGTTACATTCTTAAAATCCGCCATGCAGCACTGGAAAACTAAATTAAAATTAATAAATAACACTACCATTGAAATACCAGATATCTCAATTCGAAGGGGTATATTCCAGGGAGATGCTTTAAGCCCTCTCTGGTTTTGCCTTGCCTTAAACCCCCTGTCAAATCAGTTGAATAAAAATAGCAAAGGATTTCCCATAATAGCAGGACACAACCGCATAACGTTAACGCACCTCATGTACATGGATGATATCAAGTTGTATAGTAACAGCACACAGTCACTTCATTCACTTGCAGATATTACTGAAACCTTCTCCCGAGACATACACATGCAGTTCGGCATAGATAAGTGCAAAACATTCACGGTTAGGAAAGGAAAGCTAGCACAAGATGATTATTCCTTGCAGTCTGGTGATTGCATACAATCTCTCGACCGAAATACCACCTACAAGTATTTAGGATTCCAACAAGCTCGACAAATACAATACAAGTCCACCAAAAGTGAACTTATAAAAAAGTTCAAACACCGTCTAAATGTGCTGCTTCGATCTAAACTGAACTCACGAAACACAATCAAAGCAATCAATAGCTATGCAATACCCATACTCACCTACTCTTTCGGTATAATAACCTGGTCTCCAACGGATCTAATGAAACTGCAGCGAATCATTAATACATCTATGACAGCACATCGGAAACACCATCCCAGATCGTGTGTACAGAGGCTCACACTACCAAGAGCAGAAGGAGGAAGAGGTATAATAGATGTTGTTAATCTTCACAATAAACAGATCAAATCACTCCGATGCTACTTCCACAAGCAAGCACAACATATCCGACTACACAAAATAGTTACAAAAGCTGACCAACGACTTACACCGCTCAACCTACAAGATATGGACACCCAAATGCACGAACGCGTTACAAATGATAAACAGAAGATGGCCGCATGGCAGCAAAAGTCTCTGCACGGTAGGCACTACCACGATCTGCAGCAAGTACATGTCGACAAAATTGCGTCGAACGCGTGGCTGCAGCGTGGCGAGCTATTCCCGGAAACAGAAGGCTTTATGCTCGCGATCCAGGACCAAATAATAGAAACACGCAATTATCAGAAGTATATCATCCGCACACCAAACTTCCCTTCAGACGCATGCAGACACTGCCACGGCAGTCCTGAAACTATTCAACACATAACTGGAGCATGTAGATCCATAGCCCAAACCGATTATAAACATCGGCATGACCAAGTAGCAGCAATAGTTCATCAATATATAGCCTTTAAGCATAACTTTATCACACAAAAAGTTCCTTACTATAAATATCAACCTGAAACCATACTAGAAAACAGTAACATTAAAATATATTGGGACAGAACTATAATAACAGATAAAACAATACATCACAATAGACCAGACATTACTATCCTAGATAAAATAAATAAGACAGCCTTCTTCATAGATATAGCCATAAGCAACACTCACAACTTACTAACAACACACACTGAAAAAATAGCTAAATACACCGATCTTTCTATAGAGATAAAAAAACAATGGCAGATAAGCACAGTCCGAACCGTACCCATCATTTTATCTACTACAGGAGTGATCCCTAAAACATTACATACTAGTCTAAAAACACTTGACATTCATCCATCCACATACACACTCATGCAAAAGGCAGTCATACTTAACACCTGTCGAATTGTACGAAAATTTCTTTCTTCCACTTAATTTATTAACACTTGGCTTCGGCCCGTGCCCAATAACCTCTTCGGAGAGAAAAAAGATCATAAAAAGAAATAATAATAATAATAAGTTTCTTTATTTAGGCATAAAAAACCCATAAATGTCACATACAAAAATACGAATAAAAAAAAATGATACTAATATATCACAGTCATTTACGATTCGCGTCCCTGTGAGCGGAAAGCCAGTAATTAAATATAGGACTGGTCATGTCCTCACTGACAGCCTCTAATATGGTATTGCCAGAGTTACGCAATCTCTCCCAAAAGGAGGATATGCGAGCCCTGACAATTGCGAAAAAGTCTGGCACTCCCGCCTCGGCAAACAAACATAAGTTGCACTGTAACTGCCCGTTTACATTGTACGTGTAGTTGTAGATAATTTTGGGACGAGTTTTTCGGGCGTGTCGCTTGGCGTCGAGTTCCTTGAGACGGGCTTCTTCAAACTTTTCAGTGCCTATCTTGATTGCCTTGCGCCACTCCGATCTTGTTAAAGCATCACTCTCCCACGTACCATGCGACAAGCCGCAGGATGTTAGTTGTCGTTTTAGAACATCCTTGTATCGGAGATATTGTCCACCAGGCTTACGTTTTCCACGGGACAATTCTGAGTAGAAAACGGACCTAGGCAATCGAGAGGCGTCCATGCGTACAAGATGACCGCACCATCTCAACTGCCCTCTCATAAGAAGGCACTCCATGTAGTACAGAGCATTTAACATACCCACGACTTAGTCGACTACTTATGAGAACCTATATTATTACCGATCAATGCTAATATACGAGTATTCATATATGAAATCAATACCGTACCTGAACCGTGCCATTCCAAGAGATGTGCTATGCTACATTTCTATTGATATCTAATTATCTTCCAATCTTTATTAACATTTCAGATCATTGATCAATTTGGTGGATATCGCACGCATCCGAGCAACGTAGCATGATACAACTCTGGTTATGGTTTCCAAAGGAAGCTCGGTCCTCAACGAACAGTTACAGAAATGGAAAGTGTTACATAACATTTACATGGACTGTGTATTTACAAACCAAGTCTAACATATTGCCTACCCAGTGGACTCCCGCGACTCCGTCCGCGTGAAATGTCGAAATTATCCGGGGTAAAAATATTTTCCTGGGATAATGAATTGTAGCCTATGTGTTATTCTGAGATGTAAGCTAAATTATTGTGAAGTCTCATCAAAATCCTTTCAGTTTACTTCAGTAGTGTTTGAGTGAAAGAGCAATCTTCACAAACTTTCGTTTACAATCTTACTAGGATATGATTAATAGGATTTTGTATAAATGCAATACTAATTGTGGCCAGCGTCCGCGGCAAGGAAAAAAGATAGGACGATTAAAAGATGGAGAATCAAAATTATAAGGTTTTGTGAGACAAAGGGAAAATGTGGGGGATCTTTTAAGAATGCCGGTAGAGGTTTTGACATCCACTACTCGGACAACATGATCTTGACCAGGGTATAAACGAACAATTCGACCGCGTCGCCATTCTAACGGAGAAATGTACTCATCCTTAATTAACACAAGCTCTCCTTCTGTAGGAGGATTTACAGGAAATGTCCACTTATTTCTAAACTGTAAGGTATTTAAGTATTCCGCATACCAACGCGACCAAAAGTGTTGGGTTACTCTATCTTTAGGTAGATTGCCACTAGGGGGCTGCACAGGTGCAGTTTTGGGACTTAGACGATAACACGTTAATGTGATAATAGTAAGTAGTGGTTTACTACGTGCTATACATATTGTCTATTAATTAAGGTCAGGAGACCCTGGCCAGCTAGTCTAATCTATCTCGCTAGACCCAGGCACTTTGGATAACGTAAAATGCAGCGTGCAAATACGTAGACAATGCCCTGCCTATACGGTATTGTGAAGCTATCACATGCTAATAACTCAAGTAGATATCTAAGCCTTGCTTAAAACTTAGCTTTTTGTCATTCAAATCGCAAATATGACGGTATTATTCTCCAGCATATGCTTAATGTTTTTGTCGCATATGTAAATATACTTAGTATCCCGTGTGAACTTTATTACACTACAATTGACATAGGCCATGCCCAGATAGTGCGGATTGATGTCTGCTGCAAGCTGCAAGGTATGTCTTCTTTGAACTTTAACGTTTCTAACAAGGAATGGTATTATAACTTTTTTTTGTTTAGTTTATCCCGAATCCCGAAGGGAACTAAGCCCATACAGCCATTGTCTTTAGTAAATGATTTTTGAATTTATGATGGATGATAATGATGATGATGAATTGAAACATCGGGAAAATCCTCAAGAACAAATGTAAAGTTAGTCAAAATGAAAAATTGTTGCAGAAACAACTTACATGGGCCCATGAAAAGATCGTATTCCGGCTAAAGTTTTACTCAGCTTACCTGCGTATAAAACCATGCACACGCACTAGATTCACATCACAAGTAATCAAAATATAACTTAACTACCAGAAAACATCACTTTACGGATACATGCAAGCCCTTCCAGCTTTTCCCGCCGAAACACTTAGGTACATTTTTCTTAAAAACTTTTTTGTTTCTGTTTGAATTTAACCGAGGCGGTGAATAAAGTTGATATTCTGACCATATGTCGACCATTCCGATACACTTCCGACTATCTAACACTATTACTATTTGTCTATGATGGATTACCAATGATTACTAAATATACGACCATTCTAGTAGTGTTAGATAAAAACATCAACTTAAAATACCTAACTATTCTTTATTTTACACACATAAATAAAAAAAAATATAAGTAATTAATGTACAATGGCGTGTTTATCTCTTCAAGGGATTTCACCACTCATTAAAATAAACGCTAGATCTGAAGATGCCTTAAAAATGTCTATGAATTTGGGTCGCACTGTATGCAGAAGTAACAATTTCAATAGTTTAATTAATAACTCTTAGTTCTTACTAGAACTCATATCTAATGCGATTACGATACTATTTTTCTACATCACTAAATCTAGGTAGGTGTTACAAAAAATATTTCTTATACTAAGAATGTCGCTTGCAAGTCTAGCAGGGCATCCTGCAATAGATCACAATATACATACATATAATCACGCCTTTATCCCTTACGGGGTAGACAGAACATCAAGGGCCGATAGAACCATATGGTGACTTTTGACCAATTTTGAGGATATAGTTGAGATGTACAAGTTCGGTTAGTAGTGACAGGTGGTCAGCCCATCGCCTACAAAATACCAAGATCCTCTTGTCCCTCTACTGACTATTCATTAGTGTAATTTTTAAAAACTTTAGAACGCATAAGTATGTTAACAAAATAATTAGTTACCTACCTATTTATCATCAATTTTATTTGATGCATAGGTTTGTTGTAGCCATACCGTTGAATTATTTATATCATGAAATGGTCAAAATGCTCTTGACCAATATCATGGTAATGAATTGATCATTTCATATATTTACCATTAAAATGATTTGGCCACGACATATACCTACATACATCACGCGGCTATGTTCCCGAATTGGGGTAGCTAGTAAGATCAGCCCCCCTAGCATGACCACGCATCTTGGATATCGTAACGTACGATATCGTATCTTCTCTATACAAAATTCAACATGGCGGCTATATTTATCGTAGTTTTGATAGGCTTAATGTCGGTAAATCGGTTTATCATATCGTGTTTCGCAGGCCATGCTAGGCTTGCAGGAATAACATTCCACAGCCACGTTTAAGATAGAGGGGGGGGGGAGATGTAAATTGATCAGTGACAAGTTGCTAGCTTATCGCCTGAGACAATACCCAAGTTCCTAAATCAACTCTAAATAAGTACATGCATGGAATCAGATGCAGCTGATGAAAGTATTTTAGTGGAGCTCTACATCAGCAAAGAAATCTGATTAATGATTTGTAGAAGAGCAAAGACATGTATTGAAGCATCCGATAGGTACCTACTTTTTTACGCTTATCTTCTAGATCGCATTAAGCAACTTGATTATCTTCTCTAATATAATTAAGTTAAAACAAACATGCACCTACAAATACAATAACAGTTGCAACAGAAGCTTTTTCACCCTCGCTCCCATGACAATCAAACTGTATGTTTTTACAGTGCACTGTTACGATAATAATGACTCAATTTGAATCATGGCACTTTGTAGCGTCATCTGAATGTCGTGCTATTGTGTCAACTAGTTAATTCAAAGGAAATATTACCTATCTTTCTATATTGTACTGTATATTATCTGGGCTCATCACTTAAGATGGCGCTAGTTACTATGTGCGTGCCCACATTTTTTGTATCACTGCATATGAAAAATGTTAGTTCCGAAATTAGTCACAGGAACTATCGCATGAAACGGACTATACTTTTTTTGTTATTTTTTATTTGGTTTATTGTCTAGCCATTGTCTTTAGTGCAAACGGTTTCTGAATTCATGATAATGATAATAAAAGGAAACGTTGAGAAAATCCTCAAGAATGAGTTAAAAATTAGTCAAAAAACGGATTCCACCTATATATCATCCATCTTGGCCATTGCGCGTTTCACCGTATACAGGATATTTTTTTGTGGCCACCTTTAACGAAGGGTACGTATTCTATACATGAAATAAAGTAAGTTTATGCCAAAAAAAATGCTGGGATTTTTTTTTTTTTTTTATTTAAATTCCTTGATCGTTCGAAATTTATAGTGTCTAGTGTTTATGTTAGTTTTTTTATAGACAGATATTAATTATTTTTCGTGAAAAAATCCTGCTACGCGCGTCTATGTGCATTTATGCAGAAAAACGCAGTCTATTTACACAACTTTGGACCCTAATATTTTGGAAACCAGACACTTCCCAGGTATGCTTCCATGGAGAAAAATGATCGTGATGATGAGGAGATTCCGTAGTTTTCGGGAACGTTGACGACCAAAAATCATCCTGTATAGTCCGTTTCATAGAATAATTCCCGTGCCTGATTTTAGAACTATCATTTCTTGTATGCAGTGACACAGATAACGTGGTAATGTATATAGTAACTAGCGCCATCTTTCATCGGAACTATTCTATGAAGAAACGGACAATACCTAATTGGCTACATAACCTCAATTATTGATTTTGCTATAAATTATTTTCCTGACCTACAAATAAAGCCAAATTGAAAATATAGGTTCAAGAAATAGTCAAGATCATAATACATCTCTCATATTTAATATACATTGCCGAATAAAATAGATATAAAATAGAGAATGAAGTAGAATGACAGGTCATCACATGTATGGACGATGGGCATCCTTCTTTACGCGTTATTCTAAATTAATCTTTAACCTGTTAGCAATAAATCCATAGGTGCACCATGGAAAGGTTTCACTTTTGGAAAGGTTGCACAGAGGTTGACTTTGTGTCCCAAAGGTAAATATCAATTTAACCCAGCGAAACCCTCATTATTGGCTTATTTTTCTTTTTCTTTTCAGACTTTGTCAACCTTTGATGAAGAGTACCTACCTACTTTCAAGTAGAAAATGCTAGAAAGTATTCTTGCGAAATTAAATTATATATGGGCTTATAAAATAAATCAGAATAAAAAAAATAAAAATAAAAATTATATATGGGCAAAGTATGTGGTTTATAAATGTTCTACAAAGAAATACTACCTACAAGTTAAACAAGAGTTAACTTTATATATATTAAGGAACATAAGTGAAGTATTTGCTTGTATATTTCCAACTCTAAAAGAAAATATGTGGCATGTGCAACCCATAAAGAGAAAATATATAATTTATTGAGATACCTTGCGAAGATCAAAATCATTAACCTCCACATTAAATAATCCCGCATAATAGAATGGTGTCATCTCGTGAATGAAAGAAAAATGCAAAAACAACCGATTTAAAAGTGTTGCAACATTGTAACCTGTCACACGAACACGGATAAGTATCTGTTATAGCTTGTAACATCACCTATGGATAGGTAGGGCAAATCTGTCGCCATACAAAGATATTACTGGCACACATTGCTGGAGTCCGCCATTTAGGTGTTTGCCTTTCCCGCGTTTGCCATGTGACAGATCAACTTATTAATTGTTCAGTGTATTCGGAAGCAGTATTAGTGCCAAAGGAATTTTGTGAAGGATTTTAATTTTGGACAATTTGTTTATTGGTGATGCGGTGGACTATGGATATCAGGTGCTTAGTGGTCATTGGTGAGTGTGGCTTAAGACTCCATTAACTTGTCTCTTTCACTTAACAAAGTAATATTTATGAGTTGTGGATGGACAGACTACTGCGACAGGACCACGAGTCTATACTGGATAAGGTCTCTTCCAGCAGCTGTAGACCTCGCACCTAGAGTCAGCAGTGATCTTCCTATGGCCAAAATGAGTCACTTCCAACCTGTCCTGTGTTCAGCAGTAGAGTTCCAGTGGCTGTAATAATGATGATGATTTAGAGGCTAGGGCTATTCAGTTAGAATAAGACCACGTTGAAGATACTTAGTAGTTCCAGAAATACGAGTGGAAGGCAATTTAACAAGAGGATAGATTTACTCCGATATTGGCTTGGTTCCAACAATCTTTTTATTTATTTTCAATCGGAACTGAAGATATCGTACAATGTAGGTAATAAAGACGTAATCACGGATAACGACTAGTGTTAAGATTTGAGTCTATTGTCTGAAAATGTTTAGTCAGAAATGACTATGGGCGGCGTCCGACAAGACGAAGAGATACGCAATAAAAGACGTACACACGTAAATGCTTAGAGCAACTTATCAGTGATAAATTAACATCATACCTCGCTATGCTAACCGTAATAAGGATCTCCTTTATTATCCTGCAGCTCTGGCTACACCATTTTGGCAACACAGCCGTGTGAATATTTGTACACATGAATATAAATAAAATGCATATAATCATTCCGATTATGATCTTTGTACTGAAGTAGTTTCAAATAAGGTCCAGTACATTCGATTAAATACCTACACAAAAATGTTCAAGTTCTTGACAAACTCAATCACAGATTATATGTAAGAACTATATTAAAGATATATGACGTCGCATCAACGTATTGCAGTCCACTGCTAGACGTAGGATAGACCTGGGAGGTCCTTGCCCATTTAATCAGCAGCAGGCGGTTTGGTGACCGCAGTGTGATTTTCAGACTAAGTTGTCAACACAGGAGACGCTGCTGCCCACCTCCCGGAAATCCTTATTAGCCTAATTGTATACATACGTACTTACATGTAATGATGTTATAGGCCTCTTCATACACCAGTGGGGTAAGCACGAACCTTTTTACGCGGCGTAACGCTAGCGACTCGCTAGCAAAATCTATGGGAATTGACAGTTTGACGCTAGCGTTACGGACTATCGAGAGGTCCGTGCTTACCCCCCAGTTCTCAAAGGACCAATACTACGACCAATAGTAGATTAGCTTTTGTAATACTGGCGCACCGCGATAACAATTTTCTTTATAACAAATGCTTAATTAAGTAGGGATTTTATTTTTGACATCGTTTAGCTTTTCGTTATTTGTAATTCTACGTACATATACAGGGTGTAACAAAAAGGGTATTTTAAGCGAAAAGCTATGTTAATAGCCCACTAAAAGGAACCTACCCACAAAATTTCAGACTAGAAATCCCATGTTTATTTTTCCAGATAGTATGTTTGGAGAATTCTTAAACAACGGTGGAATGTTCATAAAATCTGGAAAAATAAACATGTGATTTCGAGTCTCAAACTTTAGAAATAGGTTCTCTATAGTGGGCTATTTACATATCTTTTAACTTAACATACCCTTTCTGTTACATGTATAATCTGTATATGTAAAATCATGCCTTTATCCCTTACGGGGTAGGCAGAGCACCAAGGGCAAATTTTTCATGTTTACAGCAATATTCTAATTGATAGCACGATGCAGCAAATCTGCTAAGCCGATGGTTCTGGGTTCAAATCGACAGAAGTAAACTGCTAAATATAAGTGCTTTTGTATCTACAACTAAAGGTCAATATATTTTAAACTTTGTCAATGTTTTTATAGACCCTTAATTGACCGTATAGAGATTTGACTGACAAAAGTTAAATAGTTACCAGTAAAATACATCTTGCAAAATTGTTACATTATAGTATTAGTGTCTAACATGAATATTTAACACACGGACGCGCGAAATTGATTCTAGACAAGCAGGTCACAATACACATTAATAACATTGTCACCAAACGCCTGATTCCGTATTCCTTAAAAACAAACTAATTGCCGTAATAAGCCGACGAACCTAGTGACCCTGATGACCCCTGTCCACACCTCGTAGGCTTAAAAAATTGGGATGTAGCCACGTAATCATTATCTTACAACTTTCTACCTGAACAGTATCAAACATAACTCTTACCTACAATGGGTTAATTTGTTATTCAAATTTATTACGATAGGCATTCAAAACTAGCTTGGACATCAAAATGTAGCTCATATAGCACCATGATATAATGCTATTTTAATCCAAACTGCCCAATTTCTTTGATAGCTCGCCGATTATTTGCATATCCTTATATAATAAGCAGATGTTTTGAATAAGTTCTTGGTTTTTGGTTCATTTTGTAGGTTGATGGTTTTTATAAAGATTTATGGCAGGTCATTATTTTTACTACGTAATGCTTATTATTTGCACCAATTTTGCTTCACTTTTCGATGTCATGTAAATGGGCACATCCTGTATCTAGAAATCGAGTACTTAGCGGAAACTATGGTAATCGTTATGCTTATTTTAACCAGAATTAAACGCAGTAAACTGGTGGATGTATCTTGATTAATTTCATCTGTTGTTTTTATTATAACCTATATTAAATCTATTAAATAAGTTGGGGTAGGATGCATTTTTAAATCACTTACTAAGTTCGAGTTATGTAACATCAGCTTTACCTAGTTACCAGCCCTCTTTACCGTACTCGTACTTGATATTTGGTGGTTCTTCGTCCAAAAGCAATTATGAACATTGATAGTTTGGTTTTTGCTCGTGACCTATATTGAGATGGATTAGCTGGAAAAAGTAATCAGCGATATATCCGGAAAATAAATAATACAGACTATCAATGTTGGGATCAATACCGCCCACAGGGATTACTGATAGCTATCAATCTTAGAAGAGTGTTTTAGTTTGATTAGGAAACTAACATTGTACCTACTATCTTAATCTTTATTATTGTAGTCTTTCTTTATGTAGGAATCTTTATTCAAGAGCCCTACTATTGTAATAGGTTTTGTTATAAGGAGGTATTTAATTTTTTTTTAGGTTTAAAGGAGGTGCCTAAGTGCATATTTTTTTAGATTCTTATGTCGTTCCAGTTACATTTTTTGCCGCTAAAACCTACGAGAATCGTAAGTTAGCATGCGGGAATACCAAACCTAAGTATACACAATTCATGGTTTAAAATGAATACCATGTTTAAAAATTTACCTACCTGTCCTTGTATCAAAAAAAACATCAATATATGTTCAGAACCTTGAGTGCATTACGGTTTAATTGAAACACATTAGGGTCAAACTATTCAAAAAATATCTTTAGTATTTGCCTACTTAGGTAAACACAATGCCAAATTATAACCTGACGGAATATTAAGCAACGTTTTTAACGACAAAGAATTATTTTCTTAATATTTATTTGCAAACTGTTTACCTAGATTCTTTTAAAGCTTTCATAACATATTTTTTACATCTTCCGGGATTTGAACCCAGGAGCTAAGGCACGGTTAGCAGGGTATCAACTTATCTCGGTAATTTCGTCGTCGCGACAACTCAGATAAATAGGTAGGTAAGCAATAATATCGAGGTGATGGATCTTTTTTTGTTTTTCTAAAACAGAAAATTGACCAAATTACTTTGGCCGAACCTTGAAAACTAGTAAGTATCGTGTAAAATTACTTTTGCAGATCTCGTTAAAACTTCTACGTAAGGGAGATAAAGTTGGCATTGATGTAGCTGGATGTTAAGAGGCTTAGTTGGCCTGCTAGCACAGATCGTGAGAGTTTTGCTCTAGGCACTACATTGTAGCCGTTTTTGCTCGCTTATTGCTTAGTGCGCAAAAACGTATGAGAACTATCACTTTTGCGTTTGCACAATATTTGTGCAAAGGCTTACTAAGAGGGTCTATATTCCGAAACTAAAAACGAATGCAATGATCCACTTTTAATGACAGCAGAGTTGCCAGAGTTGCACATTTGCAATTTTCTATTGTACCTGGGTATACCTACTAGTATACCTACTGGTATACTGGTATAACCCAAAAGCCTAGTTCATTGTGAGCATGCTTGTTCGAATAAAACATGCGTGTAAATAATTTGAGAACAATTGAATCATCTGAAAAGTCTCTACTTTTCAGAATAATTCCTATCTATGTTTGTTGGGTTCATATCTCGGTTAGGGAAAACATTGTTACTAGGGAAAATCTGCGACGACTGGGGTAATTGGGGTTACGTACATACATCATATACGAAATGGAGTAGCAGAAGTGCAGGATCATAAGGGAGAGCTTAGCTTTCTGTATCGTCACACTATATTTTTACGTCTGTGCGTTGCATTTCAATAAGATAATAATGTTTTGTTAATCAGACTGTATGTATGTAAAGTTGATCAACAAGCTTATTTATAACATACTATATCACTCCATTCCAGTGGCCGTCTTCTACTCGGCGGACACGCAGAACGGACGTGGACCTCAGCGATATGACCACACCGGTCGAGGTTGGGACATCCGCCTCGCTGTACCAGGAGAGCCGGGCAATGACTACCCCACCCTCGGAAACATACCTAGAACCTCATTCTCTTGTGCAGGGAAACAGCCAGGTAAGCATAGTAATTAGCCCAACTTTATAGCACTTCAAGATGGGATTCTTTTAAGTATGATGAGGAGAAAGAAACGCTTGCAGTAGCTAAGTATCCACCCCATATATAACCTTGTGGATATTGAGTGCTTAATTCTCCTAAAATGATTTCAGGATACTACGCTGACTTGGAGACAAATTGTCAAGCTTTCCGAGTTTGCACATTGGGCTCCACCTATGGCTTCCAGTCCTTCCTTTGTCCCAATGGAACGTTGTTTAATCAAGCTGTCTTTGTCTGTGATTGGTGGATGAATGTAGATTGTCAGAAATCACAGCAAATGTTCAGTAATAACAACGAACAGTTTGGAAACCTGCGAATTGGACCGCAGTTAATGAAGGACATCAAGAAAATGATCACGCATCCCATGAGGAATCCGTACGATAAAACTATAATGAAAAGCAATTTAATTGTTATGCAAGACTACAAACCACCCGCCGGACAAATGTCTCCCAATCCCATAGCTTTGACTAATTTAGAAAAGCCATTTGGATCGGCAAAGGGACAACTACTTTTTGGACAAAATGGATTTAGTGACAATGTTTTTGCTGCATCCACACCTAGTTCACAATACCTGCCAGCAAATGGAAATACTAATCAACTAACAACACAAGTTGAAGTTTTCCAGCAGCAAAGGCAAAATGGACAGTACAACCAACAGGGACAAAGTGGCCAGTACAATGTTCAGCAAGGTCAAAGTGGACAGTTCAACGTCCAGCGAGGACAGTTCACACAGCAGAGCCAAAATGGACCATACGCTCAAAGCCAGAGCGGAAAATATATTCAAGGACAATCTGGCCAATATTCGCAACAAGGTCAAAATGGGAGATATGTACAGAAAGGGACAGGACAGATAACGCAGCAAGTTCAGACTGAACAGTACCAACAGCCACGACAGAATGGTTATGCAACGTTTAATAGGGCCCAAAGTACTCAAAATATCCAATTAGGAAATCAGATATCCAACGCTCAACCAGCACGTTACACTCTTCCAACAAATACAGCGGTTACATCAAACATTCCTGCAAATATAGTCATACAGCCTACACAGAGTTACAATCAAGCTAACTTAAAATTCGGACAAAGGCAAATAAGCAACACCGCAAAAACCCAGCCATATAATTCACAAAACGCAATTAACCTTCAAAGAGGACAGTTCAATCGCCAAAGTGCACAATACACGAACAATAATATCCCATCTAACAGTGGGAAACAAACCGAGTTTGGAATTTCACTTACAAAGCAACAATCTAGTAACTATAATTCCAATCAAGAAAGACAATCGTACACATACAATGCACCGCAGTCACCACAGTTTTCTAATGAAGTAATTGGCCAAGTCGGTACTGATGCTAAAGAAAATTTGGTAAGTAACAACGATGTCCCATCTACTGTTATAACAAAAACACTTACATTTAACAGACTAATACAAGAGCCTAAGCCCGGCGCTCCGCGGTCTCGAATAACTTTTAAAACATGGATAGTCAAACCATCTAAAGCGGCAAAACTAATAGCTAGTCCAACTGCTTACACCTATAACAGGCCTACTAATCCTCCTACTGAAAGAATAATTGCAGAGCCTACTCCTTATGTTTATAACACGCCTACTGCAGCTAAATTAATTTCCACCGAGGCAGAACCCGGTTACAGTTACAGTCGACCTACTGTTGCCATAAAGCAGGTAGTACCGACTATGTCTGCTCGTCTAGTGCAACCACCTCCTCGACCCACTATTGCTAATACATACATTCCTCCCCCATCTGCTCCGCCCACACAAGCCTCAAAACTCTATATTGCACCAACAACATACAAACCTGCAGCTAAATTTATTTTACCTCCATCTGAAAATCCAATTATTCTTTCTCGGCAGTACTTAGTTCCTAATCCAACACAACAAAATTCTTTTCAACGTAGTGGGCAGTTAAGAGTTGCTCCCTCTACTCCATCTCCTTTTTATATTTCCGAAAATACTGAAAGCCACGGTAATCCATCATTCAGCCTAACTAAACAGTCTGTAATAAAGTCCAACCACAATAATTTAACATTCTCCGATATACTTACTAAAGAAAAGTTAGATATAACAGTGAACGATATAGTATCGGATACAAGTAAAGCTTTACAAACGGCATCTCCTGCTCGTTTTGGTCAATTGCGACAACAAGAAGATACAAATAATTCTGTGGATTATCCAGACTACAGCTATTTACCACCTAGTACTGAGTCACAACTAACAACTACTGACAGTGGTGAAATTATAACATCTCAGAATCCAACTGAAGTATCGAAAAGTGCGAAACTTATAGCTCCATCATCAGACTTGGAGCCACCCCTTGAATATCAAGTTTTTAATCAAAACTCTAACCAACTTTCCAATTTACCGTTCTATAAAGAACCTGCTTATCCAACTAATACCATAGAAAGAACAGTGTCTTTGAAAATATCTATCCCAGAAAGAGTGGCCTCTTATCTATTTAAAAACCATAGTGACACTAATGACGAAAGATTAGAAATTCTGAATACTGGTAGTAGTAATTATTTAGTGTTATCTAATAATTTAGCTAAAAGTAGTCTTCCCAATTTTATTCCACTTGGGAGGTTAATATCAGATTCAGATAAAGGATCGAATGTTTCTAATTCACAGGCGTTGGTGTACTCATTTCTAGCAGACTCGTTAAATGCAGCAAAAGAATATGGAAACATAGCACAGCATAACCTTGCAGCACCCTCACCTACACAACCACAGTTTCAAAATATCAACAATGAAGAACTGGCCCAAATCACCAACCAAATATCACACCTTACATCATCACAATATTCAAGTAACAACGGTAACAACTTTCACACTGCGAACTTGGTATCCACAACATCATCAGGCCCAAACTCTAGACAACTAAACAAGGGACAAACCCAGAGTGCACAGTACAACATAGCACCAGCGATACAAGTTACTCAAAGTCAATATAATTCACAATATCAGAATAGTAACGCAAATTTACAAAGTAATCAAAATCAAAACCAAGTATATAGCGGGCAGTTATATCAGCTTCCAGTTCCAGATGTCACTCGCCAAATTTATAATGGGCCCAGTGCAGCTAAACTCATACAACCCAGCGTTCAACAACAACATAGCGAAGCACAACATTTACAAACAGGTGGCAACCAAAACAACAATCAAGTTCATAACACCTTAAACCAACAATCAAGCGCAGAAGTGGAAATAGTTCAATCGCAGACCCTTCCATATTCCTCATCACCTGCGAAATTACAGCAAGCTCCATCTACCGATCAGGACAGCAGTCAAGAAAACTCAGCAAAACTACTGGAAAACTTTTTAAACTCTGAAAATGGTATATCTGCACAGTTACAAGATAAAATCGTGGGCACCATACCGCACCCATCGGAAGAAAATAAGCTCGTCACTTACAAGAAAGATCAGTCCTATTATTTATTTACGAAAATCGGTCAAACCGCACAAAATAGTAATACACAGACAAATAACATAGGTACTCAACAGAGTGCCAAATTAATACAAGGGAATAATAATCCTAACGTGGTGTTACAGTTCATTCCATCTGTCAGCTACCAGTTAGATGATGAAAAAGAACAGCAGAACATTTTAAACACGTTCCAAATAAACGAGTTTGGTAGTCCTAGAGATAAAAGCAGTCAGGCTGAGAATGTACAAAGGGTAACTAACACCCAAACGTCGGATGTACAGGTCAATGACGTAAACAACTTGTATGCAGGACCCTCGTCATATTCCGCGCCACAGTCTTCTGTAGGGAGTCTAGATACAAGAACAGTAAATATTAACAATAGAGTAAGTTCTAGACTAGAGCAACTAGATAACACTAATAGCAATAACAATGAAGGGTATAGTAATGCGAAACCGTCACGGCAATTTTCTTTTTAAGTTAATTTAGTACACCATAAAAAGCTTTAAGTAAGTTTAAGGAAGAACGGGAAAGTTGGTTATTTACTTATTTAATTTAAACCGTTAGTAGGTAGATTGGTAAGGTAGGTACCAACTATTGTAACCATTCGTCACCTAATGGCTGCCACAGGCCTACATGGTTATTGTAAATAGATTGTAGCGCCTAAATAATATTCTAAATTATTTCAGTTGTATCGTAGGTATAGTAATAAAATATTTTGAATTAGTTGTACTTATGCCAAATTAAAGGACCGATTTAGGCCATTTGGAAACAAATTAAGTTAATTTTATTTTATAATCCTTTAGATTAGTCATTGTTCATAGGTACCTACATCTGGTCCTGAGAAATAAGCCAGTCGACAGTGCTTGAGGGTCCCATATTTAAGGGAGAGAAAGGATTAATGGCTATCAAAGGCTAGAAACCTAAGACGTATGCCCTCCACCACAGAACAGGTAATCTGTTCTGTGCCCTCCACCGTATTCGGTGTGAAGCTCTCGTTAGAGAGTAAGTGGTGTAAAGGCTACAAGTCCAAATTAAAGTATTATTGTGCAGGTTACTTGGACTGCTATTTTATAACAAAACATACCTAAAGAGGGTTGGCAGAAAGAAAACATATTGCGGCGACCCCAAAAATAACGGGATAAGGGCAGAAATACGATATCGAATACATTCGACTTGCAGCACCTATTGTGTTCAAAGAAATGTGATATCCTTTCTGAAAACATTTCGTATTTTATTTCTATTTTGACCCAGACTACACCTAACAAATAAACTATTCCAAAGTCTAAAATGTAAAAAAAAAACCTATAAAACGTCAAAATGACAGTGACAATGACATTTCTTCTGACATGACAATGAAAATGTCGGGTTTGTTGACAAACATACACGAAGGAAATTTGTTAGATAAATCTGGAAATGCATATTATTATCTAGTGCAAGGAAATTATGAATATTACCACTATGTTTGCGATGGTTTTGACGACAAGGTAAGCACAATTTATTACGTTAAAAGATGTTGACTGATTTTTAGGTTATGTTTTTGTGTACTTTTAGGTACTTAATATTGCTATTTCCACCAGGGTTGGGGATGTGGATACAGGACTCTACAAACAATAATCTCTTGGCTCAATAATAACCATGTAAACAAAGGGACTGTCCCCAGCATTCCTGGAATTCAAGACATTTTAGTGAAGTTAGAAGACAAACCCAAAACATTTTTAAATTCGAGGCAATGGATTGGCAGCTTTGAAGTAAGTTTTTAGTATGATGATTACTAGATACTACTGTTCTATCTATTTTCTTATAATATTACCTACCTACACTTACTTACAAATGTCCTAAACCAGCCATAACAGATTTTATATCATTACTTTATTTGAGTGCATTAAGTTTAGGGTGCTTATTAAAGACACTGTTAAAATAGTCATCATCTTCAGCCTATTGCAGTCCACTACTGGACGTAGGCCTCCCCCAAGGCAGGCCACAAGACTGGCATGAGAGGTATTCGCCCATAGTCACCATGCTGGGCAGACAGGTTGGTGACCATAGTTTGTATTTTGGACGATGTTGTCAACACGGGAGGCGCTGCTGCCCACCTCCCAGGAACCCTTAATCGCCTCGTACGATACCCACGGGCAGACCTGGGGTGGTACAAATTCTACTCTGCCGGCACCACGCGGCCAAATAGTACTATGATAGTATTTTGTTCCAGATATGCCTAGTAATAGACCATCTGTATGATGTCTTATGTAAAATAATACATGTGAACAAGGGAGATGAATTGAGGAATATTGTTGATGCCTTGATGGGGCATTTTCAAAAGTTTGGCAGTCCTGTGATGATGGGTGGGGATGTTGACTGCTCTTCCAAGGGTATCATGGGCATTCATGTTGATGGGGATGATGCAAGCTTGTTAATTGTGGTATGTTATTATTACAATTTTTTTAAAATAATTTGCCTGTAGTGTTTTCCACTGCTGGGCAAAGGTCTCCCCACTTTTAAATCTTGTGATCCTTTGCCTTTTCCTGACATTCCGGAAGGTACCTCTCCATACCTTTGCATAGAGGATGTTATTAGATATTATAATGCTATCTTTAGGTATTTAAGATTCCTTTTTACAATCTGTTCCAGGATCCACATTATGTAGGAAAAGGAGAGTCAAGAGATATTTTACAAAGACGAGGATGGGTAAAATGGATTCCTCTAAAGGATTTCTTGAGTTCCTCTTTTTACAATCTTTGTTTACCTCAGGTGAAAAGTAATATTTTATAGCAACATTTGGTTTATAAACTAAACAATATAATATATCAAAATGGTTTAGTTAGTTAATTCTAACTTATTATGGCTGAATAATGGAATGACTAGAATTTATTTCATTAATAAAATTATTTTTTAAAACAAATCATCTTTATTGAAATCATTTGCCTTATAAAAGTACCAAAAACATTTTTAGAGGTAAAATAAAAATAATATCACACCATAATTGAACACATTCTTAACTAGAAATAAGTAAGAAATAATTATAAGCTAAATTAGACTAGAGTTGTTAAAATAATTGAGACCAAAATGCCATTGACTAGACAAAACTATTGATTGTCATCATATACATAGTCCACAGTTGAATATAGGCCTCCACCATCTTGGTATTGCTTCAATCCATTAAAAGTAGCATAATCTTTCTCATGCAAACTATATAGGTACATTATAGAACACAGCAAAGAGTTTCATTCGCAAACTCACTCATAACAGTCATAACACATACCTTATTATCGACAAAAATATCAAAATTCGTCCACAAAATAGGTATCTGCATCAATTACCAACATGTCTTAGAGTAAATATCTAATCAGTGTTCATAATCAGACAAACCCCCTGCAATATCCAATGGCTGCAATGCTCGGCGGTGTACAGGTTGGATTCGAACACAAGCCCCACACCCATAGCGTTCCGGCGCTGCGATGTTGTATACACCGGGCTGCGGAGAGTGTTCTGAAAGATAAATACACCAGATAACATACATAGCTATAAAGAAATTGCTGTCACATTGTTAATTATCCTATGGAACTCAAACTACAGCAATGAAACAAGGCATAGTAGCAAACAAGCATGCTTTTTAGCAACATGTGTATCCAAAGGCACAGCATTGATACGCAACCTTCCAGCCCACCCTTTTTAAACTTTACAATTAAGTATTTTATGGATTTAAAACTTTTAAATCAGTAGCATATCAAGTAGGCAACCTAATTATTTTTTCAAATAATTAGATATGCGTAATCAATAAAAAATGGCAACTTCATTCAAAGATATTCTTACCTGCAGTTTAAGTTTGTGAACTTCAATCGGTATGATGTATATGATAGGCATCTCTGTGACCAGGACCTTAGGGTTGGACCTGCGAAGACACCCTTCCTCAAGATCCCATCGGGCTCCTTCTAGGTACAACCCGCGAACGTAGCAGCCCTAGAAAATTTGTAAACTTATTAGATAGTGATATCGGAGAGCAAATAAAACGGAAACAGAATTAGAAACAAATATTATAAGCCCATCGCATACACATACCTACATAAATATCTAATTAATAACCAGTTAATATTAAAGAAAAGCTGCGTTTAATGTTCGAAGTTTTATGTACTCGATTATCACTCTGCCGACTGAGACGAATCTAAAGATACCTTTCAAGCTCAAATGCAACAAATTGTTTAGGCTCTAGAGCAGTATTTCCCAAAGTGAGAGATAACGCCTTCTTGTGGGCGCTGCTGATTTTCAAAGTGGGCGTTAGATGAAACCATTTTGGATATCTTTGCACTAAATTGTTCTAACGATATATACCTACATAGACATAGATAGATTTTCCTACATACGAGTACATATACAGGATGATTTTTGGTCGTCAACATTTCCGAAAACTACGGAATCTCCTCATCATCACGATCATTTTTCTCCATGGAAGCATACCTGGGAACTGTCTGGTTTCCAAAATATTAGGGTCCAAAGTTAAGTAAATAGACTGCGTTTTTCTGCATAAATGCACATTGACGCGTGTAGCAAGATTTTTTCCCGACAAATAATTAATATTTGTCTATGAAAAAACTAGGATAAACACTGGACACTGTAAATTTCGCCCGATCCAGTTTTTTTATTTTTTATTTACATTGTTTTCCATAATTTTTTTTGGCATAAACTTACTTTATTTGATGTATAGAGTACATACCCTTCGTTAAGGGTGGCAATGAAAAAACTCCTTGTATACATTCTGGACCAGAGGGATAAAAGCACCTAAAGCTCAACATAGACAAGACATAGGTCTGGAGACAGTCGTCGAGTTAAGGAAACAAGCCCGTTATACCAATAGGTCTAGAGACAGACTTACCTACATACATGCTGACACAGATAAAAAGCGCATAAAACTCACCGTGACCGGGCGTTCTTCAATCTCGTCCTGGTTGAGCCACCTGGTGACCCTCGTGAACTGTGTGGAGCGGTCTAGCGGCCACGTATAGAGACGGCACGCCATTTGTATGTGCGCGATGAGGTACGACTCGGGAATGTGCAGACCAGACATCCAGATTACTAGCGGTTCTTCTATTGTCGCCTGGTGGTGGAAGTTTTGTAATTAAAGATCCTAAGGGCGTAGTGTAATTGACGCAATATTGGATAGATTTGCTGTTACCAGAGAAATAACGAAAATAAAGCGAACTCGAGTAGAAAAAATAGATAATTTCCTTCGAACTAGCCTTATGTTCAGAACGTGTAAACGATATGACATGAGAAAGACTAGCCGTATTGCGGCCCACTGACAACCGGCTTAAAAATTTAAGTTAGTTAGGTGTCGTTACGTTATGTAGCGGCTGTACGTACGCAGAACCACGCTCTATTTACAGTGCCGACATGTGAAATGTTCCTACACCACCGCTATATATCTTAGCCTCGGAAAGCACGTAAAACTGTTGGTCCTGCGTCTGATCTCTCCATCGTGTCAGCTTTCCGTCCCATCGGACTATGAGAGTGATGGAATAGAGAGTGCATCTGTGTTTGCGCACACTTGTGCTCTATAATATCACCTGCGTACCGTAGAGATTGGCCGCCTTGACCGAAATACGATCGGAGAGATCTTAACCTTAAATATCTTAGGAAACCAAAACTTAACAGCCCATGAAATACTTATATGTCAATTGATTGGTGGTATCAACTAAGCCATCCATGAATGTGTCTATGCGACCTACGTGATACTTAAATTGTCCTATTTAGCCCTTGATATATAGATAAGTGTGATGACCCCAAAACTCACCCAATCCAAATACTGCTTAGTCCTAGCCATAAAATGGTCCATCCAGCCGCCCAGCCCCTTGCAGGTGGCCGGCGCCAGCGCACGCCACACTTGCGGCAGCTGGCCGTTGAACAGGCTGTATGAAACGTTGTCCAAAATGGCGTCCATGCCAATCTCGCCTGCCAACGCTTTGCGCAGCAGCGACAGGGTTGTACGCATTCGGTTTATTAACCGATTGAATCTGGATTGGAAGTAATTAGGTATGAAGAACAAATATAAGGTCGGTTATCTATGCACAGTATGGGAAGGCCACCCGTGGATCGACAGACTACCTAGTCAAGGCCGCTTTCCAGCAGTGGAAATTGTTGGGAGACAATGGACTTCTTATGGCTAAAATGATGAAGCTTACATGCTTAGATCATGCTTACGTTCAAAGTCAGGTTATGATAGCATTGCTTACGTGTAGCATGAGCTGGAGTGTTGAAATTGGTTAAATTAGACAACAATTTATACAATTGATCCTGATACTCACCTTTTTAGTTATCATGCACTGATGCCGAGCTGTGGCTGATGCCCATTAACTGCGTGACCTACTTATAACTATCACTAGATCATAAGCCATTGCATAGTTGGCTTTTTAAAAAGCTGAAATTTTAAAAATAAAAGCAGCAATCGAACTACTATCGCTCACTACGCCTATAACTTACCTTTCAAGTTCCTGTAGCAACACGACCAATGACGGTGTGATGTTCATTTCAAACTGCTTTCTCACGCGCCATATCTCGAAGGGAACTGGCAGCTTACTGAGAACGTCCACCGCTATCATATCTATGAAGTCTTCACGACTCATCGCTCCACCGCCCTCACCTGGGGAGATGTTTAGGTTTGTATAAACTTAATACATACTTATGAAACTTTAGCACGTGTGTTTGTCACCTGGCTCCTCCTAATCCTAAACCGATATGGATGCCGTGGGTATTGTACGAGGCCATTAAGGGTTTCCGGGAGGTGGGTCACCGCCACACTGCGGTCACCAACCCGCCTGCCCAGCGTAGTGACTATGGCCACAAACCCGCCTATGGCAGTAGCCTTATGGCGTGCCCTGGGGGAGGCTACGTCCAGCAGTGGACTGCAATAGGCTGAAAATGAAGTTGTGCTGTTGTCGGTATGCTAATTACAACATTCATTCCCTCTACAGTCGTTACTAGTAAATTTTAAATATAATCAATTAGATAGATTGGTCAGAAGTGGCACCATGTGGTTCTATCTGCCCTTGGTGCTCTGCCTACCCCGTAAGGGATAAAGGCGTGATTATATGTATGTAAGTAGATCAAGTAGGCGGCGCCAATGGCTTAAGTCCAGTAGTCACTAACTATAGGCTATATTAGGATAAAACTTACCATTTACATCTTTTACTGATTGCGTGGGAAATAAGTAATTAATTACCATTAAATTGTTTTAGTATATTTAAATGTGGAATGAAAGCCAATGGAATAATTATGTATCGCTATCTCACTCTCGCTCTAGTAAAAGATCATTAAAGTATGAAAGGAAAGTCCTCACAGAAGTGCATTACATTTGTTATCCAATCAATGCTAGAGGTATTTTAAACTTACATTCAGTTGGTGAAACTAGCAGCATGAAATAAAAAATGATCATTGCACTAACATAAAAATAAAAAATAAACTCCAAAACATAGATTTGAATACCTACATCGACATCCATTTACTCCGAATAAATACTGGAAATTCTTATCTACCTTGAAATAATTAACTGAAACTACAACCACAACTCATCCATAGAAAAATAACTCTAGTCAAAGAAAACGTATAAAAAAAGTATTACCATCTACCATCCAACTGCCCTCAAGCACGGGATAGTTAGTACTAAGAATACGGGTATGAGGAATACTAGAGTCCGTTTCACATGTTCCTATCCTTCCTTCCTTTTCTTCTCCTATCCATCCTTCTTCTTTTTTCCACACCAGGTGTCGACTAGCCCGGCCCGCGTCCTCCCGGCCAGCCGAATCTTTCTCTCAACCCAATGGCCCCGGGACGGGGGCTATCCTCAAGGCCCGCAACTCGAAGCAAACTAATACGCTCAGGACGACCCACGTCCGAAAATAACTCCTATGCCTGACTTTGGAAACAGATAATGTAGTCATGCATAGTAACTAGCGCCATCATCCAAAGGAACTATACTCACTGGTTTGCGGTTGCAGTTCAATAAGATGACCCCACATCTCTCGCACCGCTTGACTGAAGTAGCCGATTTCAGCGTTCGGATGCAAACCGAACACTTCGGGCGTGTTCGCCAGTGGCAGGGTGTCGATAAAGTCTGGGTGAAGAATATCATTATTTTTTATTAGATTTTACACTACCTACACATATATACGCACACTCGAGGAGGGCAGCTGGCCGTAAAAATAAATGCCAAATCCTTGGTAATATTGCGAAAGATATCACATTCCGCCGACTCCATAAATAATGACATAGGAGCAGGACGATAATGACCAACATACATTAGTACCTATACACACGGCTCTGTCAGCCTCTCTCGAAACATCTCGCCCAATCGCAGAGCCTGACGCGATGCACTCTGTGACCCTATTTAGGAGCATCCGTTAGCTGGGACGTCTATAAGGGAACCGTCTAGTACTGGTGGCACCGCCCTATTTACGTTACTGGGACGGGGAACCGGTTTACTATTGATTACCATCTAGAGCGGCTCCGTGATTTGACAGTTATCTGACAACTCTGACAACAAGTCTACAGGTCATACGGGAAGAAGACAAACCTATATACTCCTCCCTTTCTCCGTCCGGCGGGATGACGTAATCAAAGACGGAGTCGTGGTAGAAGTGGAACGGCTGGAACTTGTCGAAGAGAAACTCTCCCATATACTCTTCCATGTATGTCTTGACGACGCGTCGGTCGAAGTCATCGATTACTCGTCCTCCGTACATTACCTAAGCATGCAAAATACATACATATATAGGTACACATTCAAATACATATGGCTGTGTTCCCCAAATGGGGTAACCAGATCTGCAGGATCATAACGAACATCCAGCAGCCACGTTTGGCATATCCGGGACAGATGTAACTGATCAGTGACTAGCTAGCTTATCGACTTAACGCTTGAGAGTCGACTCTTAGGACATAATGCAGCTGATGTAAGTATTGTCTTGAACCCCTGTATCAGGATACGAAATACACGTGTGTGTATGTTTTAGGTTAGGCGTGCATTTTGCACACTTTCGCCCAACCACTTTAGTGATTATGAGCGTTATCTATGTACGAGTACACATGTAATAAAAATGTAACGCTGTCTATACATGGAAGATATATGAGAAAAAATAATACTCGTAGGAGACATTTATTAACGCAATAGGACCCCAAACGATGATTTTTGGAATTTTTGTCTGTTTGTCGGTTTGTCTGTGCGTTTGTGCACGCTAATGGCAGAAACGGCTAAACCTATTTCGATGCAGTTTTCAGGAATATATTGTGATAGGTCCCACTTAACATAACGGTTACTTTTTATCCCGGAAAATTTCTACATTCTGTTTTTTCTATAGTCCACGCGGACGGAGTCGCGGGCGTCCACTATACCTAATATGTAATTACCTCTCCAAACAGATACTTGAGAGTGGCCCACGGAGTCGGTCCACGGACTTCGTGGCATCGTTCTAGGTAGCACTGCAAGATTTGCATGCATACCACAAAGTCTGACTCACTGAAGTCATAAGCTATGTTCCAGCCTATCTTGTCGTATTTGCGGCGCTCCTGGAACATGATAATATTAAGAACTATAGCCCCGAGCTTTTGTATTCAGAAAATAAAACTTATGTAAGATTTTATTAGTATTTATTTATCGACTGACATAAAAAATTACAAAAAGGGTTTCCGGGCAACAGTGCCTCCCGTGTTGACAACATAATCTCAAAAATCACATTGCGATCACCAACCTGCCTGCCCGGCGTAATGACTATGGGGAAAAGTAGGTACGTAGCCTTGTGGCGTGCCCTGGGGGAGGCCTCCGTCCAGCAGTGGACTGCAATAGGCTGAGATGTGGTATGTAGGTGTGTATCTTTCATCACCTTTCTACTTCCTATCTACAAATGTGACAACACCTGTACAACAGCATGGAAGAAAGCCAGCACATAGACCAGCTTCTTGAACGCCGGATGCGGACACTCGTCCAGCGCGTGCGCACGCATCTTGAAGTACGTGTTGCGCAGGTTCAACTTCAAGCCGTTAGGGGGCTCGGTTACCACTGAAAGAGAACATTACTTTTCTGAACTACTAAAAAAGTTTTTTGCAGCTAACCAAAATATAATTTATTTATTGTCATTGGAATGGATAAATCGTGGAAAATCACTTGTTTTATTATCCCACCAAAAATGTCCACTGAGGTTGGCGAACTATTTGCTCGACGAACTTGCAATAGTTATTCACTATGGGTGCGCCCACCACCAGGCCCTACACCCTCCACTGACCCTCGGATCTGATGACTCATAACTGCGAAAACAAGCACTTGTACTACCTACAATCACCACGAGAAACCAGACCCGAGCACCTAGCATGCAAGATAATACATTGCACTACTAGGGCCCGGTGGTGGGCGCACCCATAGTCAATGTTTGAACTTCCGAATTGTAACGCCTAATACAATTTCATTTGCAATAGTTAGCCATAATATGTAAATACGTGCACGAAAAGTATTGCTATCCGGGCCGAAAGTAAATAAATATTTATCGAAATTCTTTTGACTTTGCGTCTTCTATTATTAGAAATTTAGCATAATGTAATCCAAACTGATATGTAAGCTAATATAAACCCTCGATTTACAAGGTAAACTTTATATATATATATATATATATATATATATATATATATATATATATATATATATATATATATATAAAGGGGTGGATTCATGGAACTTCTACAAAGCGGATTTCCGGGCACTGTATAAGGCAATAAGCGAAATTAATTGGGGGGACCTCTATTTAAACCAAAATGTAAACGAAGCTGTTGCTCTGTTGTACAATGAAATTAACAATGTATTAGATATTTATGTGCCTAGGAAAAATGGACAAACTATCAGAAGTTCTAGATATGTCTATCCGGACTGGTATTCGGCGGAGTTAATCAGAAAAATAAAAAATAAGGCAAGGTTACACAAACAGTACAAATCTACTAAACTTGATCATGACTATGCGGATTTCAGGTTAAGTAGGTATCAAGTTAAAACGTTGCAATTACAAAATTACAGCGATTATAGGAATAGGTTGCAAAAACAACTAGCAAATGATCCCAAATCCTTCTGGAACCATATTAAGTCGAAGCGGAAAAGTTCTAGTAGATACAAAATAGTTAAAAGTGGCATTACGCTAAATGATAGTGATAGCGCACGGGAGTTTGCTCGCTACTTTCATTCTGTCTACAACACTCAGCCTCCAGTGCTGGACGCGGCGGCGGCGGCACGGGCCAGCGCGGTCACGAGCGCGGCACGCGTGCATCTTGTGAGGCTGGAGCCGGGCCAGGTGCAAAAGGCGCTTGCCTCTCTGTCGCCGAAGCGATCTGTTGGGCCTGATGGCATACCCCCATACTTGGCTCGGGATTGTGGCAGGGTTTTGACGGAGCCTCTTTCACACATATTCAACTTGTGTTTGGAAAACTCTACCTATCCAGACAAGTGGAAAACCACTAGAGTCATCCCAGTTCCAAAGGGGGAAGGTGGGGTTGATGTCAGCCATTATAGGCCAGTCGCAGTATTGTCTACATTTGCTAAGGTTTTCGAATCGGCGCTACACGGGGTGCTTTCAAAGGACATAGGAGTGCAATTATCGGACGCTCAGCATGGGTTCCGGCCTGGACGCAGTACTACTAGTAACCTACTGAATTTCATGTCTTACATTATACCATCAGTAGACAGAGGTATACAGGTTGATGCTGCGTACTTTGATTTTAAAAAGGCGTTCGATACGGTGGACAACGATGTGCTATTGGGGAAATTAGCTACTGCGGGTTGTACCCCGAAGACCTTAGAATTCTTCGCGAGCTATCTAAAGGATAGGAAACAATATGTCCAGTATGGTGGCTGTGTGTCGGACCCGTATTATACCTATTCTGGTGTGAGTCAGGGCAGTAACCTTGGACCGCTGGAGTTTATAATAATGATAAATGACCTACCTAGGGTGTTGCGGGCGGCCGGTTGCTTGCTTTTCGCAGATGACTTGAAGCTGTATGCTGCAATCACCTGTGGGGAGGACCATTGCCGCCTTCAGCGGGACATAGACAGAGTCGTAGAATGGAGTCGTGAGAATAAGCTTTTCTTTAATGATTCCAAGTGCAACGTCATCACATTTAGCCGGAGTCATACACCCAGTCAGTATGAATACAAAATGAATGGCAGTACAATGGCACGCGTTTCTTCAGTTCGTGACTTAGGTGTGCAGTTGTCGGCGGACCTGATGTTTCGTGAACACATTGTTGACGTTTGCAGGAGGGCCTTTAAGGTATTGGGGTTTGTTCTCAGGACTGCTAATGACTTCACAAGTGTTCCAGCAATTAAAAGCTTGTATAGCGCCTTAGTTCGAAGCAGGCTGGAACACAATTCGATGGTTTGGTCACCTCATGAAGCTAAATATAACCTCATGTTAGAGAAAATTCAGAACAAGTTTACCAGATATCTCTACATGAAGCTTTATGGAGTATATCCCAAGTACCCCCTGATGTATCCGTCATTATTCGTCTTGGGTATGGTGGGATATAATAAATTGGAAGTCAGAAGGGAACTTGCTCTGATGCGGTATTTGTTAAAAGTATGGCGTGGCAAGGAGGAAAATGCGACTCTTTTGGCCGAATGCAAGATTAGGGTGCCCAGGCGCTTATTAAGAGACCGTAAAAGTCGTTTGTTTTCCATACCTGATGGTAGGACTAACTTGTACCGGAAGGCTCCTTTGACACGGGCACTTCAACTCCTTAACAAAGTTAACGACCGAATAGATATATTTATATGCTCTCTGAGTGAATTTACAGAAACGGCTTTATTTATTTTAAGTTATGAATAATTTTATTTATATTATTAATTTTGTATTGTTGCTATAAGTTAATTTAAGATGGTGATGGTTTTCACATTATCGCATTGGCTTGATCAGCTGTAATGATAATGTTTAATATGGGTGAATAAATAAATAAAAAAAAATTAAAAAATATATATATATATATGTATGTGTGTGTGTGTTTATTAATAAACACATTTTAAAATCGAATGACAATGGGCCTTACATGGGTTTTAAAAATGTGTGTAAAATTATTATTCGACATTTGATTTGACATTGACGACATTTGACAGAAAAAATTATCGAAAATCTGTCAAAATAAGCGTTGATTAACTTATTTATAGTTTTTTATAAGTACGGCCCTATAATTAACCCGCGAGATAGACGGACGGGACGACCTAGCCAAGGTCGCGGGCGTCGGTTGGATGCAGGCCGCTTCCGATCGGTCGGAATGGAGGTTGTTGGGGGAGGCCTATGTTCAGCAGTGGGCTTCTTAAGGCTGAAAATTATGAAGATCCAATAGGCTTACCTTTAAGCGACCTCTGCAATATACCAATAGGGAAGGTGGGTGTGGGATCCGTGGTGAGCCACAGGCGGTACTCCGGATGCGGCTTCGTCATCAGCTCGAGCTGCTTCTCCAGCTCCCGGAGGAAGGAGACCAGGAGGTGGCAATTCTGCAGGATCAACCACTGACCGTGCGATATTGCGCCTTCTAGCAATGCCAGGGCTGCCTGGAAATATATAGTCGGTAATTAATATCTATTTGAATTTAAATCGTCCGTTCATAAATGATTTAGGTACTTTAAAAAACCCATTGCATAATAATTATTACATAAAATATATTATTCGTTAGGGCCGGTTTATCTAATTGTCAGAAGCCTATTTGTAGGACAAAGTTGAAGCCTTCTCTTATTCAATTTTTATATAGAGAAAGTCAAAATCAAATTTATCATTCAGATAAGCTACGTGACCGTTGCAAAAATTATAAGGATAGTTAACTGTAAAAAAAATCTTATGTCAAGTTTAGTCAATTAATATAGGTACACACGGAGAGAATGTTCCTAAAATAAGGTATCCAGAATTGTAGGATAACGAAAAATATCCTTATAGCCACGGTCATTATTAGCGAAGCCATTACCACGTGACATTCAGTAAGAAACGTACCAAAATAAATAACAAAAATACTCACCCCCTCCTGTCCTTGTCCAAGCGATAAATACTTGAACTTTCCTCCACCAAACCCGCAGCGGTCGGCCAACTTCATCAGATCGGCCGTCGGGTCTGAACCAGGACTTAGAATGAACACCACTGGGGTATAGGGCGATGTCTGCTCGAATATCATGTCCAAACTGTAGAAAGTCAAGTTACATTTAGTACAGAAATTAACCCAACGTAAGTTTGTATTGGTGAGACTGTGAACTGATTTTTAGCAAATCATGAAAGATTGTCGTAACCACGGAGGATATATTCCTCCTCGATCCGTGGTCATAACTTAATTAAAAATATCTGTAGATCATAGATCACCATAATCTTCCAGCCCTTATCCCATTATTTAGGTATGAGTTCGGCAAAATATTGTATCTTTCGAAACTCACATTGGCATAGATTTGGCATTTGTTTTTACGGCCGGCTGCCTGCCTGACGCCAACCCTTCTCGGGTATAGTTAAGTGACAATTTTTAGAAAACCTACATGAAATAAATTCAGTGGTACAGGCCCGTGACTGGTATCGAACCCAGGCCTTCCGACTGAAAGGCGCACGTCTAACCATTGAGCTATCACCGCTCAAAAACGCTTTAAAAGGTGTGTAGATAGAGAAAAAAGCGGTGATAGCCCAGTGGTTAAGACATGCACCTTCCAAGCAGGAGGCGTAAGTTCGATCCCAGTTGCCTGTACCAATAAATTTATTTCATGTATAGATTTTAATGTTGTAAAATTGTCACTTAACTCGTGCCTCGGAAAGCACGTAAAACCTGTGGTCCTACGCCTGATCTCTCTCCGGTCGTGTCGGCTTTCCGCCCCATCGGATTATGAGAGTAACGGAATAGAAAGTGCATCTGTGTTTCCGCACACACTTGTGCACTATAATATCTCCTGCGTACCTGGCCAATATCCGAAGAGATTGGTTGCCTTGGCCGAAATGCGGTCGGAGATCATCATCAGATAGAGACTATTTATTAGATACCTGATGACGGGCGGAGTGATATACTCCTCGCCCATTGTAACCGTGATGTAGTCAGTGAGCGCGCGGTAGATGCGGTCCACCCGGAAGCAACGTAGCAGCATCAGCACCTCGAAGGGATCCAACTTGTCGCGGTAACGGTTAGGGATCTCCGTCGATTCTGGGGCATCGCTGTCGAACCACTGGCCGGAGTTTACGTTACATTAGCTGAGGTTCTTTAATTCATTAGCGGTGCCGTACATCGTCGTCAGACTATTGCATAACATTATTTAGTGAAATGCACTATACCTCTCGCCATACATCCAAGTTGCGTGATATATCGTCAGGCAGCGATCCGAAATGATCTTGGAAATCCAGGCTGAGCTTCATGATGTCTTGCCAACCCTGAAGCAGAGGATCCCATGAAATAACCAGTTGCCTATCTAATTTACTTACTATGTATTTAATATCAACTAAATTCTGTTATAGTGTCAAACTTAGATGAATGTGTCAAAGTAAAAAAAGATGGATTGAACTAAAACTGAAATGATCCTGACATTTCAGGTAAGTAGAACCTTCCACAATTAATTCCATAGGAAACAAGAACTAGGGCTAATTTTTGACATTGAAAAATAATTGTTCCCACTTTTTGTTACCATGTTTTTATACTCTGTATGTATCCCCATTAGATAGACATTACATTAGGATGAAATCTACTTAGTTCAAAACTTTTATTTACTATTTATTTGTTACGAGTATGTACAAGTTTTTTTAAGCGCTATGAACACCGACCTGTGGAGGTATCCAAGAGGCGGGTGAAACACGCGCAGACTTCTCCAACGAGACATTTCCCTTTATGAAGAAATCCAACTGCGCCTGTGTCACGTGATCCTCGCTCTGCTCCAGTTTAATATCCATTTGGAACGAAAACAGGAGCTTGTGACGCTCAAAGATACCTAAAAATAACAAAAAAAAAGTAGCAAAAAAGCCAACATCACGCGGTGTTCCCAGGCGGTCACCCATCCAAGTACTGACCGCGCCCGACGTTGCTTAACTTCGGTGATCGGACGAGAACCGGTGTATTCAACGTGGTATGGACGTTGGCGAGGAAATTTGTGAATTTTGTAAACAATAAAAAGCAATGTGACTTTGATATCTTCTTGTTCGTGAATTAATTTTTGCTAGATTGAAATGTAAATTATAAAATTATGTAAGGCCAGTGAGAGTTTTACTTGGGCTCAAAAGAAGGCTTTAGTATCCTTCAATACCTACCCTATCTCCCTACCTCAGCATAGTAACTATTACTACAAATATCTACCTACTTATTGTACAGTGCGCAAAAAAAGTGATCTAGAAATGTGCTATTGTACCTACTAATTTCAATTTTACCTGTACAACCATAATCATAAACATTCTTCGTGAGCATATCGATTATGTTCTTGAGGCGCTTGTTCAAGATTACATTTGGCATCGCTTTTCGCAATGAGAATGAAAACACCTGAAATTATTCCGGGATAACTATGATACATTTATTTATCACTTTCTAATCATTGGTCAAGTAGAGAAAGCTTGTAGTAGGTGCTTCAATAATAATCTCATGCAAAGTTCTCCCAGGAATGTTGCATAAAAGATATCGCTAAGAAGAAAAGTCTCTATCTTCCACTCTAAAATAAGAGTCACTCCTTTCAAAAGGTAAGAGTACGGTGTCCTAACTATACCTATACAGGGTGTTTTTTCGTTGCCACCCTTAACGAAGGGTACGTACTCTATACATCAAATAGAGTTTATGCCAAAAAAAATGCCGGGAAACGATGTAAATTTTTTTCATTTTTTTTCTTAATAACTTGGTCGGGCGAAATTTATACTGTCCAGTGTTTATATTATTTCTAGTTTTTTTATAGACAGATATTAATTATTTATCGTGAAAAAATCTTGCTACACGCGTCAATGTGCATCTATGCAGAAAAACGCTGTCCGTTTACTCAACTTTGGAGCCTAATATTTTGGAAACTAGACACTCCCTAGGTATGCTTTCATAAAGAAAAATTATCGTGATGATGAGGAGATTCCGTAGTTTTCGGGAACGTTGACGACCAAAAATCACCCTGTGGGAGGTGCCCTGGGGGAGGCCTACGGCCAGCAGTAGACTGCAATAGGTTGATGACGACTAATAGACGTACATATACCTATACATACTCGTATACATAATATATACCTGCCAGGCGTATTTATGTAAGATGATATGACACCCTAAAACCTTATAACTTACCTCTAAATAAGAGGACAGTGAGTACTGGTACATAGTGTTGACGCCAGCCATATCAGACAGTACGAAGAACAGTATGGAGCCTCGTTTGGCGACCGGCCGGTATCCGTCGCGAAACTTCTCTATGTCCTCCGTGGTCACTCGAGCTAGTTCCAGTTTCTCCATTACCTATGTGTTTAATGTATGTTATTTAACAATTATCTCGATTAGGTATTATTGACAACATCAAAAAATCTAAAATGTATTATTATTATTGGTATTTATCGATTTAACTAATTTATAATTTGTTTGTGTATGAATATTTACTATATGAATGTTGATGCACACCCATAATTAGTGTACAGATTGTCGTGAAGCACAGTTATGTAGGAGTTTGTAGCCTACCTAATAAATATATATAATACCTACCTAACGAAATGAAAAGATGAGTTACACGAATTTATTTACAACACAAATTAACACAATATAGAAGAGAGATCACTATGAACAATGTGTGAAGGTGAGTGAGGGTGAGTAGAGCGTGGATGAAGGATTGTACGGTGTAAAAGTGTAGGAAGTCGGTGAGCAGAGTCCTCTTGAGGGTCCTGGGTCGACGGCGTTCCAGGAGTCACGCCCCCGGGTGTAGTATTTGCAGGCAGGAGTTGAAGGTACTGGATCCGACGGACGGGTCAGTTGTAGATGCAGGTGCAGAAGTTGCAGGTACCGGACCAGACAGCCAGGTCACTGTTGTAGATGCAGGTGTAGAAGTTGCAGATAGGAGTTGCAGGTACCAGACCCGACGAACGGGTCACAGTTATAGATGCAGGTGCAGGTGCAGACGTTGTAGGTACTGGATCGGACAGAAGAATCTTCTCGGTCGCGGATTACTGAACGCGACGCGGGCGCGGATTGTTCGCGCTGTATAGGTCCGTGGACGCTGAGCGCGGTTACTGAACGCGACGCGGGCGCGGTTTGGTCGCGCTGTAGAAGTCCGGCGAAGTGCAGCAAGGGTCCCGGGGCAGGCGGCCCCGGGACAAGGCCTTATAATTCCGTTCTTCACTCTGGCTGAGTAGCCGACGGAATGCTTGACTTTTTCCCGTTTGTATGGCTTATATACGAATTTTTGTCTCCATTTTCAAATTCTTGAATTCGAAATTAATTCTTTTTCTTCATGAAGTTTTGTAAAGATTTGAATGTACGAAAAGAGTAATATAATGAAAAAGTGACATGACAAGAGCTTGCCAAAAGGATGACTTTTCGTTTCAAAATAAACCAATTTCTGTGTTTTGGCTTGAATTTATTGGATAATTTGTGATTTAAATATAAAATCAAAAGGGAAACTGTAATATTATGTATCTGAAAAGCGCATCCTCGAAGAATGATCAGGTGATGAGATAAAGTGAAAATGAAATATGTTGTGATAAACTAAAGAGTCCCTTAAGATCCTCGGATTGAGCTCCTAGGGCTTCTATAAGGTCCTCAAGGTTAGTAAATCCTACAAGATGAAAACATTTATCGGCTGAAATGTCTCCAAATGTAATATTACTGTACCTGTATACTGTCGGCGTGTCTATAAATAATAAATAAATAAATATCGATAATAACACCAATAATATTCGTAATATTGGGTGAGAAATGGTAACACTTTGTTCTCTTTTAACAGTTTAATAGGATGATATTCACGGTACACGTGAGCGAACGATTTGAACTCCAATATCATTAATCGTTCACTCAAACGTCATTCATAATATGTACATATAAGTAAACACATAAACACACGGCTGTGTTCACGAAATGGAGTTGCCAGAACTGCAAGATCATAAAGAACATACGTTAGCCAGGTCAGTATAGCGAGGATAAATGTAAATGACCAGTGATAAGTTCCTAGTTTATCATCTGAGAGAATGCATGAGTTCCCAAGTCGATTCTTACGATATGCACGGAAGGAGATGCAGCTAATACAGGGTGTTTGTGACAGCCAGGCAAATATTGATACCATGAGTTCAGACCATGATTCTGATGCGGAAAACACTGAAAATTTTCGCAGGAAAATTCCAAAATTTTCCGTTATATTTTTTATATTTTCAGGAAAAAAATATATTTGTTGTATATAATTAAATTAGGCCTTAAGATAATGAGATAAAAATAAAACTTTAACCAAATTATGATTTTCAAAAAAAAGTTGCCCTCAAAAATTTCAAATAACTGATCAACCCTAATGGATCTAAAAAGTGATCCAAAAAACAGCAATGTGTCACACAATAGCCTATTTAATTTGTCACAGGATCGCCAGATACAATTCGCGCACAAGCAAAGATCACTGAAAATCAAATCAAAAATACATTTCCCGCGAGTAATAACACTGTCGTATAACTCAACACAATGGTACTTATTCAGCATTTGCCTGGCTGTCACCCACACCCTGTATATTCTAGTGAAACCCGCAACGTCACAGGAAACCATTCAAATCAGATAACGTTTATTACCAAAGACGTATTTTTCTGTTTATGTCATCTTGTTATCAACTTGTCAACTAATCAGCAGATAAAATGAAATCAAGATGCCTCTACTTGCCTCAGCTGCTTTCGACTTGGTGTTTTCCAAAGTGTTGACCAATTCAACATTGTCCAGCATATTTCCGGTAGATGTCGCGAGTTCTCTCAGTAACGAGTCCTCTAGACCGGACAGAAGGCTCTTGTTGGCGCTAGTTTCTATGATGAGGCTCTCTCTTTGCTCTTCCAAATCTGCTCTTTCGGCTCGTACCACTACACTAAGGAGCTGGTCTTCTAGACCCTTGAGAAATGGAGAGGGTAGACATGTGTGTCAAAAAAGAATTAGCATTATACAGGATGTAACAAAAAGGGTATGTTAAGTGAAAAGCTGTATAGCCCACTTAGAGAACCTATCTACAAAATTAGACTCAGATTGTATGAAAATTTTTGATGCTTATTCGGGAAAAATAAACATTATTTCGGGTCTCAAATTTTGACGACAGTGGGCTATAGCTTTTCGCTTAACATACCCTTTTTGTTAAATCCTGTATACATATAAGCTGTATTTTAATTAGGTATTTTTATGCTTATTTATTAGACGAATTCATAGGATAGGAAAATACTCGCAGCTAATTTGGTCAATGAGCGAAGCGGTCTGCTGTTACAGAAAGGTTTACATGCTGGAAGCTATCTACATTATGCATTTTTAAAAATAAAATAAGTTTAGTAAACAACAACTATAGTTAAGATGGCCACCAATGCACCTCTATCCATCAGATTAAATAAAGTGAGACTAGTTCTAACATAAAGGAGGTTGCCAACCAAAAACATTGTTGTGTAATGTAATTAACATAAGTGACAACAACGGCACTGCATAACTGGTTGAATAGTTGACGTTAACGCGTTCGAGTTCGAAGTGAAAACTTGCACTAAGCCCTCTGGTTTCTACTTACTTGCACGGTAACGGTATAGTTGATGACCACAGCTTTGGCATACGCCGCCGGGTTGAACTGCGGATTGGCGAGCTTAGTGGTTAGGTACATGCGGAAGTTAGGGTCGTAGTCTACTTCAGAACTGCCCAGGATCACGAATGTGCGACCGCTCTCCACTGGAAGAAGATTTATTGAAATAACATCGAATACTTCGCGCCTCTTTGCAGAAATAACGTGACATCTCATAAAGTATTAGGTTCATAAGATATTACGTTTATTATTCTTGCAAAGAGGTGACTTAATACTATTGGACTTTTATATATATAAAGAGGTGACCTATAATATAAGTGCAAGTGTGTGGGTCGATGTGATAAGTAGTACTCGCTAAGCATTCATACTCTTATTCTCCATATTCTTCGCGTTGTCGCTCAGAATTAGTAAGATAGAAAGGGAAAAATACAATGTTCTCATTATGCAATACGATACGATCGTCTACCAAAATACATGTAACAGCGGCTGGCGTATTTCCACCTACTTTTTCGTACCTTCTGACTACGTGAAAACTCGCTTTGTTTCATTATGCCCCGTAACACCAGCCCATACTAGCCTTTACAGGAATAGGTTACATCAAAAACCTACCTTTAATGTTCTTCTCGAGCACATTATCGACGACAGGGTCTATGTACTCGTTAACATCCTGGAATAGCACGGGGATGCCGTACTTGATGGCCATCTCCAGCTGACGCAGGAATTGAGGGTCGTTGAACGAGAGCACCTGGTGTTTAATGTGTGTTTTTTATAAGTATCACAGATAACCCACGCTTTAAATAAATTGGCTTTTAAACTAACGTAAAACCAGTAGTACCAATATCAATTTACTTCACGAAATTGTTGCTAATAAGAAAAAATACAGACAAATGAGTATTTTCCTCTAAGAGCATCAGTCTAGAGCGTGATGCGTCCCTCGCTTGCACATACGTACATCGAGTGTTGCCAAAATGGAATCAAGAATCACAAACCTAAACACCATTCAGTATGCAGGGGTCAGATACAAGTAACAAAATGCTACCTAATCGCCTGAAACAACACCCCAGCACACGGAAGAAAATGCAGCTGACTTATTCTAGTGAAGCCTCACATCATCAATGCGAGGCTCAGCTTCATCCTCGCCGACTATAATTGATCAGCCGGCAACATAAACTAACTTACCTTCAGGTTATTCTTCGTCTCCTTCTTCTTGATCCACGTGAGCGCTTGCGTCTGCGGATCTATACACAGAGGGAACCTGGACGCCCGGATAGTTAGGATACCGTTCTGTACCGACAACTCGTCTGGTGGAAGGCCTTCCGAATTCCATCTGAAATTATTAGATTAATATACATATATTTTTATACTATTTGTATACTTCGTATTCTTTTTTTCTATTAGTTTTGATACTTTACAGTCGCTTGTTAGGTCTTTCCATTTTTCTGGTCGCCTCTGTTGCTCCTGGCTTACAGGAGTTATAGCGGCGAAAATAAGTGGTGGGCCAATCATGATTAGCTGACTCTTACAATGCAATTACACATCAATAAGGGCCTAGGCAAAATTAAGGAAATAGTGAATTAATTGCATACCAAAATCGCTAACACCCACAATACTCACGTGCTAATTTCAACCTCATTTGTCAAATTCTTCTCCACAGTATACGGCGTAGTCAGCGGTATACCTTTCTCAAGCACATCACCAAGCCAATCCTCATAGATCATAGTCTGTCTAAACGAAAACGAAAAGGGACCGGCATAGCTCAAAAACGATGCAGAGAGTAAACAGTTTCCAATCAATCTCGACTGCTCTACGTATAATGCTGCCAAATCTATTGTCCACCTCGCCTGTTCGCTTGACAACCCAGACATTAGCTTATCCGCTGCTACTAATCTTCGCATCATAATATCCGTTTCTTCCTGTAGTTCTGCACGTCGTAACATAGCCGTTTCATATCGGTTATTTAGATTGTCTAAAGTGCGCTGTAGCCGATTGATTTCTCGGTTCAAAGATTCGAGGAAGTTGCACGCGTCTGTGTATTCTTTCTCTAACGCTTGCACTTTGTCTTGCTTCGGTTTAACTTCTTTGTATACGGCGCAGTATGCTAGGACAGCTATTACGAACTTTAGAAGACCGTAGCTGGGAATAAATAGAATATGATATATACAGTACATGAAAACTAATAGCTGTTTTTGATGCTAATATTGGATGATGGATAAAATCGATTTTACTGATTTATATAAAAAAAATTATGTATTTATAAGTATTATATTGTGTCAGTTTAGGCATCAAACATTTTGCTCATAGTGAGACACCAGCCCCCTAATTACGTAAAAGCAATAGCAAAGCCGAAGCCGCGCGTTCGTGATAATTGAGTGTGTGTGTGCTTGGGCGAGGTGCGGGGTGCGGGAGGACGCCGAGCGCTCGTTGCGCGCACGCACACACACTCGAGATTATCGCGATCGCGCGGCTTCGGCTTTGCTATTGCTTTTACGTAATCAGGGGCAGGTTAGAAAAAGTAATGTGATAGAAGAATCGCGTACTACCAATATGTCAGTAGATCAATGTGATTCTCACTCATTTACCTGATCTTATTTTATTTAGGTCATCATCATCATTCAATCGCTTACCCAGCTTTACTGATCTGCTGCATAGTCTCGAGTTTCTTGCTTTTCTTCATGTGTGCCTTCACCGCTTTCACCTGCGCTTGGGTGATGAGGTCACAGTTCATCTCCTGGAGGTTCCTTAGGAAGTTGGGGTCAGCCATCATGCCCTTAGCGCCTTTCCAGCTCACGTCTTTAATGCCACGGATGATTACCACACATTCGCATACCACCTGAAATTCAGGGAATACAAGTAATAATTTGCTTTAGGTCTGTCGGCATATCTATTTGCCTGGCAGTCACTAACATCAATGGGATGCAACTAAACGCAATGCGAGCTTAGTTTAATTCAAAGGGGGAAGAAAAAATACATACGCAATGCAAATTGGAACCAATAGGAAGATGAGGATTAAAAAGGAGTTAGGTTAGAATATTTTACATGCCCGTTTTATGCTTCATTTTCACCAGATGTGCTATGCAACGTTGCATAATATAGGTATATAGGTAAGGGGGTATGAAAATAAATTGTTACAGCAAATGTACTCAGTTCAAAAGGCGCGTTTTTCTAGTATCAACTCGTAAAGAGCGAGTCGAGAAGAAATAACTTAGGCATAGTTCACACCCGTGTAACTACGCTACACAGAATTACCTACCTAGTTGTCTTATTGATTTATGTTGAGCCTTATGAAGAAGTTTAGTTTGTATACTATTTATCTATGCTTATCTATGTTTATGCGTTTTATTTAGGTATTTATGTTTATGTAGTCTATTTAGATATTTTTGTTTATTTTAGGTTTATGTCTTTTCTTTTATTTAATTATTTAGTTTATTGGTCTGTTTGTGTGCACACATACCTACCTCTTATGTTAATTTCTCTTTCACGGTTGGTTTGCTGGAAGAAATCTCTTTTAGAGATAAGCACGCCTTTGTACATTTTCTTTGTCATAAACTTTATTTGTGAAAACTTTACTGTGTACAATAAAGCATAATAATAATAATAAGTCAGTTAGCGAAGTTTGTTACCTGCACAGCCTCAGGCGGGGTAGCAAACGACCTGATTTCAGTGATATCATTCTTATCCAAGTCAGCTAGAGCCAATCTAGCCGCTTCAAGCGCTGGAAGTGCAGCCGACAAAGCTTCCTCCGCTTCTCCCTTCTCAGCGGCTATTACTATACTCTGTTCCGTTATTTCCACGCTTTTTTCCGCTGCCACTTGCTGCTTTGTTGACGCTGCGGCGGTGGCTGGTGGGAAGAAGTGAGAGGTAGATGAAGGAAGGTGCTGTATTGTGTATTTAGTTAATGTACAGAAGTTATTGGATAAAGGGTTTCAATTTGTAATACTGTTACTTGAGGGTAAAATTCCTGCAAAAAGATCTCAAGGCTACCCTCAGATAAAGTGTTTTCATGAGATACAGACAACTAATGATTGAAGCTTAAAACCGAGATTGCTGACCTCCAAATTTCAATTTAAAGTCTAAATTATATGCACCATAATGTACTTACACAAATAGGGTATATAACCACACATACACACACGTCAGCCTATTGTAGTCCACTGCTAGACGTAGTCCTCCCCCAGGGCACGCCATAAGGCTACTACTAATAGGGGGATTTTTGCCCATAGTCACCATGCTTGGCAGACGGGTTGATGACCGCAGTGTGATTTTTTAAACTATTTTATTTACCAAAATCCACAGCAGTTTAACATATTTAATATGAGTACATAGGGACTTATTTTACAGCCATAACTATGTTGTCAACACAGGAGACGCTGCTGCCCACCTCCCGGAAACCCTAAATCGCCAAAATTAATGGCACATACCTGTAGAGATTTCCTTCAGTAACACCTCACACTCTTTCGTCTGCTCTGCCACTATAACCTTCTGCACAGCTAGCTTGGCGTTCAGGTCTTCTAGCTGCACGTTTGCCTCCTCTATTTTAGCCAGACCCCCGATTAGTCGCTCACACTGTAAAATAAATAGATGAATAAAAACACCCCTGTGCTGATGCACTTTACTAGAATATCTACATCTCTTTCCGTGCAGGGCGTATTCTTAATATAAGACGTTAGTTCATAGTAAAGGCTGTTTGGCATTTTTACCTACTACCTATCACATTTAGAAATATAAACAGGCCAGATGATATGATAATTTTGTGTTTTTTCCGCAACATTCCACAAAAGCCTTGACACTGATATGAACCTAACATTAAAAACCAAAGACTAGATAAACCACCACTTTTAGACTATTTTATTAAAGCCCTTTGCAAATAGGAAGCACAAATTATCGCGTTAGCGTTTAATTTTTACGTGTCAAAGCATCGCGTATTCGCTCTGTATGACGTACTACATCATCCAGCCCTGTTCAATACAACAAAACGCGCCAGGAAGGCTTTAATGACGTCTTCTGATTGACGATGCCTTAAATGTTGGTACAATATTCCCAGCTTAAGTCTTCATGGACTTAGTTTTTTATGGACCATCTAATGGTTGAGATAGTTTACAAGGAATTTATGTTGTATTTCTCTCAAACTTGATCAAGATAGAGACAGCATTAACTTAATCTTTTGTATTGGAAAAATCGGACCTTAACATAATCTTAAAAAACTTTTCATCTTACCTGAGCAACGATAAAGGCATCTTTCTCGTTCAGCAGCGAGATGTAGTTGGTGAGGTAGTCCATGTAGTGCTTGGGCGTGACGTAGTTGTTCCTGCGCAGACGCAGCAGGAACTCGGTGGAGTAGCGCGCCACCGACAGGTGCACGTGCACCACGTGCTCCACTATTATTGGTCGGAACTCGTCCGGGATCTTTTGCACCTGGGGACAAGAAAATGGCTTAACTAGATAAAAAAATATTGAAAACTAGCAGCCGCCCACGACTTCGTCCGCGTATTATATCCGTGCGAAGCCGGGGCGGGTCTAGACCTATAGCCTTCCTCGTTAAATAGGATATCTAATACTTAAAATTTTAAATCGGACCACTAGTTCCTGAGATTAGCGCGTTCAAACAAACAAATTCTTCAGCTTTGTATAGATTTATCTATGCAAAGTAAATATGTTTCTTGTTGTAAATATGTTGTTTCTACCACAGAAAACGATTTCTCTAGATTAAAAGCAAAGAAAATTACTTGAAAAATATAGGTAGTTGTTTCTGCCGAGAAAACTTTGTCCCTTAAATATTTCTGCGTATCTTTTCTTCATCAAGCTAGGCCAAAATAAGTAAGCAAGCATATGATTTAGTCGCTAGACTTATAAGAAAAATACATAGCTACCTACATACCTAAGTGTGTACTTATATTATTATCTTTGTAATAACAATGCGTTTCTGCATTTCGCTCAATTTACTTACATTAGCTAAAAAGACATTGGCGACAGCTAACAGTGCCTGTTTCGGCCACGGGAACTGCCAGTCGATGGTCGTGTTATTTACCAACCCGGGGAAACTGCGACATCTAGCGGAAAGAACAGGTAACTCGGTCAAAGTTCGTTTAAGAGAACAAAATTAACTAAGTATATATAAGTTATATACATATATTAATGTCTAAGAGAAAAGACAAAATAACACGTTTATATACATACATATAGTCACCTAATTTATCCTCCAAATAGGTTGGACAGAAGTGTGCAATTTACACACCCACTTTTCACGTCCATTTATTTAATTAATATTCAGCAAGATCGTGATAATACTTAGCCATTTTATTATTGAACAGATAATTAGGTCAAAGCGTGAAGACGTATAAGAGAACAGAATAATTTATATCTATCAAAGTCTATGGGAATAGAGAATGATGCAAGTTTATTTAATTAGTATTCAGCAAGATCGTTCAGTATTATACCTATACTTAGCCATTTTATTATTGTTACTAACACTTACCTATTCCGTAAAATGTCCCCACTGGGCGACATTGATAGTACAACGTGAAGGTTGTCCGAACACTTATTGCAGAAGTAATTCCATACAGAGTCCCTGAAAACAATTGATTGCCTAAGTATATCACAGAATGGAGACGTGGCTGTTTAAATCAAAACTAAGATGCCGTTTGTGACGTTTTTTGCATGAACTTTACAGCTAATATGTTTAGTCTGATGTATAAGCTACATGTATTCAAAATTTCATCAAAATCCGTTAGATATTTTTTGCGTGAATGCGTAACAAACATACGTTCTCATAATATTAATCATAAGTACACTATCTAAAGATAAAATAATTGAAAAGCTAGTTACTTAGCGACACCATAACCCGCTTCGTTGGACTCGTTTCGCACGGAGTTGATGATGGCGTCCTTTTCATCATCGCTGAACAGCGCTGGGATCATGCCTATCATCAGGATGTTGTTTATGAACTCCAGGAAGCCTTCCTCCACGATCTGTGGTGAGGTTAAACTGTTATACATACATAAAAATCACGCTTCTTTCCCGGAGGGGTAGGCAGAGATCACGGATCTCTACTTGTTACGGTCCTGACACACCTCTTTCGTTTCATCTGCTTTCATGATATTCTTCATGCACGCTCGTCGGTTTAGGGTACTCTTGACCTGTTTAGGCCTTACTAATAGCTTTAAGCCTCGAGCACACCGGATGCGTATGCGTACACATAAGTATACGTACCTCTGAGTTGTAATGTATGGAACTGTATAGGCACGGGCAGACTGGATGCGTATGCGTAGACGTAAGCATAGACGTCAAGCGATGACAGTTCCATACATTAAACTCAGTCAGTGGTACGTGTACGTCTACGCTTACGTGCACGCATACGCATCCGGTGTGCTCGAGGCTTTAAACTAGGTATAAGCTATAGGTACATAGTTTAATTTGATTTCCATATATTTTGCTGTCCAAAGTCATGTATAACGTGGATATAACTTTACGCGCGGTTTATCAAAGCACCGTTAAATAAGAATATAAAATTTTCTAAAACTGACGCTGGAGATTCAAAAGATTTTGCTACAATATAAACTACCTACTGGATAGGAGATTGGAATATGGCATGATTTTTATTATGCTCGTTGTAACAAAAATACCGCAATTTCTACTATCTCTCACCTCTTAAACCTTTAAACCTGTAAGATAAACCCTATAGCTTTGTAACAAATACATTCATAGATAGATAAAATTAATTATTGTACTTGAAAACATAATTTACAAGGGCAAGCTTAATGCCTTAACCTGGTTACTTAAGAAATTTCTTTCTTTTATATTAATTCATACTTTAAAATGACCGCACGTTCATCAAAAATTACACACATATTGTCACGGCTATTATCCCCTAAAGAGGTTGGGCAGAAGCGTGCAAAATACACATAGAGGTTTAGCAGAAGTATGCAAAATACACATAAGACAGTATATTTTCGTCTTTTTTGAGTAGATCATTTACCTCCAGACCGCATTTCGGCCGCGACGGCCAATCTCAACCGCAATTAGCCAATAGCATAAAAGTTAGGTACATTATTATAGTTGCACAAGTGTGTGCGCAAGCACAGGTGCACTCTATTCTCTTATTCTGATATTCCGATGGGATTACCTGTGCGGCAGTGAACAGGAACACGGTCTTCTTCCCGTCAACCCCGAGTTGATTGTACATCCGTTTCATGTCGTCCTTGAATGTATTCTCATTGTAGTTGCGGGTTATTACTATTTCGAACACTTCGCAACCTGGACACATACGTTTCAAGAACTTATTATTTTCTGTGAATGCCATATTAGGGTCGATTCCGGCAGTCACACTTAAACCTAAACCTAATCTTAGTCAGGTCTATCTCTCTCCGTTCTTAACATAAATGGCTGAGAGAAAATGACAGGTAGGACTAATTTTACGTTTAGGTTTAAGTGTGACTGCCGGAATCAACCATATTTACGATTTATAATCTGTTATCATATAGGTAGGTACATGTAGGTAACTATGTATGTACATATTTATTTGATTAAGTATTTATTTATTTATTTATTAGGTTTATCAACAACTGTTACTATAATACATGATTTTAGCTTAATTTTACCACACTTGTGTAATAGCACAGCTGCTTATAGATAAACACAACATTCGTAATAATACTTAGACTAGGTTCATACTAAACATTATATAGATATATTATAACTAAATATATTAAGTAATACGCAGTGATACTCATCAGCTATCACATCCAAAAGCAGTCAACCAATCGCATGCGCGATGACAAAATAAAATAGCAATGATATGCGGGCGGACGGACAGACCTGTGTGTTACAGATTCTGCTTCTACTGGTAACTTTATGGTACCTACCTGCAGCAAAAGCAGCGAGGCGGCATATAGACTTCTTGCCGGAGCCTCCGACGCCGATAATCATAGCGTTGCCGCGGTCCATGCGCAGGATCCGGTGCGTGCGAGTGAGATGCTCGAGGCAGTCCTCGAATAACACCACCGACATCTTGCCGACTCGCTCGTTGAACTCGTCTAGTATCTGCGGAGAGAGCATAAACGAGAAAACACTAGACCCAACTTTGTCCATTTTGTTTTCGCACTAAAGCTCGCCTAAACTAGTGGTCTGATCCCCACATCAAATGAGCCATTAGTGCTTCCAATAACATCACATCGCGACTGTTGTTCCCCGCGATCGCAATAATGAGTCCGATTCGAGGGTTAGTGAAGGGTGTCCAGTCCGATGGTGGCGAACATCATTTAAGATTAAGAATATCTAGACTTTATATACCTATGTCTTACCTCTTGGAACAGAAAATAGACGGCTTCATAGTCGAGCAGATCCTCGTAGTATCGGATCTCCTCCTCGTCCAACGCGTTGCGATAATCACCAAAGAGCAGAGGATCTCGCAGTGCGTACTCTTCTAACTGTTAAGAAATATAATTGAAGACCATTTTATATACTTTATACAGGATGTTTTTTCGTTACCACCCTTAACCATAGAGAAATAAGATGTGGACGTAGAGTGCTAATGTCATACTAACCGTTTCGATGCACCATTAAACTTTTCGGTGCCTCACAATTCCAGTCCTTGACACTTAGATTGCATTACTATACGTTACAATAAATTACTAATGTAGTACTTTACTATACATTACACTAATAGAATCAAAGTGTCTAGGAGTGGAATTGTGAGGCACCGAAAAGTCTAATGGTGGATCAAAACAGTTAGTATGACATTAGCACTCTATGCCAACTTATTCCTCTATGTCTTAACGAAGTGTACGTACTCTATACACTTTATGCCAAAAAAATGCTGGGAAACGATGTATTTTTTTTTTATTACTTGATCGGGCGAAATTTATAGTGTCCAGTGTTCATGCTAGTTTTTTCATAGACAAATATTATTTATTTCCCGTGAAAAAATCTTGCAACGTGCGTCTATGTGCATTTATGCAGAAAAACGCAGTCTATTTACTCAACTTTGGACCCTAATATTTTAGGAATCAGACTTCCCAGGTACGCTCCCGTGGAGAAAAATGATCGTGATGATTCCGTAGTTTTCGAGAACTTTCCGTAGTTTTGACGACCAAAAAACATCCTGTATGAGGTTTTTACCTAAAGCGTTAGCACAACAGGTGGCCAAATAAAACTTTTGGCCATTTGGTATACACGTTACATACATTTTCGAACTCCCGTGCAATAAACGTGGTGTAGACGAGCGTCGAGCAGGCCGGACGGGGCACGGATAATGTACGATGTAATATAAATTGCTTCATATAAAATGTATGTAACGTGTTTAATCCGTGCCCCGTCCGAGCCACGTACACAGCCCGCCCCGGGCACGGCCCGCTCTAATGAGAATCATCCCTTAAGATTAGAATAATCCTACTAATATTATATATGCGAAAGTTTGTAAGTATGGATGGGTGGATAGATGTTTGTTACTCTTTCACGGAAAAACGGCTGTAGCGATTTTAATAAAATTTGGTATGGAGTTAGCTGACACCCTGGATTAACACTTAGGCTACTTTTTATCCCAGGAAAATATTTTTATCCCGGATAATGTCGACATTTTATTTTTTCTGCAGTCCACTAGTAATTTATATTTGAAAAATTTATTACACATACACAGGAAAATATAATAGCAACAATTAAACAAGAGAAACTGGGTAGAAACATAGAAACCTTAGGCAAAAACAGAGACAGTGGAAATAACACAATAGTCTGTCAGTCAGGTACCGCGTTTATGTCCTATACGAGTATGCCTCACATATAGGACCTCAAACTATTACAGGTATAGGAACATAGGAACTGAAACTAATCACTCACCGTAAGTTCCTTTTCCATCTCCATCTCCTCTTCTTCGCCGAGTACTTCTTCATCCACGACTTCCACCGCCGGAGGCGGCGTCTTTATTGCAAACTCTGTTTAAATTTTAAAACTATTTAAAAAAGAAGGTTTCGTAGTAAAAGTTGTTGTAAATAATATTACCTATCTGGCACTATGACGAGGAAGCAGAATGTTCCATGAATAATCCTGAGTACAAATAATAAAATGACATAGACACTAACGCCAATCCCATTAGCCATCAAATCGTGCAGCTATACTCGTAGTTGTGGTGATGCAGAGCGTCACTAAAATACATCAGCAGCATCTTCCATACACGGAAGATCATAAGAGTCGATTAAGGAACTCAGGGGCACGTTCTCTTAGGTATGTCCTATAGTATTATCATATCTGCTCGGGATCTCGCTAGTGGACAAAGTCCGAAACGAGATTATCCGGCAGAAGACCAAAGTGACAGACATAGTGAAGTGGCAGTGGGCAGGCCACATCTGTCGTAGAACCGATGGATGGTGGAGTCGCTTACTCCACCTCTACTCTTCTCGAATGGAGACCGCGCCTCGGTAAGCATAGCGTTGGACGCCCTCCGGCCAGATGGACCGATGACTTAAAGAGGGCGGCTAGTAGTGACTGGATGGCGAAAACAGGAGATCGAGCCGTGTGGTGTACTCTGGGGGAGGCCTACGTCCAGCAGTGGACTGCAATAGGCTGACGATTGACGAATGATGTATGTATGTATGTATGTATGAACATCCGTACCGTCCTCCTCTTCAGCGACCGCCTCTTCCTCCGGCAGCACCAGTTCCTCCAGCACCACGGGTTCCTCTTCGGGGAAGTACTTCACGATGTGCTCTTGTATGTGCACTCTCATCAGGTCATTATCCTGAAATAAGGATATTGATGAGCATGTACGTAAACTTCAACTGTGTTATAACAAAAATTGTTATACATTGTTCAAGTTAAACATAATCTAATTTTGATATACCCATACATTTGTTTGACAACTGTTACATTCAACAACGTTTAAATATTGTATGTATGATCGAAGAAGAGATCATACTCCCAATTTGATATAAAAACTATCGGCCGCCCGCGTCTATTTCCGCGGGAACTTTTTAGCCTATGTATTATTTTGATGTATCATCATAACATAGTATAAAACAAAGTGGCTTCCCGCTATTTGTCTGTCCCTATGTATGCTTATATCTTTGAAACTACGCAACGGATTCCTATGCGGTTTTTTAAAATAGATAGAGTGATTCAAGAGGAAGGTTTATATGTATAGTATCAGCATTGCGTGCGAAGCCGGGGCGGGTCGCTCGCTAGTAAGCGTGAAGTAGTAGCACACACGTACATCCATCCACACAAACTTTCGAATTTATAATATTAATAGAATACGTCAGTCAAACAAAAAATTACACATATCAGTCAGTAATGACATCACAACCAAAGTTAAAATTTACTAAAGTTAAGCAACTCAAACCGCGGTCGGCCAATGGATGGGTAAACTCACATGCGTGTTGATCAGCCGGTCGCATATGACCCTAGTAAACTCGTTTCGCCAACAGCGCACGACCGCACGCTTTTCACTGAAGAAGTTCGGATGAGTCAGGCAGAGACCGGCCGCGATACGGGACAAGTCACGCAAGTTGAATATGTAGTGGAATTTGGCTGGAGTGGGGGGCAGTTCCACTATTATTATCTGTGGGGACAAAATATGAAGTTACAAAAGCGCTCTAAGGGTAAAGAGACACGGACTGCAAATCAACTGCAAGTCGACTGCAAGATTACAGTGCCGATCATCGGTCTTTACCCTAAGGGTTTTTTCAATGGTCAGGATAGCCTATCTGCTCCCGTGTGATGAATTTGGTGAGAGAGAGGTGTCTCACTTTTGAGCGTCAAATTCACAGAGCTATTAATAACTAGATAAACTAAGTGTAGTGTACTTTGAATGTAAAAAATAGACTTAAGAATTAGAATAGACACTCGTTCTCGAGCCAGGACTGAGTGAATTAGGGCTGATAGAAGTGGTTTGCAATCCCTTTTTACACACAAGTAAAAACACTTGCCTTGTCTAGTTATTACTTAGCTCTGTGGATTTGACATTAAAAAGTGAGACATCTAGCTCTCGCCAAATACATCATATGGGTGCTGATTTTGATTCTGTCTCTATCTTAATCAAGTTTTAGAGAAAGACAGCACCAAAGTTAGATAGGCTATCTGGCTGTTAGAAAAATCGGCCCTAAACGAAACAATAAGAGGTATTTTAACATGCAGGATTATGAAGCAGTTCCTAAAGCCGCGTTTAGCATAACGGAGCCAGATATAGAAGACCAGTGTAAAAGTTCTAGCTTATCACTCGAGGGAACGCCCATGAGTTCCTTAGTCGACTCTTACGACATGCACGGAAAGAGATGCAGCTGATATAGGTAGGTATTAATAGTGAGCACCACCACAAGATTATGTTTTAAATAGGCTATTTGACAATGTGAAAAATAAATCGTCAATTACTGTAATCAGTATGTATTATGAGTTTAAAAATGGTTATTTACTAACAGAAGTTGAAAATAATAATTGATTTACTCAAAAATCCGTAAATAAAAATGCATATTTTTTAACTTTTGTCACGTGACACAAAACGCTCATGATAGTCGGGCTTATTATGAGGTCACCTGCTGCTTGTAAACATTGTTTTTTATTTACACTAAATGTATGTGGATGACATGTGTCAAAGTGACAGATACAGGCAAGTGATGTCACCGACGCCATATTCTCAAAGAAGCGTTTAGGCGCGCTATTTAAATATTAAGCTTTTAATTTGATAATGTTCATTAAATATGTACTTACCAGAATTCAAAAATACAACTTTTACTGGGTTTTAAAACCTCCAGAGAATAATATAAAATAGATTTTGAAAATCAGTCAAATGGCCTATTCTTAAGAGGACTACAAGAACTATCTCAAATCGAGAATTAAATGGACAGTGATGTTATGCAGCACTGGACTCGCGTCCATCTAGCCAAAGACACCAAACCCTCCCACAACTTTTGTATAGATATAGGTACAATAACATAGTTTTATGACCTTTGTTACTAACTAAATATGGGTTGAAATGAGTTTTTTTTATGTTACAAAACATCTCATTTTGCATAGAACCTCCCATAGAACGGTAGATTTTAAGGTCCAATTCACCTTATACAAATCCAAAGTCATCTGCACAAGTTTTTCCACGATATCCTGTATCTCCACAGGGAATATGGAGAAGTGACCCGTCATTATAGACACGTAAATGTGCCTCAACGTAGTCTCTGATGGAAACTGGAGGTTGTATACCGAGAACATGGAAATAAATCGAGGGTCCACCTGAAAAAAGAGAAAACACTAGATGCAACAAAAAAGTTATTAAAAAAAGCCAACATCACGCGGTGTTCCCAGGCGGTCACCCATCCAAGTACTGACCGCGCCCGACGTTGCTTAACTACGGTGATCGAACGAGAACCGGTGTATTCAACGTGGTATGGACGTTGGCGGCAGCGTTACTTAATTATTGTACCACAAGATAAACCATACAATACATAGTTTTTAACAAAGCAAACAAGTTTCATAGGCAAGCCGTATTGGTTATTGCTTACGTCATTTCTACCACCTCCCGCCTTGCCCATAGCTGCGAGGAATCCGATGTCCTTCAAATTCTTCCAGTTGAGGTCTTTACCTCGGTCATAGAAGCCCTTCCTCTCGAATAGCAGTTTTAGTAATGCTATCGGCTGTTGCGTTCCATATGTGTCCACCTGTAATACAATGCATTTTGAAATCAATTATATGTGGGTAGTAAAATACTGTCTATTATTGCTGAAAGAAAAAGCACCTTAATCGACACTTACGATACGCCCTGAGGAAGATGCAGCGAATGTATGCTAGGTATAACCCCGCATCTGCGTAGGACTTTTTTTTAATAATAAAAGCGGCCAAGTGCGAGTCGGACTCGCGCACAAAGGGTTCTGTACCATTGACTAGATAAACAGTTGTTTTTTGTATGACAGCCCCCTTAAATATTTATTTTATTTCATTTTATTATTTATTATTAAAGTACAAATACAACTGAGTATTTTGTGAATATTTCAAGTGCCTACCTGTTGCCATTGTTGACATCGAGCAAAAAAGGGCAAAAAATCGCGTGTGTTCTATTCCATACCATTTCGTTTTTCAAGCTTTTCATAGCTATGAATAAGGATTACTCCTGCTACTACATATTCTAGCTAGATACATAAAGCATCGTGGACAAAAGTCCAAACAAACACTTACAATGGGCATGTTCATATCATCAATGAAGACCAGCATCTTCTTGCCGACGGGCGGGCCGAAGGTGTCCTTCGTTCGTTTCTCCACCACCGACTCTAAGTTCCTCTGCACGTCCATGGATGAGGTGCGGGAGGAGAAGTTCATTTGTTGCACTATCTGAGGGAAACACGATAAATTTTCTAAGATAAATTTGTTTTTGGATAAAGATAGGTACTCGTAAATTTCTACAACTTAGAATGAGGCTTGTAATAATTCTAGCTTTCATGGCTTGAGGGCCTGAGGTCAAACCCCTTCATTTGTAACTAATCCGCATTAAGAGAGCTCTGTAGAAAAAATAAACGAAATAGTTAGTTCTAAACTTAGCGTAAATATCTATTTAAAGGCTGAGAATGAGTGAGTTATATATTTTTAACCTAAAGTTATCCGGTGATTAACAAAAAGATATGAAAAAAGGTCAAAAGACAAGATTGGAGGCGCCGGGTATCGATCCCGGTACCTCTCGCATGCTAAGCGAGCGCTCTACCATCTGAGCTACGCCCCCCGTGACTAAACGAGTGAAATAAGCGATTACATTTGCCAACCGGTGCAAACATTCGAGAAACTACTGCTCTACTTTCAAAGCCGGTTATTTTTAAACACACATCACGTATTCTTGTTTGCTAATCTTGCATAATCGAAATATTGACTTGATTTGTTACTACACATTGAAATAGAAATACGATATAGCGATGTATCGGGTGTTGCTGAAATGTAAGTACTTACCTATACTAGCTAACCCCCGTGACTCGTACCGCGTGGACTGGACAACTACCCCCTTTTTACCCCCTTAAGGGTAATTTGTACCTATCTACGCTGATTGTTGTATTTATTGACATCCAAATTTAATCAACAGCAAAAAATAAGTTTCATACTTCTAACTTTAAAAAAATACTTAATTTGCATACAACTGTTATATAAATCAAAATTGAAATTAAATAACCAACTCCATTTTTACTCTAGATTACCGTAACCTTTACAACGACAAGAAATACAACGTATCTATTAACAAAAGGAAAACACCTCCAGTTTGTACTTGCTTCATAGACTAATTTTTATGTATGGGGAGATTCCTTATACAGAATGTTTTTTCGTTGCCACCCTTAACGAAGGGTACGTACTCTATACATCAAATAAAGTAATTTTATGCCAAAAAAATGCTGGGACACGATGTAATTTTTTTTTATTACTTGATCGGGCGAAATTTGTAGTGTCCAGTGTTTTAGCTAGTTTCATAGACAGATATTAATTATTTCTCGTGTAAAAATCTTGCTACACACGTCAATGTGCATTCATGCAGAAAAACGCAGGCTATTTACTCAACTTTGGACCCTAATACATATTTTGGAAACCCGACACTTCCCAGGTATGCTTCCATGGAGAAAAATGATCGTGATGATGACGAGATTCCGTAGTTTTCGGGAACGTTGACGACCAAAAATCAGCCTGTATAATCAAATCTATCCTTTGTGTCCCCTAGAAAAATATCCCGAATCCACCTTTGACTTACTTCACTGTATAAAAGGTGATATGTGCAAATAAAATTATCTTATTCCTAAAGTAAAAATTATCAGTAAGTACAGCTAGTTTAGCTGTTAGCAGTTGCCAAACCAAATGATTTGATAAGTAGTAATAGATAGCTTACATATTTATCAGTCGGTAGTCCGTGAAGATAATTGGTAATGATAGCTGTTTTAGAAGTGCCGGTATCGCCCACTAGTAGCACAGGTCGCTCAACCTGTTGAAAACATCGTGGAAAACATAAGATACTATCGGCCACCCGCGGCTTCGCCCGCGTGAGAGTACATTACTCCCGTGCGAAGCCGGGGCGGGTCCCCAGCTATACATTACATACGCTTATAAACCTTCCTTTGAATCACTCTATCTATTTAAAAAAACCGCATCAAAATCCGTTCCCTAGTTTGAAAGATCTAAGCATACATAGGGACGGACAGACAGCGGCAAGAGACTTTGTTTTATAATATGAAGTGATAAACCTTCCTCGTGAATCACTCTATCTATTAAAAAAAACCGCATCAAAATCCGTTCCCTAGTTTGAAAGTTCTAAGCATACATAGGGATGGACAGACAGCGGCAAGTGACTTTCTTTTATATGTAATATGTAGTGATGATTAAGGCTGATGGATAGTACGAAAAACCACAGGATACAAAAATCAGTATTTCCACATTATCATTTCTATATTAGTAGAAGAATGGAAGCTTATTTGTTAGGGTTATGACAGTGATGTGATTATAGGTAGACGCGGGCTCACATACAAAATTTATAAAAAAATTGGCACCACAGAATCTATACATAAAAAGTAATAACTGTTATAAGCAAAATATTTCAATTAAACTTTGTGCAATTACCATAAGACATAAATTTGCTTGAAACAAATTATCACCCTATGCAGTTTACAGCTGCGTACGCCACTTATTCAGCTTACACTGTTGATGTGTATTGTGTTGAGTTGGATAAAGTTGGTCACCCACGACCAACACACGCGAGGTGTTGTGTTGACATTGGGCCAATATGTCATTTTAGGCCAATATTTACATCGAAGCTTTCCTTTGTTTCCTTAGATAACAGTGGTGTCACATAACAGCCTTGATGTAACATTTCACATGTCTACTAATAAATAGGGAGAAGTTTTCCATACGGCCGCTACATAACGGCACCGCTATTTTATTTTAGAATACTTACCCCCTCCATGATCTTGATGAGCCAAGTCATACGCAAAGTGTCAACAGTTGGCACCAGGATGGACGGGAACTTCATGTCGCGATTGTGTTCGTACTCCGGTACCAGCCACTCCCAAGCTTCCCAAGTCCTCGTGGATAGCTCCAGGCAATAGTCGTACAGTGTCGGGAAACCCATTGGGAAATGCTCTGTGAATAAAACACTTGTAAGTATTGTTAGTCGTAACTTTTTCCATGAGGGTTTTCCACGATAGGTCTATTATCAGTCTTCTATGATGTTATTGCCAATTAACATACCATTTTCCTCGTCGTCAAATCGCATGACTAATTTAGTATCTACGGTGGACGAAAAACCTCTAAAACCATTACTCTTGGCGTTGATGTAGTCGGGTAAAAAAGACGTCACTGTAATGTGACTTATGAATTTGGTGCTAAGGTTTAAAATCAATGTACCTACATACTTATACGTTTTTGTATTAAAAGTTGGTCTTACCGTAGAGGTACCTAATTCCATTTTCAGGGGCTAATTCATGAATACTTCCAAGATGGACTAGCCAGAGCTACAGGATAATGAATAATATCCTTACAGCCAGGTGTAGCATAGCAGGGTCAGATCTTAATGATAAGTGAGAAGTTGCTATGCTAGCTCATCGCCTGAGAAAACACCCCTGAGTTCCTTTGTCGACTCTTACGACATGCACGGAAGTAGATGCAGCTGATGTGTTCTAGTAAAACACAGGTAATTAATGAATGCATGCTACAAATGTGCCTACTTAATATAGTCTATGATCCCACTGACGATGTACGATGCTCGTCTCATGCGGCTATATTTATATTTTGATAGGCGGCTATATTTATATTTTGATAGGCAACCCAATAGATCATCATCATCATCATCAGCCTATTGCAGTCCACTGCTGGACGTAGGCCTCTCCCAGAGCAGGCCACAAGACTGCCAATAGATATTTTCTCCTAATTGTAAATGTTATTAATCGTCATCATCATCAGCCTATTGCAGTCCACTGCTAGACGCAGGCCTTCCCCGGGGTACGCCACAAGACTACCATGGGGGGTATTTGCCCATAGTCACCACGCTGGGCAAGCGGATTGGTGACCGCAGTTTGTGTTTTGGACTATGTTGTCAACACGGGAGGCGCTGCTGCCCACCTCCCGGAAACCCTTAATCGCCTCGTACGATACCCACGGGCAGACATGCAGTGGTACGAAATCTACTCTACCGGCACCACGCGGCTAATGTTAAGTTGTAAAAATGTTAGTAATAATTAAGTTTTATTCAATAAACATATAAGCGTCGAACATTTCCTGTAACATCTCATAGTATAGGTATAAATACTAACTAGTGGTGGCCTTCTTTTCCGGAGAGTCGTCGACCAGCATCATGGGACAGGCCTTCTTGATGTAGTTGTCGAATTCGAAGCGACCGTCGTCCACTATTGAAGCACCCAGGCTGTTATACATTGACTGGGGAAAATACGGAATTTTTATATGACAGTAAATAATATAATAACTGCCAGGCCACTGTCACTACACTACCCTAATACCTTCAGATCATGTACAATGTAGTACATTGTACATTGAATGTACACATACATACATAGCCTTATGCCTTTGTCCCATAGGGATAAAGCAGTGACTACTAGATCTATATTAAGCACGTTCCAACCCTGTATAATCTATTAATATGTTATTTATAACAACATAGTCATAAACACGTAAGTGATATAAGGTATGACGTGTATTTCGATGCTTTACGACGTGGTCAAAAACACGCTTCGGGTTGCGGGCCTTGGGGCAACACCCGTGCCCGGGCAAAATTCTCGGCGCGCGACAACGCGCCGGTTACTTGAGTGGCTCTTAAAGGGGGCCACATGGGTCAGAGTCTGGCCCATTTGGGAAGGGAAAATTGCGGCTGGCCGAGGGGACGCGAGCCGGGCTGGTCGACCCCTGGTATTATCAGGGTGCGCCCGGCCACTTGACCTGCCACTACCGCCGGCCAGCACGCGAAAGAAGAGGAAGGAGAAGAAAAGGAAAGAAAGGAAGTATGACATTACAGCCTTTAGTGTCAAGAGCTGTTAAAATGCAGAAGACGGACAGACAACTGAATGGATAAGTCAAAATAAGATTCCATGTTTTTATTACGTAAGTCAAAAATCTGCAATAGGGATGTTTACTATGGTTGAGTTTTAATAACATTTTATGCTTATCAGAATAAATCATCAAAATCATACCTATCTGTAAAATTACAATTTGATTAAGTGTCCAAATGAGGTAGTAATAAGCCTTCAAAGTTAAGTGGGCAAGTCCATTTATTAAATGAAAAAATTACAATATCACATATCCATCTGCATCATTTACAGCAACTTTTACTTTGTGACCATATTTATAAACGCAATATTTAAAATAGCTGCAGAACAAAAGTTCTTTTACGCGCATACAAGTTACGAAACAGTGATGTCATAATTGTGCAGCCGTTTGTATGGAGCGTTTTTTGGAAAGTCTAAAATTAAGATTTTGAAATATACCCCGGAAAGTTTTCACACTAGCGAAGTTTTTCTTTAGCAAATGTTTATATTATTTTATGATCTTTCGATATAAATACAAATAAAAAAACATCCCTATTAAATTTTCCAATTCAATGTTGTTGGTCCTTTGTAGCATATTTGAAGAAAATAATGTATAAAAATATATATTGGAGGCGCCGGGTATCGATCCCGGTACCTCTCGCATGCTAAGCGAGCGCTCTACCATCTGAGCTACGCCCCCATGAAGAAAGTAGTCCAAAATAACTAAATCTTGTTCGCTGCTCTAAATATAATAACCGCGGCATTTCTAAATCAATTTTTGTCACGTAACTAGTAGGTGAAAAAAGCAGCGTAGGTAGCACGCACTGTCTTTTAGTTCTTTTACCCATATTATACAACGTTTGAAAGACATTTTAGACTGATATTAAAGCTTAGAATATAAACATAAATAAAATACATAGGTATAGATATAAACGGTAGCCAGAGCTGCAGGATCTTAAGCCAGATCCCACAACAAACATAGCGGGTACAGATGTAAATAATAAATAATAAGTGACAGTACTAGATCATCGCCTTAGGGTATGCCCCTGAATTCCTTAGTCGACTCTTACGACATGCACCGAAAAAGATGCAGCTGATGTACTCGTAAAGCCCCGCATACTTAGTTAAAATCTCCAAAAAAGAAGTTACTCACGACCATGAAGACGCATTCCACTTCACTCTTGTCTATGTCCTCATTCTTGTCCTCTCTGTTAGGCAGAAGACCACCAATCATATAGCATAGTTGGACTACCTGTGAAAAGGAACATTTTATCATACATCTTAAATTAACACTAATAATTAAGTACCTACTATTTTTATCCAGCTAACTGGTTGGAAGCTAATTAAATAGAAGGCAGGCCCCTGAGTTTCTTAGTCGATTCATACAACATGCTCGGAAGAAGATGCAGCTTATGTCTACTAGTGAAGACCCGCATCAGCACAGGAATAGAAACCTTGGTTTAAATTAAAAATCCTCTCATCTTTACATATAATAAAAATGTAACGGTTCGCTGTCTGTACATGGAAGATATATGAGAAAAAATATTATAGGAGACCTTTATCAACGCAATAGTACCCAAAACAATGATTTTTGTCTGTTTGTCGGTTTGTCTATGCGTTTGTGCACGCTAATCTCAGAAACGGCTGAACCGATTTCGATGCAGTTTTCACGAATATATTGTGACAGGTCCCACTTAACATATAGGCTACTTTTACTTTAAAATGTTTTTTCCCGGAAAACTTCGACATTTTGTTTTTTCTGTAGTCCACGCGAACGGAGTCGCGAGCGTCCACTAGTACCAAAATATATTCAAATTATCATCATGTTCCTGCCCTTATTTATCGGATAGTCGGTTCAATATGATTATTTTCAAAACTCATATACCCAAAGATTTGGCGTGTTTTACGGCCGGCTACCTGCCTAACGCTAACCTTGCTTTGTTTGGTCGCATATTATTCAAAATGCTTAGGAAATTAATATGCCTGATTACAATACTGACGAGGTTGAGCGGCGTCTGCTGCTGCAGCCCGAACAGACCGCACACGATGTGGTTCTAGCAGACTATGTCTGTATACAATACTGACGAGGTTGAGCGGCGTCTGCGGCACGATGGTCTTGAGCGGCGTCTGCTGCTGCAGCCCGGACAGACCGCACACGATGTGGTTCTAGCAGACTATGTCTGTATACAATACTGACGAGGTTGAGCGGCGTCTGCGGCACGATGGTCTTGAGCGGCGTCTGCTGCTGCAGCCCGGACAGACCGCACACGATGTGGTTCTAGCAGACTATGTCTGTATACAATACTGACGAGGTTGAGCGGCGTCTGCGGCACGATGGTCTTGAGCGGCGTCTGCTGCTGCAGTCCGAACAGACCGCACACGATGTGGTTCTAGCAGACTATGTCTGTATACAATACTGACGAGGTTGAGCGGCGTCTGCGGCACGATGGTCTTGAGCGGCGTCTGCTGCTGCAGCCCGGACAGACCGCACACGATGTGGTTCTAGCAGACTATGTCTGTATACAATACTGACGAGGTTGAGCGGCGTCTGCGGCACGATGGTCTTGAGCGGCGTCTGCTGCTGCAGTCCGAACAGACCGAACACGATGTAGTTGATGGCACCCGCTACGTAGTGCTCGAACAATCCGCTTAACTGCTCGCGCTCTTCCTCATTTGTGCGCCCGCGCAGCCACCTGGCGACAAGTAATGGTGATTACGAGGGTGCTGAGACTATAGGATAGTTTGACATTGACATCGTCGTCGTAATAGTCCCACCTTTTGGTGGTTAGACTTCATTACGCGACGACCGCGCGAAAATGCGAAAAGGCTTTTGCTAGATACGTACGGAGCCGAAACCTTTTGTATTTTAGAGTTCCAAGGCAGTTGACCACCAAATAGCATAGAGGAATAATGTCAATAGAAAGTCTCAAAAGGAGTATGTCTCGATATTTTAAGATGACTTCACGGGATACCTAATAATGCAGATACAGATAACAAGTATCCGACATGCCGTTATAAATACTCGCTAAGCATGCAATCTTCATACGATTATACCAGGCGACCGACGTTCTTGCATCAAAAACATGATACAATTGGCATTTTCTATCTACTTTCTAAACATATCGCGCCTCAAGGTTAAAAATGCAGGTGAATATTATATGAAGGCAAACATCATCTTCCTGCCCTGTTCCCATTTATTTGGGGTCGACGCAATATGTTCTTTTCTTCCATTCATCCCTATTATCCGTCATCTCATTGCTCACTCCCAGTACACGCAAACATTCTAATACAGTTGTTATATTATACTCGTATAAATAATTAGGTACCTTTCCCAATAAGGTTCGTATCCCAAATTCTTAGGATCGACAAACACCATGCCCGCCCTGGACACAGTGGCTGGTGAGGCATAGTTTAGGTCCCCCACTTCGAACAGTAGCGAACAGTATGGCGCCAGGCGAATTCGCTCCCCGTTCGCTAACGTTAGTAATTTGTTGTCGTCCATTACTGAGTTCATGTTCTCTATCCATAGGGCGTCTACATCTCCGTCGAAGAGGGAGTAGCGACGTTCGTCTTTTTCTGCAGGTCTGGGAAAAAGATAACATAAATCAGTATTACGATTCTAATCTGGAGTTTGTTTTTCGTTTTCGTCGTAAACAAATAAGAAATGTAACTTAATTATGATACATACTTATAAATTTAAATCAAAGATATCCGGCAAATTGCGCATTATTTTTTTATACACTTTACGCGCAAGGAGCAAATTTTTTTTATGGTTATCCTAATTTTATTTTGCTCCGTCGTGTACGCGCAGCTTATGTATTATTCTGACCAAATTGTGATGTATAAGGTATATAATTGCCAAGTTACATCAAAATTCATTTGGTAGATTTTGAAGAGTAACAAACATCTTCACATTACTTTCACATTTATAATATTAGTAAGATTCAAGTAACCTGAAGAAATAATGATTAAGATACTCGTACCTGTACGGTATTTAGGTTCCGCTAAATAGCCTAGGTACTAACAATTAGCATTACCTGTTCATTTCTCTGAATATTTTCGAGTACAGTCCGTCAGTCCAGTCTCTTGTGACTGGGTCCAGGATTCCATACAGTTCAATGACGGAACATGCCTATGAATATAGACACAAATTTAGTTTCCTAATATTTAATCCACCCCCTGACTACGTAAAAGCAATATCAAAGCCAAAGCCGCGCGATCGCGATAATTGAGTGTGTGTGTGCTTGGGCGAGGTGCGGGGTGCGGGAGGACGCCGAGCGCTCGTTGCACGCACGCACACACTCTCAATTATCGCGATCGTACGGCTTCGGCTTTGCTATTGCCTTTACGTAATCAGAGGGGCCAGTCCATTGTTAACTTCTACCATAAAATCAAATTTACACAGCGTCATAATCTAGTTATTATTCTTTACTGTACCCGTTCATCTAAAGTTTAAATCAAAATACACATGTACAAGGCGTACTTTCCTAGTAGATATTTCTTCCTGTGTCTTAATCATTGCAATCCTGTAACATTTTGCCACTAATTCAACATACAAATATTCAGAAATTACAACACTAAAATAAGCAGACGGAATAACTGGTTGACTCTAAGATTCTTTTAGAAATAGGCTCGCCTTTTAATTTTTATCATTTATCTTTGTAAATGTTTCTCGGCATGTATTTTGTGTACAATAAACAATAAGTGAAAGCTAAAAAAACACAAACCTTCGGATTAACAACAGTAAGTTTAGTCGGCAGGCCCATATCCGTCTGCGCTTTGACCAGACAGTGTAATATGACCGACTTGCCGCCCCCGGTGGGTCCGACTAACATCGAGCAGTGACGCGTCATCATCGTCTCGTACAGTTGGACCACTTTGTCCACCTGCAAGGGACAAAAATGTATCATACGCCATACAAAAAATAGTTTAGTCAAGAAGAGAAAAAAGAGTTGTGGGCGCAAAAAACTTTTTCATAAGATAACAGTGAAGCCGTTGCGCGGGTGACGGGCGGAAAGGTACAGGCAAATAGCAAGCAATAAATGGTTCGTACCGAGCTGAAATCTGGCCGCAGAGCAACATAGCCAACATTATAGTAGTCCTGTGGGGTAAGCACGAACCTTTTTACGCGGCGTAACGCTAGTAAAATCTACGTGATTTGACAGTTGGATGATAGCGTTACGGACTATCGAGAGGTTCGTGCTTATTCCTCTGTTCGTAAGTTTGCAGTAAAAATGCTATTTCTACACACATTTGTATTACTTGAATAACATTGATGTAAAATGTTAAGTTAGTATAGGCAGTTAACACGTTATTATGGGTATCTACAGGACGATGGTAGGTATTGAGTGCTCCAGGAGAGGCCTACGTAAAGCAGTGGACTGCAATAGGCTGGCGAGATGAGAACACGTTAAAACCGTCATAATATTTCAAATACATACCTGATGAGCGAGCACAATATACCCGTCCCTTGGTGACCGCCTCGTTGAAGTCTTCGCAAACGAACTTCGGGTGGTTCATGTCTCTGTATGTATGTAAATATAACCTAAACAAGTCATTTCTTACCTGATGAGCGAGCACGATATAGCCGTCCCTAGTGAGCACATTAGTGACCGCCTCGTCGAAGTCGGGGTATCCGACGCGCGGACACTCCAGCCCAGGAAATAGATCCTTTATCAGCCCCAGGAATAGCGGCACGTCTTCAAACACGAACTTCGGGTGGTTCATGTCTCTGTAAACATACATATAAATTGCTATTATATCTCTCATATCAACAACAGGATATCAGCTACCCTTTCCGTCATGATAGATTTTGGGAAAAGAATTAAAAGTAACCGACTAAATGCGAGTTGATCTCATGTAAGAGGATCCAATTGCTACTGTGGCATATAACAACACACACACAGATGCATGAGTAATCCTAGAAGAGTTCCGTTTTTTAATTTTTTTGTGTACAAATACTTACGTCCGTAAAAGTGAGACTGAAAACTTCTATAACTAAAGACGTTATAATTCCCAACGAACTTCAAAATAATTCACAAGTCCACAACGCTATGGGGCCATTCATTTCCCTTATTGATAGTTCTAGGATAATACAAAAATTCAGTAGTACAACTAACTATTTTTGAAGGCGCAAGCAAGCTCAGGCCTACGAGTTATAACCGCTTACCTCAAAGCTCGCATAAGCACCATAATCCCTTACCTCAAAGCTCGCATAAGCCCCATAATCTCTTACCTCAAAGCTTGCATAAGCACCATAATTTCTTACCTCAAAGCTTGCATAAGCACCATAATCTCTTACCTCAAAGCTCGCATAAGTACCATAATATCTTACCTCAAAGCTTGCATAGGCACCATAATCTCTTACCTCAAAGCTCGCATAAGCACCATAATCTCTTACCTCAAAGCTCGCATAAGCACCATAATCCCTTACCTCAAAGCTCGCATAAGCACCATAATCTCTTACCTCAAAGCTCGCGTAAGCGCCATAATCTCTTACCTCAAAGCTCGCATAAGCACCATAATCTCGCTAAGCCCGGGCGAGTCCCGTCGCAGTTTGCCCGCCATTCGCAGCACTGCGGTCAAAGCTCGCAATCCCCAGTCATAGTGAGATTGCTTCGAAAGCTGCTCTCGAGCCACTTTGTATAACACAGTCATCTTTTTCGCTAGTACCTGAAATATATTTTCAAATTTAGTTTTTTTTCTTCATTTATTTCGTTAATTACACTTGATACAATGCAGTTTATTATCACTATCATGTATTAAAACCTCTAGGGTTTATGCAATACATAACGAGTCACGCCTTCACGCGGCCAAAAAATTGAAAGCATTAGCTACTACTTATCTAATTAATTATTTATCACTGGAATGACCATAAGCTGCCGAAGATACCAGGTTGTAGTGTTTTAGCTTTCGTTTGTATTTCTTATCTTAAGAGTAGCACTCCTGAATGTCGTTTGGCAGCTCAATAACAATGTGCGGTATTAAGTATTTGTAGGTTTTAGTACCATGAGTTACTTGTAGCAGGCAGTGCATACTTTTCGCTATATTTTAACTATCTGGGTTTGTTAATACGACTTCTGCAGATAAGTATATAAAATAAAATAAATAAATAAAAATAATCTGGGCTCTGGCTTAAAGGCCAGTTTCCCCCTAACCCTTCTCACCGGCTAATTGGTGCATATTAAAAAGCAAATACAAAATAACAGATCCAATATTTCACACGTACCTTAGCAGTCAAGAACCCGTCAGAGAAGAGAGAAATCTGGCAGATCATCTCAAGGTCTGGCAGAATACACACGACGGGTCGGAACAACGCTTTGACGGATTCTGGCAGCTCCGTGCGACCGGCGTACCCGGGGTTCATCGTTATGAATATACCCACTTTGCTGTCCATTGCTATTTCTTGGCCTTCAAACTGAAATATGTAAAAGGTATCTGAATTATTGTATACAACGATTTTAGCCTGAGAAAGGACATAGGCTACTTTTCCCTGGAAATTTTGTTTATTTATCTAAAGAACATACAGCATAGCACATATAACAGATCCAGCATAATACTTAACTAAAGCCCGGAATAAAAAGTAGCCTATGTCCCTTGTCAGGCTCTAGACTACCTGTCTACCAAATTTCATTTGGTTCAGTAGTTATTCAGACAGACATTACTTTCGAATTCATAATATTACTTAGTAAGGTTAATATCACAATAACAATAGCAGGAGTCTACTAGTCAAACACACGCAATACCGAAACCCGCGCTCTTACCGTAAATCTCTTCAACTTCATAAGCAGCGCGCTCCTAATGCACTGCAGTTGCGTGGATATCACCGATAACACCGATATATCGATTCTGTTGAACTCATCGAAGCATCCCCAGGCGCCGCATTGGCATAGCCCGGCTAATATCTGTCCTACAGCTCGGAAGTCCATGCCTTCACCACAGTTGGTGACTACACATAATAAGCCCAGAGCTTTGGCCAGGTCTTTTGTTGTTTCTGTTTTGCCAGTACCGGCCGGGCCTGAAAGATGTGTTTGGTGTAAGTTGTAAGAAAATATTATCGTTTGTTTCACGGTGTTTGGTTTTGTTTTGCTGATAGGTTACACTACTAATCTGAACCAATCAGATGTGGACGGAGTGTTTAAATAAGACAACAGTAAATACAGTATGAGCCAAAACATACAATGGCCTCACCTATAGAGGAAAACCTATGTGCGGAAAATACCCATTCAAACTAAATATAGTATGAGCCAGGTATTGAACACGTGACCGTATACATAAGTCTAAAACTAGGTAGCCTAGACTAGACCTAAGAGTAAGTACTTTTGTCGTTCCAAACACACCGTAACAAAACAGTACAATAGTACCTTAACCAGCTGAAAAGGAACCTGTTTGGCGGCTACACATATGCGGGATGTAACTGGTAGGATCCAGATAGGGTGCACTTTTGGAATTTTATGTTGTACTACTTTTCACTGTCTTCGTTTCTACCTAAGGTTTCTATGTCTATACCCGCCCTCTGACTACATAAAAGCAATAGCAAAGCCGAAGCAAAGCGATAGCGAAAATTGTACAATATTCGCCTTGAAATGTCAAAGTTTCTTTAAAATTCATTTTACGTAATACGAATTTGACAAGCAATCGGCGATTTTTGTACAATTTACACTATCGCTTTGCTTTTGCTAGTTATGTAATAAGGGGGCCGGTTTGTCTTGTTTCATTATTGCTATTATATCTGTGTAAGTGTAATCATAACATAGTAAAAAACAAAGTTGCTTTCCGCTGTCTGTGTGTGTGTGTGTCTACGTATGCTCACATCTATTAAACTATGATGCGGTTTTTTAAAATAGATATAGTAATTCAGGAAGAAGTTTTATATGTATAATATCAGCATTGTATGTGTACGAAGTCGCGACGGGTCCTAGCGACCCAAATAAAACGGCTTAAATAAAAACCTATTCTACAACATTAGTTTTTATACATACCAGCCGGTGCGCCTCCCAACTGCATAGTGAGTGCTTGAGTGATGGTGAGGTAGATGCGGTCCGTCAGCGGAGTGATGACCAGCCGTCCGTTCAGTCCCATGTACTCGTAACCATATTCAAACAAACCTGGTCAAAATTAACCTAGTTCACATTTTGGTAATATAATGTACAATTTATGTTGTTTGTAAATACTACGTGAAAGATCAATAAAGTTGTACATTGAAAAGTTCAATCGTGTAGGATTCAAAAATACGAGCGACAAATCTGTCAAAAACGTCCATATAAAACGATGTGTCATGTCTCATCAACGACATCATGACGTCAACCTTGTCTTATGTGATTTATTCTAACTGAGAAAGCCACACTAAGCGCAATATACAGGGTGTAGCGTAGCGACAGCCACGCAAAAATAGATATCCTGACTTCAGACCACGAACCTGAATAGAAAACTACAGGTAAACAAACATTTCCGCTAACACAATCAAAAGCACTGTTATATAACCCAACATAGCATTTACCTGTCACTCACACCATGTATTATATCCTAAATGAAAAAAATATATAAAACTCACCAGTACACTGTCGAATCCACAGATTATCGTCCCTCTTCAGCCAATAGAACCGCAGCTGGCTCTCCCACTCGAACTCGGACGCCTCCGTGATGTTATCTCGCACGAAGTCTTCGATAATGTCACGAGCGTGCACGTCTATTGTCGTTATTGTGCGGAATTTCGCTCGGTCGTTCGCTGACAGATCTGACAGAAAGTAGAAACTAAATATGTACACCAAAGACAGAAATGAATAGCGAGAGCTTAAAATATGAAACTTTATATGAAACTACAAACAGAAGCTCAAATGCTTAGACTAAGCTCAAACGTATGGTAAGGTGTCTATTGACATAATTTAATACACGCAAAAAATTGTTATAACGTTTATATAGATTCACTCATGCCACTTTTAAAAAACATTTCACTATGAGACCTCATGTCTACCTATAATAAAATCTCGTCACTGGTTCTAAGTGAAACTGACGCTAAACCTTCTGTAAGACTTAATCCACTAGTCTGCTAAACGCACTATAAAATTCAATAAAAAAAAATATTAGCTATCGTGTCGGGCACAATGATCCTCCAATGTCACGTAGAGAGGAAAACCACTACAAAGTACCAACCCAATCTGACTTTAACGACAAGTCCGTCGAGCTGTTCGTTCTGCTGCTGCAGATGTTCCTTCATGGCGCGCTTGTTCCCCTTGCGTATGCGCACGAACGTCTCCTCGGTCTCCGCGGTCCACCACACGCCGTTCGCCGCCAGGCAGACCATGCCCTGGTACTCCAGGATCCAGTCCGTTCTGGATAGAAAATGTGGGTTCCCATACTATAGGTCTTGTTAAACGGAGGGCGTATTTAACGCGCGCGTAAGTGTACACGCTCTATGTGACAAGTAAGGGAATTAATTTGCATGTTACGAACAAGCAATGCCATCTGAGTGCACGGGACTGAAGTGTTAAAACGCCTTATCGCGTGTTAAATACGCTCTCGTTTGGCCAGGCCTTAAGCTTTGGTTTCAATCGTGCCGTCATCGATCATACATAGTTTAATCGAAAGAACAGAATAACATCGAAAGTAATCAGAGACAATAATCCCATAACTCGCCTCTGTAATGAAAATAAGATTATTTATATACCTTGATTGATTATTTTACCTAAGAACTATTTACATTAGGGTCGATTCCGGCAGTCACACTTAAATCTAAGCCTAATCTAAGGCGATTATCACACTGCCACGCACCATGCAGCGTAGCGCGTGAATGCGTTTTCTAACGTTGCTTGAATGAACGCGCATGGATACATTTTCTGTGTGTTGGACTGTGCGTGTTTTCTATACAAACGGAGATACTTACAAGCAACGTTAGAAAACGAATTCACGCTCTACGCTGCATGGTGCGTGGCAGGGTGATAATCGCTTTAGTCAGATCTACCTCTCTCCGTTCTTAACATAAATGGCTGAGAGAGAAAAGTACAGGTAGGACAAATTTTACGTTTAGGTTTAAGTGTGACTGCCGGGATTGACCATATTTTATGTACTATTTTACAATTAAAGTGAAATTTTAATTGTGAGTAAACTGTAAATGTCACATTTTGTTCTTTTAAAAAGATTACCTGGGCACTTTCCAATTCCTGCCGTAGTAAAAGATAGCCTTCTTCGTGATGAACTTGTTAGTGCTTCTCATTTCGATGAGCACCAAGTTCATCCAGTCCTCCACTCTACCCTCCGTATACACCACGTTGCGGAAATCCATTAGCTACACAATCAATTCAACAGACGTCAATATTCATAGACACCTACGATTTGCGAAACTAATTTCAATCTAAACTTATTGCAATTGGCTGTTAGAAAAATATTAGCATACAGCCGTTATGCTTTTTTGAAATCAACAGAAAGAGAAGTCATGTGTCTAATCTAATTAAATATAGATTTACGCATTTTCTGCAAGTATCAATTAAAATTAATCCAGATTTAAGTTTTGGTTTAAGTGCGCATTATTAGATGAATTAGAGCGCAATATCACCGTTAAGGCATGTATAAACACGATCTGTGGAGTAAGCACGAAGCTTTTTACGCGGCGTGACTCGCTAGCAAAATCTATGGGAATTGACAGTTTGACGCTAGCGTTACGGACTATCGAGAGATTCGTGCTTACCCCTCTGTAGCTAAAGTTCGGTATTGACCGACATTACACATTGTAATAATACATTCGCAACGAGCATCTTTCTCGGTACGGCCGTGTACCAACATGTAGCTGATTTTCCCGTAACACTACGTACTGACTGCATGAAAGTACGCCTTGTAATATATACCTAACATCAAACGTAACGTCGGCAAGTACCGTAAGACGTTCACAAAAATTTACCTCTCCCTCAGCGGACACCATTTTAGCGGCGACCGGTCGGTTGGTATGGTCCACATACAGGTCCAGGGAACGGATGTTATCAAACATCTGCAAATATTACTCAATACATAACAAATCATTGCGTAAATAACAAATTATTTTGCATCTACATATAAAATATTTCTGATGCAATTAGGTAAAATAGAGATCATTGGGTAACGTGATAACACGAGATCGAAAGCATTTTCTATCTTCTATCGGTTGTACAAAATAAACCCTTCACATACGCATCAGTCTATCACAGTCCACTGCTGGACGTAGGCCTCCCCCAGAGTACACCACACGGCTCGATCTCCTGTTTTCGCCATCCAGTCACTACCAGCCGCCCTCTTTAAGTCATCGGTCCATCTAACCAGAGGGCGTCCAACGCTGCCCCCAAATAACAAACCCTTCAGATAACAAACAGTACAAATCTTGTATAAACTATAGGTATTAATAATATTAGAAAGTAAATGAAATTGTATTAGGCGTTACAATTCGGAAGTTCAAACATTCACTATGGGTGCGCCCACCACCGGGCCCTACACCCTCCACTGACACTTGCATGCTGGGTGCTCGGGTCTGGTTTCTCGTGGCGATTGTAGTTAGTGCAAGTGCCTGTTGTCGCAATTATGGGTTATCAGATCCGAGGGTCAATGGAGGGTGTAGGGCCCGGTGGTGGGCGCACCCATAGTAAATATTAGAAATCTGAAGAATTTGTTTGTTTATTTGTTTGAACGCGCTAATCTACTGCTGCAGGAACTACTGGTCCGATTTGATAAATTCTTTCAGTGTTAGATAGCCTATTTATCGAAGAAGGCTATATATGATATGACCCACCCCGACTTTGCTCGGGTGTAATGCCCTTTCACACGGACGAAGTAGTGGGCGGCCGCCTAGTCGAATATATTATTATGTTAGATAAATGTGCTACAAAAGTTACCTTAATCATGTGCTCCTGTACACAGCTACATTCACTGCTGCCGAGAATGGAAAGCAGTTCGTCTGTTGATATAAAGAAGAATCGCGGAAACACACGCCTCTTCGAGTCCAAGTAGTCGTTCAATGACTTCTGACATCTAAAATGACAAATATAGTAAAAATTTGTAAACTAGTAGTTTACTCTATTTCTGGACATCTCTTATTTCCCAGATTTTTCCAGACATTCTCTGATATTACATAGAACACCCTGAGCAATGCTCAGTGAGCATTATTAGCAGTTGATAGGTTACAGATATGGATAGTTTCAATCAAATAATTTGATTTTGTTGTGAACAAAAAAAACGTTTACTTCAATTATTAATACTAATTCTATTATAAAATTATTAATAAAGAAATGGAAAAAATTCCTCACCCGGGTGGGAATTAATTATATTATTAATTAATTATATTATTATTAAACTTGTATTCTGAAATGTCCCCTGAACTTACATTTGCTCACTAGATTACACATCAATTACTACATAGAGGTAAATGTTGTAATAACTCACTTCTGCAGCCCGAGCCCTAGGTTAATAAACTCTTCAAGTCTTCCCGGCACAGTGCAGCAATCAACAACGTTTAGCCTCTTTGCTGTGTCCAACATTATCTGGAATGATTACCGTTTCTCTACTCAGTTTTATCATGTTGTATTTACTGACCTCCACTTATTATACCCGCACTGCAGTCCGCCACCGGGCCACTGGTCCCATTCATTTAGGGTCGTCACAACATGTACTTTTCTTCTATTCATCCCTATTATCCATCATCTCATTGCTCACTCCCAGTACGCGCATATCCTCTCACACACCGTCCATCCAACATTTTTTAGGTCTACCTCTTCCTTTATATCCATCTATATATTATTGCACAACGCTATCCGTAAAATATGCCTTTCATTCCGTCGCTTTATATGCCCGTACCATGTATGTATATTATGATATTCCAATCATTGTGAGACTCACATTCTAGAATTTGTATTGAACTGTGGTTCCGTCTTGCGAATGATTTGCGGGTGTGAAGTTCAAACTAACAGGTCGTAATACATATTATATTCAGGTACACATAGGTGGCAAATAAACGTTTTGGATTTGGATTTGGTCCCTACGCATGCCACAACTTACTTCACTGCAGTAAAGAAGAACCCACCTAAAGCCCTTAAAACAGTAACTGCTAGAAAGTCAACCAAGATACCTAATCAAGTAACTAACCTTCCTAAATGAGCGGTCGATATCATCAAACTTCTTGGCCTCATCAGGCAGTTGGACCCTGATGTCTCCGCCCACGAAGATTCCCTCCAGGTAGAGCCACTTCCGCTGCGTGGCCATCCATTCTTCTATCACCTCGGAGATGAGGTTTAGCCGACGGTCCCACGTCTGCACCACGCTTAGGAACGGCCCGATGAATCTGTAAAGGAATTAAGTACATAATATAAGAAATAATTAAGCACATATTATGCACACAGCTGTGTTGCCAAAATGAAAATCCTGCAGTCACGTTGATGTTAATGATCGGTGTCACGTTGCTAGCTCATCGCCTCAAAAAACACGCCGCCCCTAAGTCCCTTAGTAGACTGATAAATACTCTTTTGATAAACAGAAAAAATATCGAGAAATACAATTTTGTATGCATTTTGACAGTTAATTGAACTAGCGCGTAAGTGCTGCCATCTGACAAAGGCCATTTCAGAAAACCCTCATTGGATTGTAAAAACTATTCGGCTCCTGCAATCCTAAAGCCGGTTAATTTTTCTCCATTTCTCAAACAGCCGTAGGTAATATTAACTCAGCCGTAATAAAAACAGTGTAATATTAACTCACTGTGAAGCAGCCATGCTCTGCAGAGACATTGCATCGTCATCCAACTTGACGGTGATTTCATCGCATGGGTTGAGAGTGAAGCCCCTATCCTCACCGCGGTTGAAATGCCGGGCCACGGTGAAGCTGATGTTAGCCCATGTTTCCTGCACGTCTTTGACACCGCGCTCTATCGCCAATTCCTAGAAGAGCGAAAAAAATATCTGCTGTAAACTAATGTATGAACTAATATAAGAGATGGTAAAATTCGTCATCCGAGTTAAGTGACCCGATAGCTTAGTTGGTGAGAGCGATGCACGGAACGCAAGAGGTCGTGAGTTCAAATCTCACTCGGGTGAAATTTTTTTACATTTTCTTATTAATATTTCATAATGAATGATTATTTATCTTGCAATAGCAAATCTATAGCAATTCGATTTAGAAAATTTTAAATTTATTGCATTAAAATAACAAACCGTAAGTGTAAGTGATCAACGACATTTTTTGCTAGCGCTGTGATAGGTAAGTATTTCAAGACGCGAAATAAACCTAGGCATTGTGTACTTATAGTAGGTTATGAAACTAGCTATTTGCCAGTTATTTAGTTTATAACATTTATTTAACAAGTTATCCAATAACTACATATGGTGCCTAATAATAAGTATTAATTATTTATTACAGTGTCCGACAGTCAGTGTAGAGTAAAGACCATAAGGCTTCATAATTATCTATAATTATAATTATTACCGGTGTATCAATTGACTCACTTTGATCGCGTGATTAACGATTTGCTCGGCGACGTCTTGATACTTATGCAGTTCCATCGCAAACATGTTCTCCAACGTGAATCGGTCAGGAGACATATCGAAATCCTGACCTGTGACACAAATTCAATATTCACTATAATAAATTACATTGGTAAAGTCATGCGGGGCGGTGAGTGAGGTCAATGTAGCAGTTTTTATGTAAACCACGGTGTGTGTGTGTGGGTGAATAATATAACGTTTTAATGACGTCATTTAATCGCTGCATTACGGCCGCTATGTATCGGCATGCCTACCAGAATCGAACTATAACGGTGCTAGTAATAAATCGTGTAAAGTTAAAGACTGCAACATGAAAACTAATATCTGTCAAATTAAACAGCTTACACAATGTATAATTTTTTTTTATTGGTAAGAATTTCATTTAAGGCTATTGAATAATAACGAATCGCATCAGGAAAACCACTCTGTGCTCCTTTATTAGAATTACCGATGTAGAAAATAATGCACACCGCCAAACTCAAAATTGAACTCGGCTGGCCATGTCTGTCGCACATGCATACAGACAGAAAGACAAACATCATCACTGACTGGCATAAACTGCCATAGGACGGATGCCGGCGTAGGGGTAGACCCGAGTCGGCGATGGCGGCGCGGCGATCTCGGGGAGTAGTGGAGGAAGCACGGGGAGGCCTTTGGAGCAGTGGATTTTGATTTACCAGCAGTGGGACACCTAATGGCTACAAAAAAGTAAAGTACTTAATGTATTAACTAACCAGTCTTATGCATGAGTTCCTTCCAGTGTCGCTCGCGCATCGCCTCATTCTTGAGCGACACCATGAGAGGGACGACGTTCTTGAACTGCTTCATCTTCAGGTCCAGCATCATACCGGTCGGTGTTAGACGGACCGCTTTTGCTAGTTTTCTGTGCAGACAAAATATATTATTATCGGCTGTTAGCAAAACATTTTGGCATGGACTACCAGAAATCAAAAGCTGTTTGCATTTCAAATTACTAATAATCAAATACATTTTTTCAATTTAAGAGATAGAAGGCTGTACGCGTATGCACTGATAACATCTGGCCGCTGTAACTTGCCTTTTACTACTTTTCTAAGTCACTTGAAAAATTACATTATGCAGTGTTACCGAACTGGGGTAGCCAGAACTGCAGGATCATAAGGGAGATTACACAGCCACGCTTAGCATATCAGGGACAGATGTTAATGACAAGTTGCTCAGCTTATGACCATCAATGCAATGCCCACGTTCCTCAGTCGACTCATACGACATGCACGGAAGGAGATGCAGCTGATGCATTCTAGTGAAGCCCTGCACCAGCACAGGTACAACAAACTTGATAAATAAATTATCGTACCTATACTCTTTAAAGAACTGCTCGATTCCGTCAACCAAGGCCTGTGGGTTCAAGTTAACCCAGAGCGTTCTGGCCCAGATTTCCCTGGCGTTCTTTTGCGACTTGTATATCTTGTATATCTGGTCCATGGCCTGGTAGTCGCTTCTCGCGCGATTGAAGTTTGAAAAATCTGCTAAAGGATTGTCGAATAGCTGCTCTGCCGCTTGAAGCACTTTCTTACGAGATTCCAGCTCTTCAAAGTATTTGTTGTATTCCTGTCGAATGCACACACATAGAAATATTTATAGTATTCGACATCGATCGACCTATGAAAAGAATCAGCTAATTTCGGCTCTTCGTCTTCAGCCTATTGCAGTCCACTGTTGGACGTAAACCTCCCCCAGCGGTAAGTAGACGCGGTCATTTCCAGAAGTCGATATACAAATTTACCAAATCTCCTGTTATAAGATTCAAAACTACGAAAAGGATGTACGTATAACATCCAAGAGCTAATAGAAAAAAATAGTCTAGTAGTCTTTGGACCTATCTATACTTTTACCACCCAAAAGACAAAGCATTATATTGAATAAGGTTCTACAGCCGATCTATTTCATCCGTGCTCAATCCAATACCAATCCTTACCTCATACATCAAAATAAGTCCCCTATCCATATCGTCTCCCACCGTCGCCGGTCCCTCACGATCGAACTTCTCAATAAACTCGTCCAACTCCCTTAAGAAATTGGATATCTCAATAACATTGAGTTTGGAGAATTTCTCTTTAGTTTGTTCAAGAGTGTTGGCGCGGAAGAGTGAGGACTGGTATAAGCTACCCCATGACGCTTCGAGGGTCTTCGCGAATGCCATGTCTTCGTCTGATACCTTGAAAGAAAACTTTTTGTGTAAGTAAATAATGTTTCTGACCGTATTTTGAACATGGCGGCCAATTTCAACAGAGATTAGCCAGGTGCGCTGGAGATATTATAGTGCACAAGTATGTGCGTAAATACAGGTGCACTCTCTATTCCGTCACTCTCATAGCCCGATGAGATGGAAAGCTGTTTGGTACATACCCGTGGAAGGCGCACGTGTAAACTTTTGGGCTATCACCGCTTATATAAGTGTAAGTTTTGAAATATAATAAAATTATTTGAGGCGTGATATATTCATTAAATACAAGATTACTACAACATTTTAACGAAACAAGGTATTCAAACGTACTTCAATCCCATGCTGTCGAAGCATGTGAAACATCTCCTGCATCCCTTTGTATTTGACCTCAGCAGTGACCGTTAAGGCCTGCACCTGGGTAATTGTCGCCATCACCAGTTTAAAGTCCTCCAGGCCTTTGATATTCATGTTCATTGTCGTGCGAAGAGACTGTAAGAACGAATATATTGCTAAATATTTTTAAATAAAAGGAATTCAAGGGCGTTCTCTCAGGCGATGAGCTAACACAACTTGTCACTCATCTTTTTTATCTGGCCCCACTACTTTAACCTGGCCATAGGTTTTGTGATCCTGAGTTCTCGGTACCTCATTTTGAAAATAGAGAGTATTTCAACATTGCTTTATAGAAACAAAACCTAAATATTTACACAACTAAAGACACCACTCACATCTATCTGGTTCTTCAAATCGTACATATTGAGCCGAGTTTTCGATGAGATACAATTCCCGAGTATAGTTTTCCACTCCTGCGCATGATCTTGTACCTGTTTTATTATAGGCCGCAAGTTAACCCGAATGGCGCCGATGTCTACGAATTTCACATGTTCGTTCAAGTCCGCTATAATGTCCTCAAAGAAAAAGAACTTCTCATCGTATTTGTGGATTTGCTCATTCTTTTGTATGTACTTTTCGCATGATAAATTCTTGTCGAAGGCCCAGAGATGTTGGTACTTATGCCATCTACAAAAAAAAACCAGATGTTTACTTAGTTCCCGTGTAGTGTCTTTATAGTACGACGTTGGAGCTACGCGGACGAAGCAATAAAAGATTCAGCTATGTTTTATACACTTATATCAAATACGATACATTACTTTGTTCTGTCTGATGTGTTCTGCGTATGGGAAATGCGTATCTATTAATTTGATTAACACGCAGTGTACTCGTATATTAACATTCGTTACATACATTGCTTTGCATTTTTTGGAAATATGATATTTACCGTGTACATTTTTTAAAATTATGTAACTTTTGCGTAAAATACTGAATTTTCATAGTTTAGAATCAAGACCTTCTGGTTTATTTATCGTATACTTTATTTAGGTACATCCCATAGAACAAGGGCTATCTATAACCATATCATAGCTATACAAAACTTACTTCTGCGCATAAGTATGTATATCCTGCGTGAGCCGGTACATAGTGTCCTGTATAAGCATAGTGACGTCATTGATAGACACGACCCGGAGAATATCCTCAAAGAACGAGAACACATAGAACTCGTTTCCGGTCGCTTCGGCGATGCGTTGAGGAGGGCAAGGGAGGCAGGTCTTCTTCATCCAGCGAGGGAAGGTTGTTAGGCTAAAAGGTGTTGTATTTTAGTAGAAGATTTAAAATAGGGGCTATTCTAACCTTAGCTCCTTAGTACTGTGCGATATACGAGGCTTCACTAGAATACATCAGCTGCATCTCCTTCCGTGCATGTTGTATGAATCGACTAAGGAAGGCTAATAACTTGTCACAGATAATTTAAATCTGTCCCCTCTATGCTAAACGTGGATGTTCGATCACCTTTATGATCTTGCCGTTCTGGCTACCTCATTTCGGGAACACTCGGGAACCCCAAAAAATCTGGTGCTAACTTGAATACCGCTGATTTATTTTTCACTATTTAAGAGTTGGTCACATGGTAAAGTTTTTCTTTTTACCAAACTAGTCTCGTGTCAAAAATAAATTACTAATTTTGAAAACACCTTATACATACGTACAAACTCACCGGTTCAAGAAGTGTTTGATGTTGTACCCCAGTATGTTACAACACTCGGACGGTGTCGGTCGCATGGTGATATCGGGAGGTACGAGGAGAGCGTCCACTTGAAACAGCGGCGTCTTCTCGCTAAGCATCTGCTGAAACATCTCTAGGTTTTCGAACGTAAAACTGGAATACAACATAATGTTATTTAAAACAAACACTGTAAATTATTATCACAGATAGGGATAATGCTAAATTTTGCTTTGCACTGGTGCAATTCTGATACTATACATATAATAAACGTTCCTCTTGAATCACTCTATCTATTTAAAAAAACGCATCAAAATCCATTGCATAGTTTAAAAGATCTAAGCATACATATAAGCGGGAAGCAACTTTGTTTTATACTATGTTATGAAACCTAATTTTGCCAAGGTCAGTTAGTATTACCCAAGCCAACCTAACCTAGGTTTACCCAAACTACCGGCTTTAGGTTAGTACCAGCTGTTACCTAAAACATGAGTATCTCGTTAGTCTTTAGAGCATCAATTTTCATTATTCACGGCTACTTTTACACTTTCGGGACAAAAATCAACCAAAAAAGATATATCTATTTAATCTAGTTTACTACCATGTTGAACGTTCATAATGACAGATACATTAATCTATAGTCGTGCCACGCTAAGTTTGCAAAAGTCAAAATGTGGTGTATTTTCAAATTTTGTAGTTGGGGTCACTCACAAAGTTCGAAAAAATAGTCTTGATAGGTACTTACTTTTTATTAAATTCACAGAATTTAAATATTTATTACCATCAACTGACGGAAGAAAAATTACTTTAGTGACAGAAATGACAATTGGCTTGTGTTGCAATATAAATAATTTTGTGGGGTTACCGTTTCATTAATTCGCAAACTTAGGTGGTTCGACTATACGTACATTAAAACCGACACTCTTCGAGTAATTGGCACACATTGCAACAGATAAAAGCCTTCAAAACCTCATATTATATTGTGGTATTCCTGACCACACCCCCATGAATAAAATCTATCAAATAAAAACTCATACTCACGTAACAAGACACTTAAATATTCTGCTTTCCCAATAACTATAGTAGGCAGTCATAACCGAGGACATGCCGGTACTGGAGCCGAGTATCAAATACTCCAGCTTCATCAGTATAGGTCCGATCCTCTCGAAGATCCGAGAGAGCATCGCCACGCGCTCAATACGCTCGTTCTCTACTTCCACGAAGTACGTCTAGAATGGAATAAGGACATTATGGTCGATTCTGACCGCCATCACTAGAGACCATAAAGAATTTCGTTTTTTATTCCTAATTTGAAATTTTGTATCAAAACAATGGAATATTGAATCTGAAATATGCAAAAAATCTCTCGAGATCAGTTATTTAAATTGGCTGTTAAACGTAAACTTATAATTTGTTCTATTTGTCCCTTTCTGTCTCAGTTACAACATCTACACATTTTTTTACCCGAGTGCGCCAGAAGGAATGCTATGTTTTTCGAATGTATGTTTGAATGTGTGTATGTATATTATTTTCTTTGACATGCTCTAGAGCCTAAACAGGTTGTCGCATTTGAGCTTGATACCATTAGCATCGTTCTAGTCATTTTACACAGTCGGATGTTTTTCTTTAAATAAATGAGGTTATTTAAGTATTCTTATCAATTTGGTCGCATATAATATATGTCTCTAGTCTTTGCGTTAGTTTTATTGATAGGACATTTAAAAGTAATAACATGGTCGATTCTGACCGTCACACTTAAACGTAAACTTAATCTTAGTCAGGTCTATCCCTCTCCGTTTTTAATATAAATGGCTGAGAGAGAAAGGCACAGGTAGGACTAATTTTACGTGTGGCGATCAGAATAGCCCATAACATCAAATATGTCCCTGATATGCAAAACGTCCCTGTAGGATCCTTAAAATTCCATTATAACCTTTCACCTCGTAAGAACTTTGTTACAAAAAAAGTGTATGGAGGAGTTTTGGGTAACAGGTTTGCAAGCACATGAATTTTATTAACTAACCTTACAAGGATACAACCAAGTCTTGTCCAGCTCGTTGGTATCAGGGTCTGCATAATCCACAGGCAATACCACTGGAAATAGGTCAAACTGTTCCACTTGATCTATCAGGGACTGGATCTCTTTCTCCACCATCTTTAGTTGCTGGTACACCGCTTGGAGGGAGTTTTGACCTTGAACAAATATTTTGACTTAAAAACTAAGTTTTTATTACAAAGGTATAAAATTGAAAGTGCATAAAGAAGGAAGGCAGGACCGTAGTAAATGGAGATCTGTGAACTCCGCCGATTTGGTAATGTGTGCTGTGCATGTATAAAAAGATTTTGTGCATCAATCACAAGCGCATTCAAGGAAAATTAAATCTTCGAACACCGAATAGAGATAAAAGAGACTGACATGGCAAGAGCTTTTCACTTGTTTTAATCACAAATGATTGGTGTTAGTGAATAAAAATTTTTATTAAAAAATATTAAAACCTCAGTGGGAAATGTTTCCACGGCTTTCTCATTCTACTAACCTTTAGTAATATCCTTAATATACTCCCCAATACCCAACGCACTCCAGCTAATCCTTGTCAAGCCGGGCAAAATGTGTCGCTCCATATCCAATAGATGGCGCTTCATCAGATGTGTCTCAGAACTGCTAAGAGACGTAGTACTCATGTTGTATTTCTCTATCACATCCTCTAGGGCTTCTAGTTCGTAGTAGAGGCGAGCTTTCTGCATAGATACGTCGCGTATATTTGAGGGTAGCTCGAAACCTGGGTAATAAAATGGCTCAGGATATACCTCACTCAATGTAGTTATCGCGGTCAAATGCTCTTCCTACTTAAAAATGCAATGAAGTGATATAAAGGGTGTAACCGAAGGGCTATATTACCCGAAAAGCTAGCTATGACAATTCCCATTGTAAATAACCTATCCAAAATATTTGAAAGAGATAATCGAAATCACATGTTTACTTTTCCAGCATAGTGTACACAGTTCCTAAGCAACTCAGGAATGCTCGTACAATCTTAAGAAATAAACATGTGATTATGTGTCTCCGTTTTCTGGTCATGGGGGCTAATCTCAATGGAGATTAACCAAATCCGCAGGAGACATTATAGTGCACAAGTGTGTGCGCAACACTGGTGCATTCTATTCCGTCACATTCATAACATTAAAATACCCCTTCTGTTACACCTTGTACACTTAAAGTAAGTAAGTATAACAAGGAAAACCAACCTAACTGCTCCAATAGTTCAGCCTCATGCATCACCTGGAATATGTGTTTATCGAAGTTCGGCCGAAACTCCAGACCGTACTCCTGCATCAGTTTGTGTACCGTCAGGTCACGCCACGTCACGTCCGTCTACAAGATATATTTAAAAACTAGTGTATGCCCGCGACTCCGTCCGCGTGGACTACAGAAAAAACAAAATGTCGAAATTATCCGGGTTAAAACATTTTCCCAGAATAAGAAATAGCCTATATGTTAAGTGGGACCTGTCACAATGTATTCCTGAAAACTGCATCGAAATCGGTACAGCCGATCTACTCTTATATATTTTGCGTGTAAAAAGGGACTTCAATTGATAATTAAAATAGACATCGTTCTTGAATCAAGACTGAATGAACTTATGCTGAAAGAAGTTATTTGCAATTGCAATCCCTTTTTACACGCCAACTACATACACTTATTTTGTCTAGTTAATATGTAACTCTGTAGATTTCTCGCTTACATGTGACATACCTCGTTGTCACCAATCTCATGCTACGGGCGCAGGACCTACTTACCAGTCCTTCCTTGGCTAACAAAGACACTGAGCTTGGAGATCGTACGTTTTCATAATGCTGTCCCGGTATCCTCATGAGCATCACTGCAATATTTACAAATTTGATCATTATATTTTAAATTATATAACTGAATATTATGTGTGTGACAGTAGACGAGAATATTCTTAACAAAATCGTGCAAATAGAATAAAGTTATTTTAATACACATATCGGACATAGTAAGAACGGAGTGGGCGCCGATTGACGCGTCATAACCATGCCACAACGTGCGTCTAAAATTGCGTTTTTTTTTTATATTAGGCGTTTTGTGAGTTTGAAACCATACCACGTCAGCGCCCGACGTTCGATATGTGAAGCCTGCGCCAAAGACTGTTCTCCACAAAAGTGTCCTATAAAATCACGTGCATTACGTATACATACAAGCCTTATCCCTGCGTCGTTTGTCAGCGATTTCCTTGTTGACAACATCGTTGGGTTTGAGGCTCGCGATGGACGCCTTCTTACGAGCGACGTGCGCGCGACCCGCTGCCGTTAGCTGCATGCCTTTACTTTGCGCAGGAGTCGATTCTGTATTTATTTGATGTAATATAACGATTAGCTATGATTGTAAAAAAGTATACTGTGCTGATGCGCGACTTCACTAGAATATATCAGCTGCATCTCCTTGCGTGCATGTCGTAAGAGTCGACTAAGTAAATTCTCTCGAGCGATAAGCTAGCAACTTGTCACTAATTATTTACGTCCCTGATATGCCAAACGTGGTTGTGGCATTTTTTTACGATCCACCAGTTCTGGCTATACCATGTCGGTAACACAGTCGTTTTTTTATGATCCACCAGTTCTGGCTATACCATGTCGGTAACACAGTCGTTTTTTTATGATCCACCAGTTCTGGCTATACCATGTCGGTAACACAATCGTTTTTTATGATCCACCAGTTCTGGCTATACCATGTCGGTAACACAGTCGTTTTTTTATGATCCACCAGTTCTGGCTATACCATGTCGGTAACACAGTCGTTTTTTTATGATCCACCAGTTCTGGCTATACCATGTCGGTAACACGGTCGTTTTTTTCGTTGCCACACCCTTAACGAAGGGTACGTACTCTATACATCAATATAAGTAAGTTTATGCCAAAAAAATGCTGGAAAACAATGAATTTTTTTTTGGATTTTTTATTTTTTATTTCTTGATTGGGCGAAATTTATAATGTCTAGTGTTTATGCTAGTTTTTTTCAAAGACAGATAATTATTAATTCTCTTGAATAAATCTTGCTACGCGCGTCTATGTGCATTTGTGCAGAAAAACGCAGTCAGCAACTTTGGACTCTAATATCTTGGAAACCAGACACTTCCCAGGTATGCTTCCATGGAGAAAAATGATCGTGATAATTTGGAGATTCCGTGGTTGTCGGGAACGTTGACGACCAAAATTCACCCTGTATACGTATGTATATGGGCGAATCTAGATTATTTCACATGGTTGGTGTAGGTGAAAGTATCTATGGAAGGATTCATTTAGATTTAAATGAAGTTGGTTAAAAATTTGGACCAGGAAAGAGTTACAGCGCACGGTACAGCTACCTATATATAAATAACTCTCACAAAAGAATGTTGAAAATTCCACGTAGGATTTTACCTACCAAAACAAGTGCAATAATATAAAAAAAATCGTCTTACCATTAAAGGTGTCATAGCTTTTAGCTTGTAAGAAAATAAAAAAATATTAAACAGTGAGATAAAACGTCAAATAAGACGATAAATACCTATATACCTACAACTCCACCAAGCTTAGTTTGCATCAGCTAAAAACGATATAAAAATAATAAACGAATATTTATTACAAACTGTCGCATAAGTCAACTTTGTGTACTTAATAATAATTTGATATAACGTAGTACTTCTCAACAATCTATACTAATTTTACACAGCTGAAGAGTTTTATTTGTTTGGTTGAATGCGTTAATCTCAGGACTACTGGACCGATTAAAAAAATTCTTTCAGTGTTAGATATCCCATTTATTGAGGAAGGTTAGAGGCTATAGTATGCCGCCCCGGCTTCACACGGGTGCAATGCCCCCTCACGCGGACGAAATCGTGAGCGGCCGATAGTCAAATCTAATAATGGGCAGGACGCAGTATTTAAGTGCAAACTTAGCTAAGTTGAGTTGTACCATAGAGAAATAATGCAATTAATCAAGCACTGGAACTGTGAAGTACCGGAAAGTCTCATGGTGCATAGACGCAGTTAGTAGGACATTAGCACTCTATGACATCTTATTCCTCTATGGTTGTACTTACCCTCTTCCTTTTTAAATACGACATGTAGCACATTTTTCTTCATCATGTTGTCCACGAACTTAGAGGCGCCCTCTACCCATTCCTTGTACTTCGTGTCTTCATACTCGCGAATCGTTTTAGAGAACGCCTTATATTGCAGGAACGCTTCCTTCTTTTGTTCGCAGTCGTTTAGTTCTGGTACCTGTGTGTAAAAAACAAGCACTACATACAGTACAGTAGATTCCTTTGCTGATACATTCTACATTGTGTGCATGTCGTAAAAGTCGACTAAAGAACTCGGGCATTCTCTGAGGCGATAATCTAACAAGTTGTCACTGATCGTAACATCTCTCCCCGAATTTTGAGAACACTGCCGTGTGAATATATACGTATGTATGTAATTTTTTACTTTAATTGTGAGTCTTGGCACTTTATTTGATTGGCAATCGAAACTCCAAAAGAAAAGCCATTAACTACTCTCATAATGATTAATATTGAATTGAAATAGTAGCTATTACCTTCTGAAACCTCATGATGGGTTGTTTCATCTTGTTAAACAGCATCCTCGCCCAGTAGATGGCGCCGGCGACCGGCGGGTGGTTGCGCAGGAGTGGCGGGTTCTTACGGAAACGCTGGATTAGGGGAAAATGTTTATAAATGCGCTGTAAGAACCGCTGCAGTTGATTTCATTGATTCCATGAGATAGGTTACAAGATAAGTGCTTATTATAAATTGTGTCTTAGAAGATATCTGCAGTATTTTGTGTGTGAGTATGTGAGACAAGCGCATGGCATTTTAGCGGTCGCTTTGTTATGACTTTGCTACCACAAGTTGCGTAGTAGCTCTGCGGGTAACTTCACAGCCGTAAAGATCCGCCGCAACTACTTTAAATTAAATGATAGTCGCCACTAAGTAACGGTACCTCATCCAAGTATTGCAGTATACGAACCGTAAACTTGTCTTCCAAAGCAGTGAGCTCCTTGATAAACTGACGCATCACGTGTTCGAATTTAGTCGACAACTGGTTGCGGATCGACTCGCGCGTGTCGAACTCGAGAAACTTCAGTAATACAGTTAGCGCTTCTTCTGATGATCTGCGTGTAACAAAAAAATACATTTGAAGTAGTAGCAGATAGATCCCAGATATTACCCGACTACTAGAAGGAGGGTTACGTTGTTCAAGTGTATGTATGTAAGTTTATACATGTAGGCCTACCATTTACATAGAAACCACTTTGTGACTAGCTAAACTACTTGCATAAGCGTGTGGTAACAGCTACTGCGTTACACACACTGGCGCTGAAGCTCCGCCCCTATCATGACGTCATGGCCTCACGATTGCCACACGACTCAGTTAATAGTCCCACCTCCTCTTTTATACCTTCTCCATGCTCTAGTACCTAAACGTCTTATCGCATTTGAGCTTGAGAGGTATCGTTAGATTTGTTTTAGTCGTGAGAGTGACACTGGCTGGGTCAAATATTTTACGCAGCCGGGTTTTATTCTTTAAGTAACGTCATAGAGGAATAAGATGGTCATAGAGTGCTAATGTCATACTAACTGCCTCGATGCACCATTAGACTTTTCGGTGCCTCAAAGTTCCAGTCGTTGACACTTAGATTGCATTCATGCAATGTGCAGTAATGTACTACATTACTTATGTACTGTACCGTACAGTAATGCAATCTAAGTGTCAAGGACTGGAATTCTATGGTAAAGTAGATTATGTCTTAATTAGACGATGGGTAGATATTGCTATTTGCTCATCAACCTTCGAAAAGAAATAGGACTGTTGTCACACACCTCAAATTGCCAAAGCTCTGATTGATATAGTTCTTCGCCTCGTCCTCCAAAAACTTCACCTCGTTCCAGAAATCGCCCATTATCACGTCCCAGTTCTCCTTGTTATCGAAAACGAACACGCTAAAGTCGATCGTCCGTATAGGGAACACGAGGTTCTTGACGCGTTTGCGAACGTCGTCTATTTGCGTCGGGTCGCTGATTATCGACTTCAGTTCCGATCCGAATATTCGCTCGAAATCTATTAGAACCTAAAAAAAATCTGAATATTATAGGTTTTTTGTTTTATAGGTAATTTTATAGGCAATTTTATAGGTAATGTTATATAATATCATGTCTATTTGATAGGCAAGCCAATAGATATATATTCTCTAATCGTAAGGCTACGTGCAAACAAGGCACCGACTTGAGCAACGAGGCATAAAAACATTACTATAATTATCAATTTCTACAATTAAATTAGTTCCTTTTTAAAGTAAAAAAAAATAAAGTAAATCTCTTCAAATAAAGTTAAAAGTAATTCAAAGAAAGAAATATTAAGTTTTAAGAACCAAAAATATTCAAGTAAATCTCTGTAACATACTTCTTTCGATACATCATTATCCTACTAAATATTCTCTCTTCAGCAGTCCACGTAATAGTAAGTGATCGATAATGCTACCATCCAATAAGCTCATCTATCTCTATATCATACCTGCACCACATCACCCAAATCCCTCGCCACCGTCCCTATATAGTCTGTGGTGGTGAACAGTAATGGCTGATCGAACTCCCATCTCGCTCCCTTGCCACTGATTTCTATGTATCGTCGCGTCTCCTTGTATAGAGCATGCCACATTTCCATTATCTTCTGTCCTGCTCTCGCTAAAGCTAGGACGGTTTCGTTAGATTTACTGAAAAATAATAAAACTGGATTTTTAGAGTGAGAAAATATAGAGTGCACCTGCGTTTGCGCACATATCTGTGCACTGTAATATCTCCTGCTAACCTCCGGTGATATTGACCGACGTGGCTGAAATACGGTCATCAGTGACATGATTAAAAGTAGACGTCATGTAAAATTAAAGTTAACCGATATAAACGCAATAAATAACTGTTTTAGGCCAAAAATAAGAAGAAAGAGGTGTGTCAGGACCGTAGCAAGTGGAGATCCGTAATCTCTGCCGTAGTATTACTGTCCATCCCTATGTATGCTTACATCTTTCAAACTAGGGAACGGATTTTGATGCGGTTTTTTTAATAGATAGAGTGATTCACGAGGAAGGTTTATAATGTATAACTAGGGACCCGCCCCGGCTTCGCACGGGAGTAATGCACTCTCACGCGGGCGAAGCCGTGGGCGGCCGCTAGTATTATATGTAGCATAAGGCTTGACTTTGCTTGTATGAAATACAACATACGAGTACATACGAGGTTTTATTTGTTGATCTATCAACATTACCGTAAAAGTTAGATACACTTACTCAAAAAGCTTGTGCACATTGAGAAACCTCTCCAGCTTATTGCTAAGAGCCCAGGATATGCGTCGCATCATGGGCACCATGGTCTCATCCACGCGGTACCCTTTAGACAGAACCCACATCATGTAGATACTCTCCACCAGCTCCGGAAGGATCTCTATTACAAGAGGTAGGGGGGAATCGTCTTCTATTACCTGTGAAAGATTATTTTAATTTAACAAAAGTTCGTTATATCTTTTTTTGAGGGAGAAATAAGTTGTTCTTAACGGTGTTTTCTATCTCTCTCTCAGATTTGAAAATGAAATCTGAATATATTTTGAATGAATGACTCTGAATGAATTTTCTGGAATTGATACGTAGTAAATATACGCTCTGATTGATTGTTATCACGAGTACTTTTAATTTTTATCTTTAGTTTGGTAACTCTGACAAATCAATTTTCAAGAGAATGAAATTATTACATAAGGAATTATTTATACTTTTGATAAAAATAGGTAACTCGATGGCAAAAACGAGAGTTCGGGCCTTGGGGCTTTCCCTAGGAGAGGTCTACGTCCAGCAGTAGTGGACTGAAACAGGCTGATGATGAGTTCATTCTAAATACATTCATTTCAGCTTTGAAATAACACTTACAGTAAAGAAACGCATCAATGTGGAAAGAAACTTCAAATTGTCACCGGCCAAATAAAACTGGTCCTCTAGTTTCTCCCTCTGATTTTTAAATGCCTGAAATCAATATAATAATAAGTAACAAGCAAATAACCTCCGTTTATAATTTGCTGTAAGGTATGCTGATAAAGCGAAAGAGGTCTCTTTGGCATGAGCAAAATGGAAATCTGTAGTCTCCGCCTACCCCTATGGAAAATTGATTTGTGTGTGTGAGCATCATTTTAATAAATTGTATTTAATCTACCCATGCTATCCATCTCTTTATAGCTAAACTCATTGTGATTGCGTGATTAATAAAAATACAAAACTTGTTATCATAATTACATGAATTTAACCCTTTCCAATCCATTGTAGCACACAAAATGAGTCAGTTATCTGGGTCAACCAATTGATATACTTAACCTAGCCTAACGAACAGCAATTTTATTTCAATTAATCTAGACACGCGTTAGCGTATCAAGCCAAAGTTCCAGCTAGCAGACCTGGCGAGCACACCGTGTTAAAAGAGAGTACAGCTTACCCCTAAATAAGTAGAGCTATATTTCTCTATCGCCGTCAGTATTTTGACAACCATTGGCTGTTTCAGTTGCTCCACCAGCAAGGATATCTCTGCGTCTCTTTCCCTCCAATACCTGTATTCCGCTACTGGGCCCAATCCATCTCGACCCTAGAATATTTAAATATTTAGCTCTATTTAGACCAATAATCCAGCATAATCCCAGAATTAACAGATAAAATAAATTAGCAAACTAGCACACATATCGCCATGGTTTTTTGACATAGACAGAGACATGTGTGGTGTCCTGTGATGCGAGGCTTCTCTAGAATACATCGCCTGAATTACCTTCCGTGCTTGTTACCAAGAGTCGACTAACAAACTCCGGGCGTTTCCTTAGACGATGAGCTAGCATCTTGTCAGTGATATTTTACAACTGACTCCACTGTGCTGAACGAGGGGGGAAGGATCTCATGCGGTTCTGGCTACCCATTTACGTACGCATACTTCGTATCTGAAACACATCATATAAAACTACCCGAAAACAAACATTGACATTCCTAGCACATTAGTAGGTAGTATTGGAGTCCGTTTCACAGAATCACACAGAAGTTTGAATTTGTATGCAGTTACATAGAGCAACTAGCGCCATCTTTGGAAAGACCCCAAGCATAGTGGAATAAGATGTCATAGAGTGCTAATGTCCTACTAATTGCGTCGATGCATCATGAGACTTTCCGGTACCTCACAGCTCCAGTCCTTGACCGTTAGATTGCATTACTGTAATGTACATTACTAATGTACTGTAATGTGCAGTAATGTATGACGCAGTTAGTAGGACATTAGTACTCTATGATATCTTTTTCTCCTATGCCCTAAGCAAATACTCTACCTTATTCTGCCATATGCTAATGGTGTTGTCGATATGCGTCTCCCACATCGACACCGCTTCCTCCAATTGCTTCAACAGTTCTGGATCTTTGAAGTTTATGTGTGCTGCCAGAAATAACGTGACATTAATTTATAATTATGTGTTTTCGTTGTGTATAATGTATGTGGTCGGAGTGAAGTCCTATGTTCAGCAGTGGACTTCTCATGGGTTAAAATGATGATGATGATGATGATGAATGTGTACCTATTAAGTAGAAATTTAGACACAAATTTAATAGCTAGTTATGGCGCTTGCATTTATATGTTAGTACAAATGAATTCAAACATTGTTTAAGCTAATTACTATTGCTATTTATTCTATCTTTATCTATTGCACTTTGCTGTCAATTGTCATTTTTAATCAGTATCTACCTTTGGACGCTATTGTGTATATTATACAGGGTGTAACAGAAAGGGTATGTTAAGCGAAAAGCTGTATAAATAGCCCACTATAGAGAACCTATTCCCAAAATTTGAGACTCGAAATCACATTTTTAATTTTCAATATTGTATGAAAATTCCTGTGATATTTAAAAATTCTCCATACAATCGGGAACAATAAACATGTGATTTCGGATCTCAAATTTTGTGGATAGGTTCTCTATAGTGGGCTATTTACATAGCTTTTCGCTTAACATACCCTTTTTGTTACACCCTATATAGTATAGTATGTATAATATAGTTTTAAAAAACGTTTTAATAAATTTTTATCTATTTCTATGGAACAGCAGACTAGAGTATTTAAAAAATATTCGTTGTGATTCGAGTTCCTTGGCCTCTGTCTGTATACCAACCAAACATCATCATTATTAGTTCAGCTGTTTTGTAATGACAAACATCAAACAGGCAGTAACCATAACAGAGTATAGGTAGGTACAGATTTAATTATCTTACCTTGTTCGTCCATCAAAGTAGGTATATTTGGCATAGGTAGATGAATCTCGCCTTCTATGTGCTCTATAGTCCTGGAAATAAAAACATAATCTGTACACGGTGCAATTAGAAGGGACGTGTTAAACGAAATGCTGTTAAAGTCACAAATGACTGGAAATCGCATGTCTATTTTTCCAGATTGCATGGAGAATTCCTAAGCAAATGAGGAATATTCATACGATCAGGACTCACATGCCACCTATAGGTACTCGTAGTTATCACTGATCTTGTACATCTGGCCCCGCTATGCGAAACGTGGCTGTGAGACCTCCTCCGTGATCCTGCAGTTCTGGATATTCCATTTCAGCAACACACACGGTTCTTTACTCGATAGATTGTTGTATTTGTGCCCGAAAAACGGCGGTAGGCTCACTACTCACCACGTGGGACTTAAAAGGCTAACTGGTGAAAAGTGGATGCGTGATTTGCACACCTCTGCTCAACCTCTTTGGAGGATAATGGGCGTGATTATATGTATATGTCGTGGCCATATTGTTAAATTGATCATTTCATGAAATGGTCGAGCATTTCATGAAGTGGTCGCATTTCATGAAGTGGCCAATTCAATTTGACCAGATCGTTAAATCGTCTACATTTCACGATTTTGTCATCCACGTTTGGCCAAATCGTATTAACAGGGTGTCCATAAAATCCGAATGTGGTAAGAGCTTATATAAATAATATATACCGTACACCATATATAAGTATACCATAAGGTATGATGGTATGATTTTTTTTGCTATTATTTATGTGATATTTTCACAATATAATATTTAAAAACATAAAAGACTTTACAAAAGCGATTCGCATCTGGCACATCGCCGGACGCTGCCTGGGCACGCTCGCTCCGCTCGCTCGGCTCGTGCGTCATTTGTCATAGTCTAACCTAACCTAACCTATCGTAATCTAAGGTTTTTGTTTAACAATATTATTATAAACCACCATTAAGTCTAATATACATTATACAATATAACACACTATCCGTGAACTTCTTCTGCATAGTCACCCTACTCTCTTTAATTTGTTTTATAACCTAAAAAGAAAAATCCGCCATCTTCACACATAAATAAAACGCGCGCAGCGCCTCTACCGGTGATTCATGTAACTATTTTACGATATGATCAATAATCTTGACCACTTCATGAAATGATCGGGCGTTTAGTTGCCCATATCGAGAAACGATTTTTAATCATCGATCTGCCCAAACCATATCATGATGTGGCCAATAGACAGTTGAACTTTTCATGAAATGCGACCATTTCATGAAATGCTCGACCATTTCATGAAATGATCAATTCTACGATATGGCCACGACATATATATGTAGGGTAAACGTATACCGTACCAGTTGACCATCCCCACGAGATCTGCGATGTCTTTGCTGACCTCCTGAGCGGTGGCGCTGCTGGTGTGGTCTCCGCTGCCATCTTCCATCTCCAGCTCATCCTGCACCAAGAACATTGAATGATTTGACATTGACCTGTACTCTGTGTACACATTTTTTTAATATACAATTTTCATTTGATATTGACCTGTACCTACTTTGTGTAGGTACTTTTTTTCTAAATTATTTTATTAATTGAATTTATACACTTGGTGTTAAGTTTTATCATGATTATATAGGGCCGATTTTTCATTCCCCAGATAAGCAGACAGATAGCTACAGGTAGTAAAATATTGAATCCACTACCGGAGGAATAAATCTATCTGCCGCTAAGACGACCAGATAAGTTTATTTCATAGAATAAAGTTGAAGTACTACTGTCGTTACCAAGTCATTACCACGTCATTACGGTTTGAGGTTAGATAAATTTTTCGTTTTTATCTTCTGAAATATCGGTGTTTTGCTTGGAAAACGTGAACCTACCTAATAAAGTAGTTACAAAATAGCTCAGTTCTTTGCGGCTGATTTGAAGGACATGGTGGTACTTAATATTATACATGTTGCTGTGTTTCCAAAGTGAGGTACTCAGAACTGCAGTAGGTACTACGAATATCTGAAAGGCACGTTATCAGATGCCTTCCTGCCTGGGTCAGATGTAAAATATCCTTATTTGTCTTGACGACATGTATGGAAGATTCAGCTGATGTACTCTACTATTATGACTGTAATGTATTAGGTATCACAATAAATAATAACAAATATTAAACTTTGGTTTTTATTTCGGTAATGAAATACAACTGTAGGTAGGTACTTAATTCTACGAGCTAGGTACCACGCACTGCCACTTTCTGTCGTAGCTACGTTTTTTCTCGCAAAAATCGTGAAGTATGAAACCTCTTAGCTGGACGTGCGCTTATGTTTCTGTGTTCCCTAGATGAGGCAGAGGGCCTCCACAGTTCTCCACTATCCCGTTCGGTTTTGAGATTGGTGTGCTAATTCGCTCCAGGTCTACTTTCTTCGCCTTTGCTCCAGATTTGCTTCGGGTGACGACATTTACGTTTTCCTTTGTGAATACCGAGAATATGACAGTGGCTGACTATGACCTGGTGCCGGTGCGAGATTTTCTTGGTAATCTTTCACGCCCACGCAGCACACGGTTTTAACATTGGACCGGTATATCTTGAACTTGATTCTCTTTCCGCAATTGTCAAACAGGGCGCAACGAAGGTTGTTCTTGCCTTGGCGATCGTTAAGGCACGTTTTCTACGGTCCCTCCAGTTTCCGACACTACACAACCGACATTAGGACAATTTCCACATCCTCCAGTGCAATATGCGATGATAAGGGTCACTGTGACAAATTTATATTTTTAACCATATTTTCTAGTAATTGAACCTGAGCAACCTAAAATTAGAGGATTGCTCTCTCTGTTTAGATTCCATTGCTATTTAAATAAGCCTAGCCAAACCTAAAAAAAATATAACGGAATAACCTATAAAATAAATTATGATGTTTGCTGACATTGACTGAGGAATGAATGAATGAAAATAGCCTGTCTTTATTTAACGCTTGAGCTTGCGATATATTTGTTTTAACTCTCAGAATTTCCAGTTGCTAGTGTCGAAATAAAACGGTCAGATAGTTACCCATAGAATAAATGATGATTGAAAAATCGGTGACGGTTTATTAGAGAGGTAAACAGCATAATAAATTTATCCCTTAAGTAGCTACTCGACCATTTATTTGAGGATTGAAAAATCAGCCCTCAATTTAATTTTTATGATTCCTTTTGTTAATATTATATCATTCATCTGAGGTTAATATGTCACTAAGTTTTGACAGTGTCGCTGGGAGCTTTCTTGCTATTTCTTCTTCCAAGCAATGACACTTCACTAAAATAGTAGAATCATGCGGTCTGTCAAACCTCATGTTGGTTTTATTGGACATAAAGGAGAACTGACTTTAGCAATTAAATTGCGTCTTTAGGCGACCATAACTGTTATTAGTTCCAGGTTGGTGGCTATAAAGCCCCGAAACGCCAACTTATACTTGACAGACCCTAACAAATATAGAAAGTAACATATTAAAAAATTACAATCGAAAAATAAGTTGTGTATGCTTTCATCTATGCATATAATAAAAATGTAACGGATCGCTGTCTGTACATGGAAGATATATGAGAAAATATTATAGGAGACCTTTATCAACGCAATAGGACCCAAAACGATGATTTTTGGAATTATGTCTGTTTGTCGATTTGTCTGTGCGTTTGTGCACGCTAATCTCAGAAACGGCTGAACCGATTTCGATGCAGTTTTCAGTAATATATTGTGACAGGTCCCACTTAACATATAGGCTACTTTTTATCCCGGGAAAATATTTTTATCCCGGATAATTTCGACATTTTGTTTTTTCTGTAGTCCACGCGGACGCCACTAGTGTCGTCATGTAGTGCGTACTCAGGCTATTCATTATTCATTATAGTTCTATCCTAGACGGTTAAACTATGGTAGAAAGGGGGGGGATTGGACTTTCAAACTGTAATTAAAGACTGTCATAGCCACCTACCGACAACGTATTTGCTTTTTTTTTTCTAAAGGTGCCGCAGACACTTATTTGCGTCCTGGCACTAGGCATTGCACTGATGTCGGTATGCTTACAAAATCTGCGGTAGCAAATGCGTGGTTTGAAGAAACAAATCGAATAGTCATAATAGGTACATGATGATGATGATGATGATGATGTCCTCCACGACGTATCCGTCGACGGCGACTTGTCAGTTCCTGGCGTGTGCACGGATATGACTCGCGAAACCGAACTTGGTCTTAAACGTGCGGCTACATAAGTTGCACTGTAACTGCCCGTTTACATTGTACGTGTAGTTGTAGATAATAGGTACATACCGAGGTGATGACTAACATTGGCTTCGACGGGTGCACGGCTGTGATGGATTCTGTGCGCATCATTTTCATCCTGGACAAACAAAACAACATTAACACTTTCACTCACAATAGCACAGATACAGAAGACGGACATACGCCACAGTAACCTAAGTATAGCGGTGGCGTAATTTAGCGGCCGTCTTGAAGATGAAGACATGTGAAATGTTCATTTTGGTTCCTATTTTTTAAGGAGACCAGAGCATTAAAGTCCTTACTGAGAACATAAAGATAATATAGCCCGGTAGGTTTTAACAGCGCTTCTCGTGTGCAAAAGTTACCACATACGAGCACATTTTACTGTTTCGTCCTGTACGAACGTATAAGAAAATAAATATACATAGATAAAGTTGGTTACCTTATCTCGGCATTCTCTCCTCGTGCTACATTGGACATTCTTCGATAGTCTGACGGCCGAAGGTAATTCACCTGCATCAGATATTTTGATGTAGAAGTTATTTAAGTAAAAAAAAAATATGGTAATGCACTCACGACATATTTTGGGAAAACACAAAATCCAAAATGAAAAAATCACCCTTCTACCAACCCAGTAAAATAAATTAAACGGTAAAACAATACTTGCCGAGGCCAGCTGTTACAATATAACTTTTTTTTTTATTTAAAAATACGTTCACACGGGTATTTAAGAATATGTTCACACAGGGTATATAAGAATACATTCAAAGTATTCGACGACACGTTCACACATGTATTTAAGAATACGTTCACACAGGTATTTTAGAATACGTTCAGACAGGGATTTAAGAATACGTTCACACAGGTATTTAAGAATACTTTCAAACAGGGTATTTAAGTATACGTTCACACAGGATGTTTAAGAATATGTTCACACAGGTATTTAAGAACACACGATCCCACAGGGTATTCGAGAATACGTACACACAGGTATGTAAGAACACAATCACACAGCTATTTAAGCATACGTTTACAAAAGTATTTAAGAACACAATCACACAGGTATTTAACAACACGTTCACACAGGGTATTTAACAACATGTTCACACAGGGTATTTAACAACACGATCAAACAGGTACACATTCTACGGTTACCTGCGAGCTGGTCTCTTCAACGTTGTGGTGCTTGCCGGCGAAGGACATCTGCCGCGACATACTGCCGGCGTCGCCGTCCGCCACGCACACCGACACCTCACGGAACTGCGTCTCGAACAGCGGGATGAACGCCTGCGCACCCGCCACAGTATATCATCATTCATCATCAATGATGTGGAGAGGATGAATGAAAGTAGAAAGAGGTGCCTTTGTACATTTTCTTTGTCATAAACTTTATTTGTGAAAACTTTACTGTGTACAATAAAGCATTAGAAAGCTTAGGTGCGTAAGGACGTGGAGATCCATGATCTCTGCCTACCCCTCCGGGAAAGAGGCGTGATTTTTATGTATGTATATGATCATTCTCAGCCATGAGAAGTCAACCGCTGAACATAGGCCTCCCCCAACAACCTCCATTCCTACCGGTCGGAAGGGGCCTGCATCCAACCGATACCCGCAGGCAGTATATATAACTTTAAAACAGAAGAGTACGACTTCGTGTTAGGTGGTATTCTGATGTATAAGCTACGTAACTGAAATCCGTTGGGCATTGTCACGCACCCGTGGCCTCCTTAACGTAAACTGACGGACACCGGATGAGTATCTATAAAGCTGTTATAATTTCTTGATAGCAGATTACGATATCTGTGATAGCGGTGACTGGATCGCGTTGCTATGGTCACCCGGTGAAATATAGCCCACACATCTAACACACAATACGTACATCATTAAGCTGCAACGCCAAACTCCTCAACACCTTCCCCGTGGTAGACCCAACCAGCACATACTCAGGCATCTTCAGCATGGTCACAGCATCGCCCTCCGAAAGCGGTATACCTTCGGGGGTCTGTCTCACGAAGTACAAATAACGTCGGTTACGATTAGTGCGCTGGGGGGTGTACGAGCCGAATAGAGGCACCAGTTTCGGATACTGAATTATACGGGGTACCGGTCTCTGGAAGATAACATTACATATTGAACCTAAAAACAACATTTATATCGTATTTATAAACATTATGAACATTCTGAATTAATAATTGTTTATAAAGGCTTTATCTTTATAAATTTTGTTAGTTTGATTACTTTAAAAGTCAGGTGTAAAGTCGCGACGAAAGACACTTACAATGACAGTATAAAACTCCAGCGTTCCATCTATTTCTGGGTCCAACTCGTCTTCGTGAGCTAAAAAATTGAATAAACATAAGTTCAAACAAACAAAGAGTATTAACGAATTGCAGCATAAGGAAAGAGACCTTCATTTAGATTATAGGAGTCAGGGGTAGACTGCGTTTCACCAAATACTTCCTTTGGACGATGGCGCTAGTTCCTATGTGTATGACTAGGCATTATCTGTGTCACTGCATACAAAAAGTATTAGTTCCGAAATCAGGCATAGAACCTATTCTATGTAATGGAATCTATAGTCGACTTCATCCGAAGAGTAGATATATTATACAAGGGAGGCCATGAATACAGTTTAATTATCCGTAGAAGACGTAGGAGATGCTGCTGATGTGGCCTAGTCGTAGTGAAGAAATATAATTATGACGTATATTATGTACTTGTATAGACTAGGTTAAGTACCTTATACTAGTTACAAGCATGCTAATGTATTTAATTCTATTCGTGTTTAAAAAAAATATTAAATATAGTGGCCCGCCCTCGCTTCGCTTCGGTACATATCAATACATAGATACAACTTTATATGTAGGTACAGCGGTTTTCGTTTAAATTTGGAACTCCCGTTGGTCCCCTTCCCGTGGGAATTTCGGGAAATCCGTTCTTAGAGCTTCCTTGTAGCCCTAATCCGATTTCAGCTTCGTATAAATAGCTGTTTTCGTAAAAAAATTAAATTCCCGTAACTCCCCTTCCCATAGGAATTTCGGGAAATCCGTTCTTAGTGCTCCCTCGCAGTCCCTAATGAACATACAGGTCCAATTTCAAATTCATATGTATCGCAGTTGTCGTAAAAAAAATGAATTCCCGTTTGTCCCCTTCCCGTGGGAATATCGGGAAATCCGTTTGAATTCCCATTTGTCCCCTTCCCTTGGGAATTTCGGGAAATCCGTTTTTAGTCCTTCCTCGTTGTCCCCAATGAACATATATGCCCGATTTCAGCTTCATATGTATAGCGGTTCTCGTAAAAATTATGAATTCCCGTTAGTCCCCTTCCCGTGGGAATTTCGGGAAATCCGTTTTTAGTCCTTCCTCGTTGTCCCCAATGAACATATATGCCCGATTTCAGCTTCATATGTATAGCGGTTTTCGTAAAAAATATTAAATTCCCGTTGGTCGCCTTCCCGTGGGAATATCGGGAAATTCTTATAGCCTATGTTCATCCAGGTCCAATAAGGATTCTAACGGTGAAAGAATTTTTGAAATCGGTCCAGTAGTTTCGGAGCCTATTCATTACAACCAAACAAACAAAGTTTTCCTCTTTATAATATTAGTATAGATAGTAGTATAAAGTTACGCATTAGCTCTATAAAAGGTTGTGCAGAAGGGTGGGCACAAACAAAGTACACATACTTTTCGCTAGTTAGCATATTATATCAAATGTGGTAAATTTAAGGAGTGAGCCTACTGCTGCCTTTAAGATGCCGATAGCAGTGGAGATCATGGGGAACATTTTTAGCAGTGGACTTCTTATAACTGAAAATTATGAATGATGATGACTCACGCGGCGGTGGGAAAGAGTAAGAGTCTTCGGCGGTCAATCTCATTTCCTCTTCTTCCACTCTTTCCAATGACGTCCTGGTCTCTCCTTCCGTTTCCGTCACGTCCGTCATACCTTCGGCTACCGTTTCTATTTCGGCGTCTGCTAATCCTGTAAAAGAATAATTACATGATAAATTAATTAAACAATAAACTGTTACTATATCTACAGTGTATTTGTATTTAAATAAAAAAACTCACTACCTTCATCCAAGGATTCGTGTTCTGAAACATAACATAGTTATTTTTAGAGACTGGTAACTTTAAATTTAGACAGGTTTAGAAATCTTGGCGTGAAGAGGTAACGATCAAACTTTTCTTGTAAATGTAAAAATTTTGTAAATACTACCTCTTATAGACTTGACACTCTTAGAGCTCTTAAAGCTCTTGACGCTGCGAGTCTTCCTGGGCTTCATCCTGAGCTCCTCCTCACTCTCACTGACCAGGGCCTGCTCAGAGGCGGGCGCGGAGGCAGGGGCGGGCGGCGGGGCGGCCGCGCCCTTTTTACCCTTCTTCTTTTTAGGGGGAGGGGGCGGCGGCGGCGGTGGCGGCGGTATGATTCCTGACAGGAAGGGCATTGAATTAGTTGCTGGAGGTAGACACAAGTGGATCATCCAGGGGCTGAGATAATTGAATTTTACGAACGACGCAAGTTCGCAAAGTTATCGAAACATTTAGTTACAATAGCAGTTAGACTTTATCACGTCATTTAACGGATGCGATCGTGGACACGCCAAATTTAGGCATCCTATAGGAGTAAATGGTTTGTTAACTTGGAATTCTGTCCACTGTGGACAGTCCACATAACACTTTAGTTGTAATTAATAACTACAGTAATCCGTAGCCTTGATAATCCGTACCCTAGCTAATCCGAACGCCCGCCTCTATAATCCGAACGACACCCTGACCCTCGTGCACCCGCCGTTTCTCGCGGGCACAGAACAACAAGCTGTGTTTGCCTTTAAGTACTTGTATAGATTGGGCTGATAAAGTCTATATTTCCTTTTGCGTAAATTAAGGGATAAAGCGTTTTTTATGTCACTAAACACGACTCGCCAAAGCACTATTCTGGAGTTTTTTAAAAAGGCTGATTGATACTTTAATTATATAACAATTTTACATGATTAAAGCTTATTCTTAATTACACATAACATTGTTTTATTTACAAAAAATGCCCTTATTTATTTACATTCTATATATAATTCGAACGCTGCGTGCATCCGAACAGGGTGTAAATTTGTGTTCGGATTAAAGAGGCTCTACTGTATATGTACGTACATAGATATGTAACACAGTCAGATGGCACTGCTATACATACAAGCAGCTGTGTTGCCAAAATGGGGTAACCCTACCTGCAGTATTACAAGGAAGATCTGATCTAGAACTGCATAACTATAAAGAGAGATCCAACAGTCATTATTGAAATTATTTTTGAATAGTAAAATACCAAGTAGTTATGGCTATCCCATGAAACACAGCTGTGTTTATACATATGTACGTAATAAACTAATATTACTGAAAGTGACTTACTCCATTCAGTAAACTCTTTATCCTCATGTATAAGTTTGTCCACAATAATTTTAGACACATAGAAAGTCTTCTTGTCCAAAGACAATTCATTGGGTAGCCACGGAGCATTGATGAAAGCAGAAAGTTTGTCTTTTGTGTCCTTTTCTTCTAGCATATTGTAGAAGAGTTCATCATCATCCATCCCAATATAACTAAGTATCCTGTCCTTGAACCAGAGTACCCGAGGATCGTTATGTGAGTCCAATGTTCCACTATCCTCATAGAGGGGATCATTGTTATCTAATGACAGTATGTCCATGCTAAAAATAATAATAAATTACTACTGTAAGTACTTATAAGTAAGTGAGTGGCTACGAGGTGAAGGTGCAAGGAGAAAGAGAGGTCGCCCCAAAAAGACGATGGGTGGACGACATATTAGACTGTGAAGGACCCTTGTGGACAAGAATCTCCCAAGACCGAAACAGTTGGAAAAAGTTGGAGGAGGCCTATGTGTCCGGTACACACAGAGTAGCAAGTAAAATTAATCAACATAAATAAATAAATCAAATTAATATGTATGAAACTCTTAATGTTTAGTTCATTTACTAGCAGCGTACAGGTACATAGTACATAATCTTATCTATCCCTGCAGACTGCAAGTAAATTCTACAATATCAAGTAAAAGTGTGAGACTTAGATAATGTATCCCTTAATGTCTACCTAGGGACATAATGATGATGTTAGCAACATATGTATACCTACCTACATCATTTTATTTGGCTCTATCTAGTGTGTTAATTTTTTTACATAGAAATGTCCTGTAAACAGGTCCCATTTTGATAACCATTACCTACAATTATCATCAGCCTATTGCAGTCTACTGCTGAACGTAGGCCTCCCCCAGGGCAAGCCACAAGACTGCCATGTTGGGTATTTGCCCATAGTCACCACGCTGGGCAGGCGGGTTGGTGACAGCAGTTTGTATTTTTGGACTATGTTGTCAACACGGAAGGCGCTGCTGCCCACCTCCCGGAAACCCTGAATAGCCTTGTACGATACCCACGGGCAGACATGGGGTGGTACAAAATCTACTCTGCCGGCACCACACGGCCAACAACATTATGTACCTACAATAATTACCTTAAATTACCTTCCTACAATAAAAGTATTTTGGCGTCGTTTAGTAAGTAGGAATTAGTTTGTATTCTTACCTTTTGATTGTATATCACCGCTCGCTGTACCTTTAATTAAATATGTAGATTTATATTTTCTAAGCCCATTTTACACAATAAAATCTATAACAAAGTACCTACACTTGAGAATACTACATATTTATCGATAAAACAACTTTATTGCATAAACATACTGTTATTTAAAATCGATTTATCATTACATAGTTTTTCCATAATATCCATAAATAGTTATAGTTACACGGGAACAAAACGAACAAAACAAACAAATTATTTGGTCTCCACGGCAACAGATGACTTTGACGTATATTTGAAATTCGCGGGAGCTCACGCGGGAGAGTACATGACAGCCTACGTCGGCTACGTTTCACTACAAGCTAATCGTTGAAGCTGTAGGTTGAAGCTAATCCTGATCAATCTTAGCTCAACAACTTTTCCTCCTTACAGCTGTAGTAATTATATGGAGCTTGGGCAACCACTAAGAATCTGAGAATCCTGAGATTGAAGAATCTGAAGATATCATAACTAGGAATCATAAACACTTTAAAAGCAGGATTGTTTCTATTCTACTATAAGGCGGGCTGCTATCAATTTATGTAGTGCGACATCTCGTTGCTACGATGGTTATAATCTTATTTTGATAGGGCATGATAATCCCCCAGCTAAAGTTAACTGTTTCGTCAACGAAAAGGGTAGAGAGCAAAAGAAGAGTCGCTCTAACTACCTAGACAATAAATTTTATTAGTAAGTAGTTACCTACTTATGGTTATGGACCGTAAATAATTTATTCTACATTCAGCCCTAGGTGCCAGACCGAGGTATAAGACCTTAGTAATTAGAAAGAACTTACATAATTAGTCTAAAAAAAAAACTTCCGTTTTAAATTTGCAAAATCGAATAGGTCGCTGATGAAATCTCCGCTAGAAAAAGCTGGACTTCGTACGTACTTACACATACAAGTTATATAGGTAGGTAGATACAATAGGTATTTTTGAAAGAATGTCTAACAATCTTCATTACCATCATAGATACAAACTCATTTTTTTTATGGTAGGTTTCTATTCTAGGTACCAAGAAAAATTGGTAGGTATCTACTTATGTACCTATTTACCTCCTATATGAAAATATTTGCGTCTTAATACCTAGAAATGCGATTTTCGAGAACTCAGAATCGCAGGAAGATGATATTTATTTTGCTATATTATGCCGTTTTTAAGCCACGCGATTAACTGCGCGTGCGCCGCGTACCTAGTTATTTTATCACGCCAAAGTTCGTATTCCAACTTTTTGAAAAGAAAAGAATCACAAACAGCATAGACGCTTTCAGGAAGAATTAGCATAAGATTTTTTTTATTCCTTGCTATATTTTATACAGGGTGTGTGTGACAGCAAGGCAAACACTGAGATACTGAATAAGTACCATTGTTTTGAGTTATAGTGTTATTTTACTCGCAGGAAATTAATTTTTGATTTGATTATCCGCTTATTTGCTTTCTGCGCCAATTGTGTCGGGCGCTTCTGTGACTAGTTAAATGGGCTTATTGGTTATTGTGTGATACTTTACTGTTTTTAGGATCACTTTTGACTCTCCTTTGGGATTGTTCAGTTAATTGAACTTTTTCAGAGCAACTGTTTTTTTGAAAATTTTCCATAGGTAAAAAAAGTTTTTGTTTTTAAGTAATTATTTAAGGCCTACTTAAACGAACCACATTATTTTATCCTGGAAAAATGAAAAAAAAAGTTGGAAATTTTTTGAATTTTCCTGCGAAAATTTCCACTGTTTTTCGTCTCAGAATCATGGTCTGAAGTCACCATATCAATATTTGCCTGGCTGTCACAAACACCCTGTATACCTACAAAATACTAAGGTAACTTCTGAACCCATAAAAATTCCTCAAATCGGCCTTCGGGACTATCCTTCTATAGGTCATATTTCTATTAGTAACATAGGTAGGTACCTCCTTACCAACCCTATTCAAGTAATGTATGTTTATAAGTACCTACGTAAATTGTCTGTAGAAGTGTATATTTAACCTAAGTCCACGTCTAAATAGCTGGACGTAGTAGGACTTGCTCTTCGCCGAGGAGTTCTTGGATCACCAAAATTACCCTAATCAGCTATTTGCATTGACGATGGCACGCGTAATCTGAAAATGCTCTAAATAAAATTTTAATGGAATATTATTTAGATGTATTTGTTTACGGGTGAACAGGTTATCGGCAACTGCTCGTACAGTCAAACACGGTCTTGTATATAAGGTCTCTGTCACGTGCGATGTATTCAGTGTACAAAGATTTCGTGCGTGATTTTTAACACATTTTCGGTCGTGAAAATGAAGTCTGCTGTGGTACGTAGCCGTGCTTATTTTAGGGGAGACTTTTCCAACAACGGTCAGATATCCTATCTATCTATCAGATAACTTCTACCTGAAGGATAAATTTGATGTTTTCTTTCTCTAAAACCTGATCAAATTAGATACAGCATCAGCTTTATACAGGCTTTAGATAGGCTATCTGACCGTTGGAAAAATCAGTCCTTAGTCTCTTACAGATAATTCATAGTTTGTAGGTAACCCTGTAACCCTTATGATTGATATTAAACCACCTTTATAGATAGGAAAAAGCAAGCTTTTTAGACTGGTGAGACCCTGTCCAATCCCATCTAAGTTTTTTTTGTCTTAGCGTTAGGTAAACCTAAAATAACTTCAATTGAAGATAAGCTGACCTGCATATCTCGATTTAATCAAAGTACAAGGGACAAAAAAGCCTAGGTAGATAGGGTTAATAATAACCCTTTTTGTGTAGTTTGAGCTAGGTACAGCAAGCGACAGCTTCTATGTTTTTCTCTGTCTATAAATGAACAAAGTTATACAGGATGGAACAAAAGCGTGAGTCACAGCACCGTTATTATCAACATACTTAGTACATTACTGTAACTACAGGTATTTCCTTAGTTCCTAGTCCCACCCAATTAATCAATGATAACATTATCTGATACAGACTAATGCGATAAAAATATTAACAGAAAGTATTAGTATAGCTTATTTTGCTATATACTCGAAGTGCGGACTCCAGGCAGTATTAGTGAAAATATTACGCATTTTATTGCTTACATAAGATTAATTTTAGCTATAAATTAACAAAGTAGATAAAGTTACAGTGTAGGTAAAGTGTTTAAACCTAGTTTTGTGAAAATTTCATTTGTGTACCATCTATGTACTTTGCAGTCCCTAGACATACCTACGTAAGTTGTGGACACTAGATAAACCTAGGCAGGTATACTACCTACTAAATATGTATGGTTAACGCATCTCCCAAAACAATGGAGTTCTACGTAAACTAAGTGTATTTAGCGAGCTTGTAACTTTACAAGCACTAACAACCTAGCTATAGTTATATACATAATAAAAATATACACAGGGACTAAGTGTATTCAGCAAGCTTGTAAGCTTGGAAGCTCTAACTAGCTATGGTTACATCCTACTAATATTATAAACATGGAGGTAATATTATCTCCATGATTATAAACGCGAAAGTTTGTAAGTATGGATGGATGGATGTTTGTTACTCTTTTACGTAAAAACGGATGGAGCGATTTTAATAAAATTTGTTATGGAGTTAGCTGACACTCTGGATTAACACAAAGGCTACTTTTAATCACTAGTAGTAATGGGGTAGCCAGAGCTGCAGGATCACGAAGGAAATCCCACAGCCACGTATAACAAAGCTTGCTATAGTTTTTGGAAGATATGTATTAGTTTGCTAGAGCTAGTTATTCTTATTTAAAAACCTAGCCTCGTGTCTCGGGGCAATACTTAAAGACGTTTAACCTTGGCCTTGGAATAACAGAGGTTTAATTTAGGTTTAGATAACATTCCCACACTTGGTAACTACACAAATTATTTGTACAGTTTTAGTGTTAACCAATATTTAAACAAACGGAGGATGTTCATTGTTTTTTAGTTTTTCGCGACATTACCGCCTAATGACTCACAATAGTTGTTATGCCTTGTCATTGTCACAAACTAATACCTTTCTGAGTAGGCACCAATAGATTATCGAGTAATGCCTAAATACCCACTCAGGCTAGCCGCTACATTGGATATAAGATATAATAGACAATACTTTGTTATTGTTACATTGAAGAAATCCTTTTATTTTCGAACTCTATGCTGATACAATCTACCTACTGGTATATTTTATTATACATTAATCATACAATAAAAAAAATGTTACCACCTTTAATTAATATAGGTACCTACCTTAGTAAACCAGCGCTGCTTGCAAGATAGGCACGCCTATCTTGTCTTAGCAGCATCCAGCTGAAAAGGGACCCGTTTGGCGGTTGCACGTATACGGGACTGACGGGCTCTAAATACGAGTAGGAACACAGTTCTACTTACTGTTCTTCGTTTCATGTTACTTCTACCTGTCTACTTACTTCTTTTGATCTGTATTTCTACCCTATTTCTATTGTCCTTTTCTATGTTACTTCTGTCCGTGTATGTGTAATTTTCAAATAAAAATCTATTCTATTCTTAGTAAAGGTAGGCAGGTATTAGCACGTTCTAGAAACTACTTACAAATAGAATTTGATCTCAGTGTCTAAAATAAATATCTGCAATTATTATGTCTTACCTGGTTAGATAATTACTGCTACGCATTCAAGAAAAAAAAAAATCTTCTTCGGTAGAAGAAAATTTTGAGTTCGGTAGCCTGTATAATTTACTTTTATCTTCATATTATGATACATGGTGAATGTATGCAAAAACGGATGCGTATAAGATAGGTAATCTACACATCTCACACAAGATATTGGCATCCACAGGTACCTACTCTTCATGTGCCAAAGTCATGCACCTGATGATAGGTATCTGAAAAGTAAATCATGGCAACTGTAACTAACCATAAAAATTGTAACAACAAATCAAGTTTTTACGTAGTCATGACCCAAATATCATCAATGATGTTGGGGATGTCCACTCTTCCATTCTTCTTCCACGAATGTCCATTTCCTCTTATGTCCATTTCCTTCTCATGCCTTTAACGTATTTTTATTCTATGAAAAATACATGTGTAATGGTGTAAGGCGAGCCTAAGGCCTTATCAAACAGAGAGCATATAACGTAATAGTGTGCCATTTCATTATCTACTCTAATATTATAAAGAGGAAAACTTTGTTTGTTTGGTTGTAATGAATAGGCTCCGAAACTACTGGACCGATTTCAAAAATTCTATCACCGTTAGAATCCTTATTGGACCTGGATGAACATAGGCTATAAGAATTTCCCGATATTCCCACGGGAAGGCGACCAACGGGAATTTAATATTTTTTACGAAAACCGCTATACATATGAAGCTGAAATCGGGCATATATGTTCATTGGGGACAACGAGGAAGGACTAAAAACGGATTTCCCGAAATTCCCACGGGAAGGGGACTAACGGGAATTCATAATTTTTACGAGAACCGCTATACATATGAAGCTGAAATCGGGCATATATGTTCATTGGGGACAACGAGGAAGGACTCAAAACGGATTTCCCGAAATTCCCACGGGAAGGGGACAAATGGGAATTCATTTTTTTACGACAACTGCGATACATATGAATTTGAAATTGGACCTGTATGTTCATTAGGGACTGCGAGGGAGCACTAAGAACGGATTTCCCGAAATTCCTATGGGAAGGGGAGTTACGGGAATTTAAATTTTTTACGAAAACCGCTATTTATACGAAGCTGAAATCGGATTAGGGCTACAAGAAAGCTCTAAGAACGGATTTCCCGAAATTCCCACGGGAAGGGGACCAACGGGAGTTCCAAATTTAAACGAAAACCGCTGTACCTACATATAAAGTTGTATCTATGTATTGATATGTACCGAAGCGAAGCGAGGGCGGGCCACTATTATCATATAAAGTTACTTAACTAACAATCTTTATATTTATAACATAGCATAAGAAAAATAGAATATGATGTCGCTAACACCCCGTACATATGCTAATTTAATTCTGTTTTATCTTATCAAAAGATAAATCATGACAATGTTTTATCTCGTTTGTGGATTTATATGTCTGTTAGTAAATATATAAAATCCTTTGCAGATTTTAGTTTTATTTCGACTTTGCAGTAACAATGAAGGGATTTCTTGTGTTCCAGATTGTTTTGCTTGCTGTAGCAGCGATGGCTAACGCATATCCCCAAGGTGGTAAGTGGCAGTGTAATTAGATAAACTATAAAATGGGGAGTCTAAGTTTAAAGTCGGTTTATACTTGCACTAAACACTAAAATTAAGAATTTTTGAAGAGGATATGCAATACTTATAAACAGTGCCGTAAATAGGGCGGTGCCACCGGTGCCCAGGCACAGGGCGTAGACTCTGGGGGGCGCAAGAATGGTCACTTGGCCAGACCAGGCAGGACTAAATAGAGCGCAGTTATAGACGCTCGCACAGGGCGTAGAAAAGGCAATTTACTGCTCTGCTTATAAATTCATAGGTGTTTGATAAGTTAAAAAGAATATCCGTTTAGGTATGTACCTACTACTAGATATCTAAATGACTTTTCTAAAAAAAATTAAACTAATCGAATTATATAGGCGACTAAATAATATTTTAAATATAATTTATTAATATTTAAAATTAGTTATAGCTAACTTAGAAATACTTAGATCTATGGCGTACCTGTGGGAGGTCGGTTGACCATCCAAATTTTTACAGGATGGTCAGCCGATCTACCTTATCAGGTAGCGTGCCCAAAATGCTGGCTGCGTTGCCGAGCTGAATGGCTATGCTTATTCTTTGGCCTAAGTAGCAGCCAGCATTTTGGTCACGTGTGGACTCTACGAGCCGCCCGGCCAGGTCCCTGTATGTTTTGAGCGCCGCCGGTCCCCAAGGGCCCGGGGTCTCCACGCCGAACGGCGCAAATAAGTAGCCTCTGTCGAATTATTAAATGTAATCGTTAGTATACATAAGAGTATTTTGTAGTAAACTTGTATTCGCTGCGTTCTTTCTTGCGAAGTAACTTTTAAAATGGCTCATAGCCGTACGCACTCCTCATAGCAAATTCTTCTTTACGATAAGCCTATTTACTTTTTACAATGAAACAGATTTTCCACAATACTCTTGCTCTGCTTTTGGTATTCTACTTTTTTACACGCTTTACTAACAACTTGAAACTACTTTTCAGTGCAAGTAGCCGAACTTCCTGATCAAGGTAAAATTATTTATTTATGTTACCTAGATATATATATTTTTATGTGATAATGAAATACATTTTATACTTGCCTTTTAAATTCCTGTGTTTATTTCTCTATACCTAGTTATTTTGGTCAATACACTAATATTCCTTAATCACATTACGCTTCTTGTATTCTTTATTGTACACACAAACATAAGACAATATAGTGACTTAACTTAGTTACACAGAAAGTGTATAAAGGTGAGCTTATCTCTTTAAGAGATTTCTTCCAGCAAACCCAAGCAAAAAATTTGTTACACAATTATAGAGGGCAAGACATGTGCACCCAAAGAAACATAACATTATAAAACTAAATCATTAAAATATTAAACACAACAGCAAATGAAAACTAATAAACTACTAACTACTTAATATACTTATACATATACATACATGCACATACACACATATATACACATACATACCCACACATACATACATGTATACACATAGCGTAAAAACATAATACTTATGAAATTTATAGGGAAAGGTAGTGCTCTTTCAACTGTTTCTTAAAAAGACCAATAGTCCTACAGTCCCTCAAAGTGTGCGGTAAGGAGTTCCACAGCTTAACTGCTTGTACCGTGAACGAGTTACCATAGGCACCGCTATTATGTTTGGGAGTACTTAAAAGGGATGCGGTAACAGATCTAAGGGGTCTATCTCTAGAAAAGAGAAACTCAAATCGCTCCCAGAGATACTGGGGGGAAGACTTAAAATTAACTATCTTAAACACTAGCGTCAGTATATGGGTATTTCTGCGAAGTCGGATTGGGAGCCAATTCAACTCTTTTCGATAATGTGAGACACGGTCGTATTTACGTAAGCCATATATGAAGCGAATACCTAGATTTTGTAGTCTTTCGGCTTCTCTCTTTTCTTCAATATAAAATCAATATAAAAGTATCTTTTATCTAGATTCCTTATCACTGCCACATCAAGAGAGTTAGTAATTTTTCTTTGCGTATAGATATAAGTCTATAGGTAATTTGAAATTTTATTATCAACCGAGCTACCTTTTTTACCTAATGCTTGCATTTACCCTCGCTTTTCTTGCAGTTCGTGTTGTGGAACAGCCCGGACAGCAACCTAACCGTAAGTCTAGTAGCTAAAGGCCACAAAGGTGATCTTGCTGTAGAGTCGAGTATCCTCGTCCAGCGAAATTCCTTCATAAAAAACATCTCTTTGAGGCCCTCTCAGCTGAAAATACTATTTGCAATTTCCATTTCAATGTCACTAACATGTTGCTTCCATATGAAGATCTGCTGCTGTAAAACATACATACATATAATCACGCCTGTATCCCTTACGGGGTAGCAGAGCACCAAGCGCCGATAGAACCACATGGTGCCACTTCTGACCAATTTTGAGGGTATAGTTGAGATGTACAAGTTCGATTAGTAGTGACAGGTGGTCAGCCCATGCCTACAAAACACCAAGACCCTCTTGTCCCTCTACTGACTTGTACAGTATGTCCGGAAAGAGAAGTAGCTGTAGTATTTTTTTTTTCACTCCCAGAGCAGCATAGAAGAATGTTTTAAAAACACATAATCTACATATCTACACACACAAGTGTGTTACTGTGACGGGGTCAGGACTGCAGGATTATACAGTCCCCACAGGATCTATACAGGATCCCACAGTCTGTTTAGCATAGCGAGGACATTATGTAAATAATCAGTGACAAGTTGCAACTGTTTTTTTTTTACAATGAACTAGGCAAACATTTGACCGCCATCGTGCCTGATGTTAAGCAAGATGCGGCCTAGGGTGGTACATGTTTGCCTAGAAAGTACCTATTCACTCTAGCTTTGAAGAGACCAATGTTGTAGTGCTCGGGAAATACATCGGCAGGAAGTGCATTCTACTCCTTAGCCGTTCGCATTACAAACGAGTTAGCATAACGTTTGGTGCGGATGGGTGGGATATCAACAACATAAGGGTGATACGCTAGTCTGCGTCTAGTATCCCGATGGTGAAAAGGGGCTGGTGGAACTGTATTGTGAAGTTCCCACGCACACTCTCCAAAGTGTATCCTGTAAAACACTGACAAGGCAGCAATTTTACGATTACTAGTTACTAGTTCATCACCCGAGGAAATGCTCAAATTCCGTAGTCGACTCTTACAACATGCACGGAAGGAGATGCAGGCGATGTATTCCTGTGAAGCCCTGCATAAGCACAGGACTCTTTCTTTATGAATAATATTACCTTGTCTCTTCCAGTTATTCAACCTGTCGACCCGGGATTCTACAGACCATCAAATCGTAAGTACCACCCTATACAAACTGGGAAAGTATTTAAGTAGGTACCACAGGTTATTCACAAGGCAATGTTTTCATATACCTATACAGAGTGATTTTTGGTCGCCTACGTTCCCGAAAACTACGGAATGTCCTCATCATCACGATCATTTTTCTCCATGGAAGCATACCTGGGAAGTATCTGGTTTCCAAAATATTAGGGTCCAAAGTTAAGTAAATAGACTGCGTTTTTCTGCATAAATGCACATTGACGCGTGTAGCAAGATTTTTTCACGAGAAATAATTAATATCTGTCTATGACAAAACCAGAAACCAGCATAAACAATGGAAACTATAAATTTCGCCCGATCAAGAAATAAAAACAAAAAATAAAAATAAATTACATCATTTCCCAGCATTTTTTTTTTGGCATAAACTTACTTTATTTGATGTATAGAGTACGTACCCTTCGTTAAGGGTGGCAACGAAAAAACACCCTGTATGGCCGCTTTATGACGGCATCGCTATCCTAGAAAACCAAAACCACAACTACGAGTAGATGCTAAAGTTAGTATACGGACATCTGTCTAAGGACCGCTTTTCCATAGATAGCCTATCTGTTTGCTGTCTTTATCTTATCAAGATAGAGTGATTCATCCTTCAGATAGGCTATCTGGAAAAATCGGCCCTAAACGTAATGATTTTTTTTATTTACAGCGCCCGGTGGATCTGGAGGACTCATAGGTAAATGATTAAAATATGTACCTAACTATTAGACAGTATTAATGTACTCGAGCCTTTTTAACCGACTTCAAAAAAGACAGATTATTAATTAATCGTTAAGTTTTCTAGTCGTCAAGTCTATAATATTTGTTTTTTATTTTATAAATTTCTCTGTAGCATGCATTTCGCTTAACATGTCCCTACTATTACATCTGGATCTGAATGTAATTTTCTTCTTGTTTCAGTTGATCCAGGCTTTTCCAGACCTTCGGGTAAGAAATAATTAATACATACTTATCGTGCATCGCATTAAATACCTACTTACTAATCTTGCACTCGTGTGGTGTCGGTAGAGTCGAATAGCACCATCCTATGTCTGCCGGGTATCGTAAGAGGCGAGGTTTCCAGGAGGTGGGCACCATCCCGTGTTGACAACATAGTCCGATAATCAAACTGAGATCGGTTGTCCTTGCTGTAAAAGCTGTGATGATTATTCATTCATTTCATATTTGCTTTAATAAGGTTTACAATTCAAATTCTTGATCAACAAAGATCCATGGGTTAGTTAAGTTACAGTAAAATAAAATGGTTAGTAGATTTAAATTACATTAAAATTACAAATTATATTAAATTAAATTAATTCACTAAATATTATTATTACACCAAATTCATAAGATTAATAAATCATGAACCTGAGAGGTACCCCCTGCGGACGGCATCCAGATGAACAATGCTCATCATCCACTCCAAACATCAATCGCATGAAGTGCCTCTTCAGAGGTCCACGCGGATCATCTGCCAGCACCTTCAGGATGATGTTGTGACCTTCCCGCATCCTCCTTAACAGAGACGCGACTTTTTTCCGAATGACAGCATGAAAGCCATCAGTTCGGTTTTTTGCGAATATACCAGAGGCACTACAAAAGCGCGGAAGGCCCAACATCATCCTAAAAATATTATTGTATTGGATGTGCATGGTGTCAAGCGATTTTTTGGTATACCGCGACCAGAGGCCGCCCGTGTAAAGACTTTGGCAAAATGCCTTTAGAAGCGAAATTTTAACCTGGTCCGTACATCGAGCGAACCTACAGGCCAGCATATTACCTCGAACCGCCAATACTCTGCGCTCCCTCTCAATGTCTACATCATCCTTAAGGTCGTCGGTAAGGAAGTGCCCAAGGTATTTAAATTCTTCAGGCTTACGCCATTCAGGCATATTGGCAGGCTTAGATCGGGCCTCTTACCGGCGACCCCAAAGATCATGTACTCACTTTTCTTCACATTGTAGACCAGACCCTGTAAAGCAGCGTATGTCTCGCATACTAACAGCAGTTCCCCTATCGCTCTCGATTCGGCGCCAGCAGCACCATGTCATCAACGTAGCTTACATTTACCTAAATAAAATTTAATTGCCTTTTACATATTTACAGCGCCAGGTGGATCCGGAGTCGCAGGTTATTATCTATTATTTATTTTAATTTTAGCAGAGACTAATATTTTAGTAACGCTTTCTTGTTCGCGTTTAAATCAATTTTAATAAAGAATATTTTCAAATGTACATGCGTATGCTCTAAATAAACTCGTCATTCTCCTTGTTTCAGTTGATCCCGGATTTTACCAACCCTCGGGTAAGAGTTAAAACAGTGAGCAAAATGGCGACACAAAATTACTTACTAAAAATCATGCAAAACTTAAACGTACTCAAGTACCTAATATGTGTTTTGCCATTTTCTAAAGACTCTATAATTTAAGGGCCGATATTTTCAATGTCAGATAGCCTATCTGGAGTATTTCAAAGCTGTCTGTATGAACTTTGTCCTTCAGATCTCACAATTGAAAAAATTGGCCCTTAGTATTTTTGGAGATATAGCACATCCAGAAGATACAGCGCCTTTGTAAATAAATGTATTAGTAGTTGCCCATGCGCCATTTTATTTTTATATCGCGATAAATTCTAGATGAAAAAAGTCTACATGCCAAACAATAAAAATCTTAAGGCTTAACTTACCTACTTTTGTAATAAAATTTTCTTTATTGCAACCCCTGGTGGATCTGGAAACATAAATAAATAAACTTACGTAGAAATAACTTGCACTGTATTGGATTTTATTTACAGTACGTTTCTTTCAGCCTAATCTAGACTTATTTTTCATCTTGTTTCAGTTGATCAAGCCATTTACCAACCCACCGGTAAGAATAGTTTTCTTTTCCATACATAAAATTTATCAGTATGAAATTTACTTAATAAGTACTATATTACACACAAAAACTCGCACGTGCGTAAAAAAAAAACATGCTAAAGAATATTTTTGAAAGAATCTCTAAAACAGAAAAATCTCTAAAACTTTAGAAAATATACTCGCCCTGTAAAGATGCGAAGAAATAGAATTTGAATTCCTTCACCCTTACAACAAATAACCGGCAGAATTATTATCTTGCCTTTACCTGTAATCATTATGTTCCTATTTATCAATTCACTTAAGAAGATATTTAAGTAATTTATTTTTCTATTTTCAGGCAACCGGCCCGCCAAGCAATGTAAGTTGATACTTTAGTACGAGTACTTATACCAATACGAGTATTACACTAGAACTCTACATTTGTTAATACTTAAATTATATTATCTACGAGACACACACTATACCTATATTTACTTATAAAGATAAACATGTGGCCTCTTGCAAATCTTTAGAGGGAATGAGCTTGAAGTACCTATAATTAATTGATTATTAGATAAACACGTTGAGGTAAATTATAACGTTTATTAACTAGCTGATCATCATAGACTATTGTAATTACTTTCTACAATAAACAGATAAATAAATAAAATAAATAAATATTCACACACTTGGCTTGTATTTAAAATTTTTCTCTTTCTATTTTTTAGATGACCACCCTTGGTTGCGAGGAGGCAAGTAAGGAGAAAAGATTTGCGCATTTAAATCAATACAATGCTGTTTTTTTTCTACTATATTAAAGTTACTATAAATAAAGTGTGTCTTTGAAGTGTTAATTTATTTTTTATTACACACCATCACTAATAGAATAGGTGGGCTTTAGCTGCTTTTGGTATACCTACTGTCTACCTACTTACTACCTTAGTAGGTAGGTACCTATATACTTACGTGAAGCACACTCTGCCCTCCCTAAATGTGGACAGTTTTATGTGGAAAAGAAGAATAATATATAAACAATTTTTAACAAAATCTAGAAAAACATTAAATATGGACACATTATTCAACCATAGGCGACCACTAGTACGAGTTAAAAGCACTAAATGCCACCAAAGCTCTAATAAGCAAGAACCTTTACTGAGATAGTAATATTTTTATAATGCGAAAGCTGTAACACTTTTTACAATAAGTTAAAACAATCACGTGCTAATACATTAATGTTGTAATTACCCATCACAATTAAAAGCAATTAGTGGCATGTCCACAACATAGGCGCTAGTAGCTATGTAATTTCAACACTATTTTATACATAGAATTAAGTTTGATGAAATTCCACGGGTCTTCACTATTGAGATAATGTCTTCGATGGATATTTAATCATGTACCATCAGCACTCCCGCTTATCGTGACAGAGTAGTTTGACATGTCATTGTTCATTGTAACATTTTTTATGATGCACTTATTAATAACAATTACAAGTTTTCATTTAAAAGGGGGCAATGTGGAGTGATAAATCATTCTCAGTACGACAGTTCTTTGGATTATCTGACAACATGTCCCGGAGTTGTGGTGAGTTTTCTCCTTTTCTTAATTATTTTCGCTACAAAATAGAAAACTGTTTGCAAATCCTGCACCATTTTTCTTAATTATTTTCTACATCCATTTTATTCCTGTGCTGAAGTGCGGCTTTAAGAAAACATCTGCTGCATCTTCTTTCGCGCATGTCATAAGAGTCGCCTAAGGATCCCAGGTGCATACTCTCAGGCGATGAGCTAGAAACTTGCTACTAATCTTTTACATCTAACCTCGCTATACTTAACGTGACTCTAGGATCTCCTTCATGATACTGCAGTTCTGGCTACCCCATTTTTTATATACCTACATTATGACAAAGATATCGTTCAATCTGCTTCTGTGATTTTATCACGAGAATATCACAGATACCAAATTAAACTTTCATTGAAAGAAATCCTTTACCTAGGTATTGTTAGATAACTGTGGAGGTTACCTATAAATTTGGAACCCGTTATATTCTTTGTCAACATTATTTATTTTCAATTGTTTTATATAGGTACAAACAGGTACAAATTTTGAATTGTAAATCAAAACATCTGCTAAAATATAACGGGACTATATTATATTTCAATTTGCCTAATAACTTCAGTGTCAGAGTCTTGGTAGAGTTTTCTACAAAAACGTATACTTTAATAGTTCAGTATAAATAACATAGGTTAATTTTACAGACTAATAATTATTACCACTAGTAGAGGAAGCTTAACATGACGCCTACTCAGTAAGTCTTAGCAAATTATCATGGTTTCTATCTCCGATAGCCATCGATGATAAATAAAAGGTAATCTTAACGCAATAAATCACTTAAATTATATACTTAGTTGTTTTCTGGAAATGGGGTAGCAAGTACTGCAAGATCATAAAGAAGATCGTACAGCCACGTTTTCCATAACGGGGACAAATGTGAATGCCAGCAAGTTGCTAGCTTATCGCCTGAGAGACTGCTACTATCTGCCACTAAATATTTCAGTTCCTCGTTTGTCTCCTGATGCTGGCAGGAGTAGCCATCAGCCAGGACGTGCCCAAGCTGCCCGGCGACCTGAAGGTGCCTGACCTGCCCAACAAACCTGACCTGCCGGACCTGAACGACCCCTCCAAGCTCACCAAATCCATACCCGGTTTAGGGAAGTAGGGGTAGAAAACCTGTGTCTACCTATAGATAGAACGACCAAAGCAGATTACAATGTATTTGATAATTTTATATCTTAGCATAAGTTTGTATGATCAGTATTAAATTTAGTTGCAACTAAGGATGTTGTTGTTATTACCTTAAGGACAAGCTATCGCAAACGAGGATCGGGATTTTGATAAAATTATATAGAAAACGATGCTCCACAAACTTGAAATTTATAATACAGCTAGCCAACGAATTAGACGCGTGGTGCCGGCAGAGTAGAGGTTGTACCACCCCTGCCTGCCCGTGGGTATCGTACGAGGCGATTAAGGGTTTCCGGGAGGTGGGCAGCAGCGCCTCCCGTACTGACAATATAATCTGAAAATCACACTGCGGTCACTAACCCGCCTGCCCAGCGTGGTGACTATGGGCAAAACCCCCCTGTGGCAATAGCCTTGTGGCGTGCCCTGGGGGAGGCCTACGTTCAGCAGTGGACTGCAATAGGCTGAAGAACAAGAAACCAACGAATGTGACGAGTCCCTAAAACTTTCGAATTTTAGATAAGTGTAAAAATTAATCTAAAAACCATTAAAAACGTGTAAATCGTACTCCCGCATTCTAACAACTGAGTCGTAAGTATCGAGAATTATGAAATAAAATTTATCAAATAACAAAGCTAAAACTATAAAGCAGTCGATGAAAACTTTATTTTTTAGTAAATGTACTTATCCTTTTTTTCTGCAACAACACCACAAACTAGGCCACATACTCCAAAATTATAATTTAGTCAGCAAATCAAAAATCCACTGTGAATACGTAGGTACATATGTGTGAGTACTGCTGAAAACCCAAATTTTCCGCGCCGTGTCTCTATAGGGGGCCCTTAAACTCATTACACTGATGAATGATTTTCTGACAACTATTAAAAGTAAAAAAAAAATGTACAAATCACCTGGACAGATGGCGTGTGCGCATCTCCATCCCAAAAACAAAAGACATCAATGGGCTATTACAATATCATTCGAGCTAGGGGAGGTGAGGTGACAGTTATTTTAACTTGTCAGAAAACCTCTCGATAGTCCGTAACGCTATCGTCAAACTGTCAAATCACATAGATTTTGCTAGCGCGTAAAAAATTTCGTGCTTAACCCACTGATTGGTCGTCAGACAGACGACGTACGAGTGATCCTATAAGGGTTCTGGTTTTTAATTTTTTATATGAAACCCCAATAATTTTTATAACTGCATTCTTATATACAAAATATAGTTTTTAAGCTGTCTATATGTCGCAGGTGTATTGTAAAACACGCCCTATTACAAAACGGCTAGGCATTTTGATATCGAATATCATTCGAAAATTCTGTTATTAAAATGAAGCTTTATAAGTATTATTAGTAGGAAAAGTATGGTGGAACTGAATTGCAGCCCAAGAAATCAAAATTATATTAGGAGGTAATTATATGGTTTAAGTTCATTGTGTGGGCGCAATACGCGCGTTTATGTCTTTTCTTCGTGAGTTTGTACATTAACATTTGGCATTTTTTTTTCACCCATCACCTCCTAATATAACCTTGATCTGTTGGGCTGTAATTCAGTTTCACAGGTAGGCACTTTAGTTGTTAAAATTATCAATAATACTATATTACTATTACTAAGTATATGTGTATGTACTTATATCAATGTTTTTTTTTTACAATTAGCTAGGCAAACATTTAACCGCCATCGTGCCTGATGTTAAGGCCTAGGGTGGTACATGTTTGCCTAGAAAGTGCCTATTCACTCTAGCTTTGAAGAGACCAATGTTGTAGTGCACGGGAAATACATCGGCAGGAAGTGCATTCCATTCCTTAGCCGTTCGCATTACAAACGAGTTAGCATAACGTTTGGTGCGGATGGGTGGGATATCAACAACAGTTACAGGCAGGATTCACACGACGACACTCAAAGCGTAAAAGATTTGAGTTTATTTTTGGTAAATATTTGGTTTTGTGGACGGCTGCCTACCTAATAATACCATAGAGGAATAAGATGTCATAGAGTGCTAATGTCATACTAACTGTTTCGATCAGGGATTTGGTATCTCCTCTTGTTTCGATGCACCATTAGACTTTTCGGTGCCTCACACTTCCAATCCTTGACACTTAGATTCTATTTGTGTAATGTATAGTAATGTACTACATTACTAATGTATTGTAACGTACAGTAATGCAATCTAAGTATCAAGGACTGGAATTGTGAGGCATCGAAAAGTCTAATGGTGCATCGAAACAATTAGTATGACATTAGCACTCTATGTCTACATCTTATTCCTCTATGCAAATACCAACCTTTCTTTCATGTAGCTAAGTGATAATCCGTACATGAAGTAAATCGAGTGACTGGGAGCGGACCCACTAGACCTATCACAACGTGTTAATCTCTTAAATTATCATATCTGTCATCTACATAATAGCCTAACATTACCTACAATATTTATGCCGTGAAAATATACCATAAAGAATACAAATAACCAAACAAAATAATAGATATGCAATTATTATAATAGTCATGATTTTCCTGCTATAAATTATTTATGCTCAACCAACTCTACATTTCAATAATTCAAGTTATACAACAATTAGAACAAATAAATAATTTAGTAATTTCTATTCGTTTTACTTTGGACTTCTATCTGTCGTCGCTGGCTTTCGGGGGGCTGTTGTCATTATCCGTGGTGTTGGGGACTCCAGGGGTGGTATCATTGTTGGTAACGGCAGCCGGGGTCGTGGGGTCCGTGGTGACGTCATCGCCAGCGGTTGCCATGGCGACCAGGAGCAGAAGGGAGAGCAGGATCTGAAATGTAGTTGATATCAAGAAATATTTCTGTCATACTATGGACTCACAGACTTACAACAAAATCGTAAAGTCTGTAGTAGTTTACATCCTAATATGTCTTAAGTGCCGCGTGGTGCCGGCAGAGTAGAGTTTGTACCACCCCTGCCTGTCCGTGGGTATCGTACGAGGCGATTAAGAGTTTCCGGGAGCAGCGCCTCCCGTACTGACAACATAGTCCGAAAATCACACTGCGGTCACCAACCCGCCTGCCCATAGTGACTATGGGCAAAACCCCCCTGTGGCAGTGGCCTTGTGACGTGCCCTGGGGGAGGCCTTCGTCCAGCAGTGGACTGCAATAGGCTGAAGAAGAAGAATGTCTTAAGTAATATTAAATTGTTTTTATTCATAAACTTATCACTATCATTTACATCTGTCTCCGTTGTGCTAAAACTGGCTGAAGGTTCTCCTTTATGACCCTGCAGTTCTGGCTACACCATTTTGGGATTATAGCCATGTAAATGTATAAATACATACATTATTATTGACATTTCATTGAATTGAAGCTAAGATGTAACAATTGCAAGATTTCCTTTCTTATCGCATACCTAACTAAAGTGTTATTTGTATTAGATCTATCAGGAATAAAACTAAACATTAAAAAAAAATAGGGTTTCTTCCATAATGAGTCAAAAACCGAGCTTATTAGTAGACCCTGAAGAGTTATATTGCCCTATCATCAGAGCCTTGTTGATATTAAACTATAGTTGTAATTTTTCCAATCGGTTCATTAATGAGGGAGTTCCGAGTTAAAAATACAGACGAATTAATAACATCTCTTTTGTTAACTTAGTTAAAAACTAAGCAATGTTCTTTAAATTGCATCATGTCTAAGATGATTGGTTATCGAGTCGGAATCAATTATTTTATTCGGGCTTAGGTTAATGAATCAAATGCACAAAATACTCGTAAGTATACTTATATGTAAAGTTTTCGTATCAATAGGTACTTTATACCATAATCACTATTACAGCATTGTAACTAACTTTAATTTAAAATAATTTTAATTCAACTCACCACAAATTTACTCATATCGAAAGAAATCCAATAACACTATAACACGATGGAGGAAGATATTCTTTATATACCATGAATCAAGATCATGTCCTTTATATACTTTTCCTATTAGCAACAAGATTGAGAGATATGCGTGCTGAAAATTGGATAATAATTGAAATCAGTAAGAGGAAACTAACTGGACTAATTACTTGTCATATCTACTAGATTGTAATGTTGCACATGTTGTATCAAACGGGAAAAAAGGTAAACCTACGAGATTGGATACGCGACAGATATAGTGGATAGATAGTGGCGCATCGATCTAGTTTTCATTAACGTGCTATTCGAATTGATTGATTTTTCATTGATTGTGTGTACAATTGAGCATGACAGCCTCCCACGGTCATCATGTATGGAGACGTCTCCGTGACTTCTCGGAATAAGTACCTATACGACTTTGAATAAGATTTGCATGTGGTTATAAAAAGGGTATCAACAAGTCGTTTCGATTTTACTTTTACTGATTTTTACTTTACTTGATTTTTTTTTATATGACCAGTAAGTGTAAGTAGTAAATTTAAAACAATAAGTAGACCAATTTCAACACTACTGTTGCTTCCAAGGATCGTCGATGAGAAGATTCCGTCTATCCCTGTACCTATAGTGTACGATTGAAGAGAAGTATTACTAGAAGAATGTGAAAACTATAAATTTAGACTCCTTAAATTTATTAATGAAAAAAAGAAGAGTGAAAACAAAATTTGCTCCTTATTTATTAATGCAGATTTTTATTATAATATATTTATTTACAATACCAGTCTAAATCTACAAGGATCTGCCGCTAACCATTTCAATAAGAAAGAACCGAAACGGATGTAGAAGTCTGGTTATTTGACGAGGACGTCAGTTAGATCTGTGATGAGGTCAGTACTTAGTACTTGCCGAGACCACCGTGGCCGAGACCACCGTGGCCGAGACCACCGAGGCCGAGACCACCGAGGCCCAGACCGCTGAGGCCCAGACCGCCAAGACCGCCTACCGCCACGGGCACTCCAGCCGCTACCGGCACGTTGGACACCACTCCGCCAGTGACGACACCACCGCCAACCAAACCACTGCCGACAACCGCAGAACCTCCGAGCAGCACACCTCCATCAACGCTCCTTGCTACTGAGTCAGCGATAGCTTGCGCCTGCGCGGCAGTAGCAGCAACCGAAGCGGCTTGAGCTCTAGCAGCATTAGCAATGCGGGCTGCTTCAACAGCGCGGGTGTTGGCGATGGCGATGGCCTGCACTCGGGCTGCGTTGGCGGCTCTTTCAGCTTCCACAGCGCGGGCTACTTCCAGCGCGCTGGCGGCACCGGCACGTCTTGCTGCGTCAATAGCGCGGGCGTTCTCCCAAGCGGCTGCCTGAGCACGTTGCACGTTGGCAATTCGGTTGGCGTCCAAAGCTTGGGCGTTGTTGATGGCGTTGGCCTGGCCGGCGCGGGCGGCGGCTTCGGCGACGTTAGCACCCTGGATAGCAGCTGCAGCAGAGTTAGCGATCTGAGCAGCCTGTACAGCTTGAGCGTTCTGGATAGCGCTAAGCTGAGCAGCACCGACGGCTGCAGCGTTGTTAAGAGCCGCTCCGCTGCCAATTGTGGGGCCTCCGACGATGACACCTGGGCCTCCGACCAGGGCGGGGCCGCCAATAGCCAGGCCTGCACTTCCAATAATGCCCGGTCCTCCAACAGCGACTGCTGGGCCTGCCGCAACGACGGGGCCTCCAAGGCCGCCCCAGGCACCGCCGACTCCTCCCCAGGGCCCGCCGATCAAACTTCCTCCGATGGCTGATGACGCTGCTTGGGAATCAGCGGGAACATTTTTTGCGGCACCTGTGAAAGAATATTGTCATTTAGCCAGTGAAATAATGCATAGAAGCACTGCCCGTCCACAGTCACATAAACCATTATTGGCAAATTGGAAATAACTAACTCACCTTCTGCGATAACTTCAAATGCCACTGCGATGACAAAGAGAATCTGAAAAATTAAGATTTATTACTTTCTCTTGTAATATATCACAAATTGAACTTCGGATCTCTTGTCGATGGCTCACGCCAATTAAATTCTAGGCAGCCAATTATTTTTCTAGACTTATCTATCTATAATCTATATACCTATACATATAATAAAAATGTAACGGATCGCTGTCTGTACATGGAAGATAAATGAGAAAAAATATTATAGAGGACCTTTATCAACGCAATAGTACCCAAAACAATGATTTTTGGAATTTTTGTCTGTTTGTCGGTTTGTCTGTTTGTCTGTGCGTTTGTGCACGCTAATCTCAGAAACGGCTAAACCGATTTCGATACAGTTTTCAGGAATATATTGTGATAGGTCCCACTTAACATATAGGCTACTTTTTATTCTGGGAAAATGTTTTTATCCCGGATAATTTCGACATTTTGTTTTTTCTGTAGTCCACGCGGACGGAGTCATGGGCGTCCACTAGTAGTATATATAAGTATACGAGTAGTTCCCTTGAACAACGACTTTCAAAAATGAAACGGACTCTACAGATAAGATAATATTTATATTTTTGGAGGATCAGGAATGAAGCTCTTCCTGACAAAAATAATGCGGAAATCTCCTGATTAGTCGATATTTGTTCTTACCGTTAGTCGGGACATAGTGATAATTTGTTTGTTTGTTTGTTTGTATACTACACAATACACCACCCGATCGGTACCACTGCAATTATAACATTCAGGTTATGTGCGTGCACTTATATACCTACCAAATTAATATATTTACATAGTATTACCAATTCAAACAGCATTTGAATATGATTACTGGATCCTGAAAAAGTGTCGATATTTCGATCAGGTTCGAGTTTTTTGCCCACTCTAAATGTAGGTTACCTATTTTGCTTACCATTAATCTGTCTGACCTACTAGAATTTACAATTTCAGCTGCAGCAGAACCTACGAAATGCTATATAAAATAGATATATTAAAAGATAGTATGAATTTCAGGACGGCGCGGCGGCTGCGATAGAAAAAATGTAGATTGGAGTTTACTCTCTACCCTCACTTGTAGTAAGTACCTACGTAATTTAAAACACATGACAACTTTTTTGTTTATTCCAAAAAATCAAGACAACATGTGTGCTAATTCTTAATGTAAATTAAGTCTAGATTTAGCATTTGCTACATGGCCCTTATAGGGGTGATGTCACTTCACCTACGAAACTTCATAATGAAGACACTCTAATAAAAAAACTACTAAGCAACCGTAAAAGGTTAAATGCTAAACAGTTCAATCAAATCAATGTGGTTCCGTGTGTTTTCAGGCTATCCCTGACAAGATTGCATGACAGATCCTAGGTACCTACATAGTATCCTATCTAAGTGCTTTTTAGAAACCAATAGGAAACTGTAATTAGGAATTATATTAATGAGTTAACCAACAAGTTCCTTTCATTTACCCGCCTGTATTTACCTGTTTGCATATCAGAGAGTATGATATATGATGTCAGAAATAAGTTATTTATTAAAAATTTTATAAGTTATTTAATTTAAACCGTAAGATGGTTTTCTGGAAGAAATTTTAGAAGACAAGCTCGCTGTCTATGCGAAATGCTATAAATATAGCCTAAAACCTATATCCACATTAGAGACTCGAAATGACATGCCATTCATCCATTTAAATTTTGAAAAGTAAGAAGAAAGAAAAGAAAGAAGTTCAGAAATGGGACCTCAAACTTCAAGCACACGCAAACAATAGATACTTATTTATTAGATCCTTATATCTAATGATGGTGATAAGGGAGATATAAATCTATATATACAGGGTGTAACAAAAGGGGTATCTTAAGCGAAAAGCTATGTAAACAGCCCACTTAAAGGAACCTACCCACAAAATTTCAGACTCGAAATCACATGTTTATTTTTCCAGATAGTATGGAGAATTCCTAAACAACTCAGAAATGTTCATAGAATCTTGAAAAATAAACATGTGATTTCGAGTCTCAAATTTTGGAAATAGGTTCTCTATAGTGGGCTATTTACATAGCTTTTAGCCTAATATACCCTTTCTGTTACACTCTGTATATAAAAGAATTGCTGTTCGTTAGTCTCGCTAAAACTCGGGAACGACTGGACCGATTTGGCTAATTTTAGTCTTGAAATATTCGTGAAAGTCCAGGGAACGTTTAAACGGTGGTAAAATAGGTAAATACATATGCACCGAAGCGAAGCGAGGTTGGGCCACTAGTAAATAAAAAAATATATAAATGCGAAAGTAACTAGGTCTGTCCGTCTTTCGCCCCAAAACTACTGAACCGATTTAAATAAAATTTGGCAAAGAGATAGTTTAGGGCCTGACGATGGACACAGGATACTTTTTGGCCCGGGAAAATATTAGTATCTCGGATAATTTTGTGGATTTAGTCGCGAGCATCCACTAGTAAACCATAATTATTCATATAATCTCTGATTCATAAATCATGCAGGTACGTACGTAATGCTTTGTTATTGGCATCATTAGGTACACTATGATGATGACACACTGTTAATATTTTCATAATCAGCTGGACGTAAGGAGTGCACATCTATACTTACAATGTTGCTATAAGACCGTTTACTAGAATTACTAGAAATTCTGGTAAGACTATTACTAAACACCTCCTTAGGTAAGTCCTATACTAACTTAACTATCAATATGAGTAATATTTTAAAATTAAATTAACAAAGAACAAACAGGTGCGGGATAGTAATTTAACTCTATTTTATTATGTTTTCTTCTATGCTGCTCTGGGAGTGAAAAAATAACGTGTAATACTACAGCTGCTTCTCTTCCCGGGCATACTGTACAAATCAGTAGAGCGACAAGAGGGTCTTGGTGTTTTGTAGGCGATGGGCTGACCACCTGTCACTACTAACCGAACTTGTACATCTCAACTATACCCTAAAAATTGGTCAGAAGTGGCACCATGTGGTTCTATCGGCCCTTGGTGCTCTGCCTACCCCGTAAGGGATAAAGGCGTGATTATATGTATGTATGTATGTATTATGTTTAATCCAAATTCATATACCTACTTATAAGTACTTTTATTTGTATTGCATTCTATTGAATAACATTGGTCGAAGCATTGGTCACTTGACACACTTGAAACTTGAAACTAAGCGCACCACATCCGCGCCTTCGCTCTATTTCGGGCTTACAATGGGCCTTATAAACATATACTTGTTTACGTTATTCCAGGATATTAGAAACCACGATATCGGGGTTGCTAAAAAGAGAAATTTTTCAACACTTTTCCCAAAACAGGTGATTGCGATTACGAATCCAGTTTTCAAGAGCCCTAAAGTTCTTGCGATATATCAGTCGTAAAAACTAAAACGCGCCTGTAGACATCGCGTGTCATTAGTGCCGGTGCCAAATCAGTGGAATACCTATAATTATTCTACCGCTGCAGTAGACCGTTAAAATTATGCGCATTGACCACAATTACTAAATCAGGATTACAATCATTTGGGCTTGGTTTAGAGACATAGCACAAACATAGAAGGTAGCTTACATGTTTACTATATAAGCCGTAAGTATTTTCAAAATTATACACAGTAGATGAACGTGCTATATTATGTTACTCTATCACTTTTTTAAATTGTATTTCTACTGAAAGAAAAAATACCTAATAACTCATCCAATAATTTTTTTAAAACGAAAAACCGACTTCCTCCCAAAACTCGAGCTCACCAAAGTAAAATTTAACTAAAGGGCAAATATATATTGCGTTAAGCCGTGTACGAAGTTTAGGAGGCATAATATTGTCAGATTTATATATTTTTTATATAAAATAGGCCACATGACAAAAGAGAAAAAGGACTAGGCTTCGAAACTTTACGTCTGACAATATGATGATTATGATGGTAATGATGACCTCCGACCAATTTCGGTCATGGCGACCACTTCTACTCCTAGATATTACTAAGTCGGCGTTCATGCGCTCGGTGATGGCTTACATTTACATAGCCAATCTTCGCCCTGAACGCCCGCGCACACAGAGGACAGGTTAGTGCGCCATTATGGTATTATAGATAATGGCAGCAGGAGGACGAGTCTTTAGTTCATCACGTTTAGCGTCAAGGTCAGCTTGACGCTGCTCCTCGAACTCGTGTACTTGCTTTATCACCGTCTTGCGCCACTCTGGTCGTTGTGCTGACAAAACTTCCCATTTAGATGGATCTATATTGCATCTCTTCATCTCTTTTCTGAACATCTTTGTATCTGAGGAGTTGCCCGCCGCGTTTCCGCTTGCCCTCCTCTAGTTTAGAAAAGAAGATGCTCTTAGCCAATCTCTCCTCCGCCATACGAGACACATGACCGCACCACCGAAGCTGCCGACGCATTAAGTAGGCCTCAATGGCACTTACTCGTACATTGGCTCTTCGCAATACTTCGGTATTACGCACTCGGTTGGACCATCTGATTCTCATGATGGATCGGAGACGTGGAATCGATCCAGAGTGCGTATGTGGCGACGGTACATGCACCACGCCTCGGAGGAATATAAGAGATTTGGCAGCACAACAGCCATGTACACACTTATTTAAGCAACATATAATTACACTCCTTCTTCCTGCCCTGTTCCCAATCATTTGGGGTCGGTGCAATATGTAGGTACTCTTTTTTCATTCATCCCTATTATCCGTCATCTCGTTATTCTCATGTCTACCTCTTCCTCTATAACCATCTTACTTCGGACACAGCTTAACGCAACATATAATTTAATGACTTAACACAATTATCTTCATCTTCATAAGCCTATTGCAGTCCATTACTGGACGTAGGCCTCCTCCTGTCATAGGGGGATTAGCTGACCAAAATTCACTATAAAAATCTAAAAACGGACTACTCGTGCATTTTATATTTGAGGATATCCCTAGATTCCTTACAGATTCCATCATCAGATGTTATGTTTTATATGTAGGTGATCAAAACGCTCAGTAAAAGTATAAAAACAGACTACATGTGCCTACAATATTCGAGGATTGCCCTCGATTTCTCCAAGATCCCATCATCAGATCCTGATATGGTGAATATGGGACCAACCTGGAAGTATACCATGACCAACTATAAAAAAAAATTTGAAATCGGTTCATAAATGACGGAGTTCTGAGGTAACACACATAAAAAATAAAAATAAAAATAAAAAAAACATACAGACGAATTGATAACCTCTCTTTTTGAAGTCGGTTGAAAATGGTTTAGAATCGACTAAAGCGTCAAATCGCATATTAAATAGCCAACAACAATATATCCTATCTATGAAAAACTATACCTGTCTGGTATACAAAGGTTCAAACAGCTATAGCATCCGCGCTGTGCGATGGTAATAAACTACTTATTTACTTTAACTATGATCACAAAATTTATACTTAGATTACAATATAACCAATCACTTAAATATAAAACAGAATCCATATGTTCTGGAGTAGCTTTAATGGTGTTAACTAACACAAATTTTACCAAACATAATACGAGTACAAGGGTTGGATATAATATGACAACCATGCATTATCATTGCATATTTTTGTAATTCCTCAAAAAAGAAACAAATCCATATTTTGCATAAATTAATTAATTTATTAAGTATATCTAGCAATCTCCGGCAGTCAGCACTACGTCCACAGGGTTGGTTCGAGCCGCTAGTTTGTATACCATGGGCACGGGGTATACTGGGGGTGGCTCGACTACTCTGGTTCTAAAACAAACAAAATTAAAATAAAATAAACAATTTCCTGTTGCCATTCTATTCAAATAGTGAGCGGGTTCTCGAATGGAGAACGCAACTCAGCGGCGTAGCGTTGGACGCCCTCCAGTCAGATAGACCGATAACAGCTGGTAGTGACGGTAAAACGGAAGATCAAGCCGTGTGGCGTGCTCTGGGGGAGGCCTACGTCCAGAAGTGGACTGCAATAGGCTGATGACGATTCTATTCACATAACTTATACGGGGTGTAAAATGAGAGCCTATAACAATTGAATAAGCCCACATGCCTCACAAGCACAAAGTAACGACGAAATTGAGATTTCATGCTATAAAAATAACAACTTGTCCTTTTAATTATAATTACCTACCTAAAATGGATAATGTTGCTCACTGCGTCAAACTAACTATACTCGTATACCTAATTCTTTATGAAGGGAGCTGAGAAATCTACTTACTCATAAACGACTGGGGACCCGCTGATGATTTTGGGAGTGTTAAGGGCTTCAACCACCTCTCCAACTGCGCCAGCCTTCGCCGCTACTGAATTCTTAGCAATGGTGAACAGTCCAGCCAAACTGCCCAGCACTGGGCTCAGTCTTTCCTCCAATGGGACAGGTGGTACAGGCACCTATACAAAAAAGACATTTTATTGAGATTAGGGTGGTTTAGCTTAGACAAGCCTGTGGCCAATCATAATTTAATGTTAACAGAAGGACAGGATATAGACGGGAATGTCACTTCAAGACTCTTGCTAGATCCGGAGTGGCCAACCGGTGGATCGCGACTATTAATCCAGTCGATCGTACTTCCTACATAATTCAGTACTGAACAATGCCGTTTCGGTAAAGATTGCATGTCATCACTCATCAGTGAAGGAAGAGTTGACCTTGCGTATAACCAAGTCGGCCATCCCTGTTCTAGCTAATACAACACTATTTGCCAACTCGCCAATTTCGGCAAGATTAGAAAAAAAACGTGAATAGAAGATGAATTGACTAGAACCTTCTAGCGTAAAAAGCATTATTCTTCTTTATTTCAACTCACCTCAACAGGAACCGGCTGCACATAAGCGATTCTGTTGGCATTAGCAAATACAGCGCCAGTCCTCAGTATCTTGGCACCAACATCTGCTGTGCCGTGGATGATGGCTCCCTTCGCTTCCAGCGCTGCAGCTCCAACATTCGCGGCGGAAGATGCAACTGCTAGCGCTGCATTTTTCGCACCAACCACGACTCCTGAGGAATAAACATTGATTCTACTATGAGACTACAGACTTCATATTGTGATATAGGTTTTTATATCAATGGTAGACATGTAGCTATGAAAATATAGCCTTCTCCCTGATACGAGATACTTTTGTTGACTTAGCGCCGATTTTTTCAATGGTCAGATAGCCTATGTAAAGGTTGAAAGTGTCTTTAACTTGATAAAGTTTTAGAGAAAGCAGCATCGAAATTATCCTTTGAATTAAGTTATCCGGAAAAAATCGACCCGATAAGTTGCTATAAATCAATTCAGTTAGTGGCAAAGTAAAACCTCTAGGCGGGCTAGATGGAATCTAGCTGCTTTGTTTTTACGGAAGTCGTATAATTATATCTTGAATTCATAAATTCATTCTTTTACATACCTTTTAAAAGAGCAGCTTTAGCATGTATGGCTCCTTTAGCCAGTAGAGCCGCTTTAGCAGCTAGCAAGCCCTTAGCAGCTAGGACTCCCTTAGCTGCTAGCGCTCCTTTAGCGACTAGTGCTCCTTTCGCTAGCGCTGCTCCGGCTAGAGCCTTGCCAGCTATTATCTCTGGCGTCCCGAAGGTTGACGGGACCAAGTTTAGCAGGCAAGCTAGCTGTGGAAGGGAAAAATATTATAATTATACCTACTACACGATTCCACGATTATTATTTATTCCATTTAACCTTGGCAATATGAGTTTCGAAGGGAACAATTTCGCGCCGACCCCACAAATAATAGAGTATAAGATGATAAATGGGTCTACAAAGGACCTAGGACATATTACATTTAAAAAATCTGTTTACTGCGCGACAGGCAGCACCATAACAGATGCAACAGCTATTTCAAAATAAACATTATTGTTATCCTTTCAACATTTTACCAGCAGAAACATAAATTAGAGGTAGAACTTACCGAAACGATGAAAACCTTGAGCTTCATATTGACTAGAGCGGAGTTACACTATAACTGGAGACAATATGAAATTCGCCGCATTTATAATACACAATTACGAATTATCTAATTAATGTGAAAGTTTTTGGTAATAAGGGATTAGCTGTTGACTAAGTTTCCGGTCATTAATGGGTGTTTAATGACAAAGTGGATTTTATAATGAAAACATGCGAAATATGCTTAGAATAACGAGTCCATTATCTATGGAAATATATGAAGTTACAGACCATTTGCATCAATTGCCTAATCTCTGATACTTTAACTTCGCCTTATGTGCATTCAATATCTATTGCCTAGGTAGTTCATTTTAAAAAGAACAACACAACATGACATAGTCTAAGCAAAAAAGTCTCTCCTGTGCTGATGCGAGGCTTTACTAGAATACATCAGATATTTTTCTTTCAGTGTATCTCGTAAGAGTCGACTAAGGAACTCGGGCATTCTCTGAGGCGATAAGCTAGCAACTTATCACTGATCATTTACATCTATACCAGCTATGCTAAACGTGGCTGTGGGATCTCCTTAATGATCCTGCAACTGCTATCCCATTATAGGAAAGCAGCCGTGTGTATCTACCTATGTATGTAAAGAAATGTATGTTCTTTGAAAACATGTACTTACCTACTAAACACATTGGCAGATTTATTTTTCAGTGCTGTGTAATAACTTTATCAAGTGTGCATATTATTGTTAAAACTAATGAATGTACGCATTATAGACTACACTAGAAATGGTGAAATTCCTCTTTCAATATAGATGTGAAACAGAGTCGAGGAAGTGTGTTAGTGTGACAACTCATGCGTTTACTCTCAAACGTGATAATTGGTCCACATAATCGACAAAAGTGTCGTAGAGTCGCTTTTTCGTGTTATTTATTTTTTCTTTACTTGCACCAAGATATGGTAATATGTAATATCTGCTGTGTGGTACATACGGTTATATTTCCAAAATGATGTAGCCAGAACTGCACGTTCATAAAGGACACAGCCGCCTTTAGCATAGTGGGAACAAATTTAGGTTAATAAATCAGTGATAAATTGCTAACTATAAACGCCCGAGAGAATGCCCGAGTTCCTTAGTTGCACATACTTACGAAGAGATGCATGTACAATGAGCTTATCTCTACCAGAGATCTCTTCCAGCAAGCCAAGCAAGTAAAGAGAAATTGTTAACAACAGGGTAACATGTGCAATTAAGAAACCCAGCATTAACAGGTAGTTCCTTAGATACTCTTACGAAATTCAGGAACGGCTGATATTGAATTTATTTATAAAAATATAAGGTATATCTATGTTTAAAATACACAAGGCTATGTATCTACCTATAGGAAATCGGTTGACCATCATAGCTATTACAGGAAGGGCAACCAATCTTCATTATCAGGTAGCGTGCCCAAAATCTGCGCTGAATAGCAAGGATAATGGATAATTCTATGGCCAAAATAGCATTTTGGTCACATGTGGACTCCATGAACCGCCCGGCTCATCTTATTTACTGAAAATATTTCTTAGGGCTTGTTAGCTCCATCCCATCTATGATCTACAGAACAGTGGCAGGTCACTAAAAATGTATGTATATAAATATGAAAGTCAAGTTTACTAGGTTTTCATTTCTTCACAGTTTATTGACAGAACAAAACTGAAACTTGAAATTAACAAATGTAGTTTTGTAGTAAGTACTACATTTTAAAAGTTTCGTATGACGTATTGGTAAAATTAATAAGGAGTATGAAGAGAGCAATATTGATCTTATGGCAGGTAAGAATTTAACATTTCCTATATAGTAAGCTTGTAAGTGATATAATCTACCTACTTACTCGTAATACTTAAGTTCAAATGTAAGGCAGCTTAGGCTTAGACAATGTTACATCGTTTGTTATCGACATCCGTTGTCGCAACACTTTCAGTAATAACGGTTGCAATTCATCACGGGACTTTACGAACCCACGAAATATAAGGCTTCCTATTTAGAGTAAACGTGTCGGTGACGAACCTCTATCGATTCGATAAATAATGTTACTTTGTCTAAAACTATCTGAGTTTTAGATAGTTTAAAAACGTGTATAATAACATCCATATAAAATCGCAGCCTTATGTCTGTATTACACTATTCCGTGAATTCACCGACATGCGCTTCTTGATTTATGATCTTAATATTTGCAGTTAATCCTCATAGCTGCCATCATTCACATAACAAGTTCATCAACCATCCATGAAAACGAAAAGAAAATAACCAAAAATCGTCACACAGTGGACATAGCAGTTAAAAAGGATATCAAACCTCATCAAATACAGAAACAAACCAAACACACGCACAAAGTAAAAGGAAAACATGCAAAGAAAACTAAAAGAAACGCCTACAGCAGAAATTGGCAAAGAAACTATTACAATAACTACAGAAAGTACAAAAATATGCCGCCGTATCTAGTCTTTAACAAAAATACAGGCGCTTATTTCCCCTACTACAGTTATCCAAGCGAGAACAGTGTGAGAAGAAATATGCAACTCAAAAATACGTATAAAACTATAAAACAGTAGGGGAAATTCAACTGAAAGCAAAATCCCTATGAGCTATGTTATGTGCACGATGCAAAGACTTAAAATAAGGATAAGCGTTCTTAAATAATTCACAATCAATTCGCTATGTTCCCAAAATGGGGAAGCTAGAACTGCAGCATTATAGAGGACATCCCACAGCCACGATCAGCATAGCGGGGCCAGATGTCATGATCGGTTACAAGGTGCAAGCTATAGCCTGAAGGAATGCCCGAGTTCCCGAGTTCCTTAGTTCAATTTGCAATAGTGGACTGCAGAAAAAACAAAATGTCGAAATTATCCGGTATAAAAATATTTTCCTGGGATAAAAAGTAGCCTATATGTTAAGTGGGTCCTGTTACTATATATTCCTGAAAACTGCATCGAAATCGGTTCAGCCGTTTCTGAGATTAGCGTGCACAAACGCACAGACAAACCGACAAACAGACAAAAATTCCAAAAATCATTGTTTTGGGTACTATTGCGTTGATAAAGGTATTCTATCAATATTTTTTCTTATATATCTTCCATGTACAGACAGCGATCCGTTACATATTTATTATATGTATAAATGTACTCAGTACCACATTTAGACCTCTAGAGGCCTCGGGGTAACAAAGGTTTTTTGAGCCTCCTGTTAGAGCCTGGCCTGGCCATATCAGAAAAAGAAAATTTTTACTGTGGGTTTAAAAGAGAGAACTTTTCTGGAGGCCCTGGGGCTGTAAAGCCATTGTTGTCCTCCCCTAAATCCGGCCCTGAGTACTCTGTAAGATATGTTTTGTAAATAGTTTTTTTTATTATATAATAAATTATAAAAACAAATATTGCGTGTTACTTTTTCTATAGCCTTGTCCACTTTGTACGGAAACGGAAAATGGTGATTTTGTAAACAAGTGGTGGTAATAAACCGAGAATAATATCTATCTTTGACGACAGCTAGAAGTGTAGGTACAAGTAGAAAAAGCTAGGATTATATTCGATACAAGTGATCCTGTTTATAAGAAAAGACCCAACACACGGAATACTTAACCAATCAACTATTTTACATCATGTCTGTGTTTCTGATTATTTATTATTCATTGGTACAATAGAACTTTTTAATTAATTATTGTCATGTGGATAATTACCCATAGTTAATTAATTATTACAGCTAAAAGTAATTATGGGGTTTAATTAGACTTATTGCGTTGATTGGAATGAGGTATTTGTATTCTTTAATGGTTACTACATGGACTTCTATGAATTAAAGCAGTCAATATACCTAGGTAGGTAGGTGGTGCCTAATGCTCGAGCTTTCGCATAAGTTTGTATATATTTTCTTTAAGTCGACGATAAGAATCGATAGGAATAACTCAAGAACGGGTATCTTAGACGAAATGCTATGAGAAATAGCCCACTACAAAGAATCTGTCCACATAATTTAAGACTGAAAATCATATTATAACCACAGATTGTGCGAACATTCCTGAACCCACCTACTGATACCCTGTACCTATAGAACAGCCTTTCTGCAGACCTAAAGGGGGGCGGTAAGAGACCCAGAAAAAAAGGGTGGCGTTGTGCAGAGGCTTGGCAGTTATAGTAGGTGAAAAAATGGGGGCGCTAAAAAATAATTTATTATAAAATTATTAATAAAGAAATGGAAAAAATTCCTCACCCGAGTGGGAATCGAACCCACGACCTCTGCATACCGTGCTAGCGCTCTAACCACTGAGCTACCGGGTCAATTACTCGGATGACGAATTTTACCATCTCTTTTCTAAATTACGTATTGCCAACGTTATTTTTCATCCCGATAGCTATACACTAGCCAAATCTCGGCAAACAAAGCTGAATCCCTCAGCACAATGTTTAAAGATGAAACGATCAACCATATCCTAACGGATTATTAATGGAGAAGTATTTTTTATAAATTTATCTTTAATAATTTATTCTCAAAGTGGGCAGTAGACAAAATAAGTTTGGGAACCCCTGGCTATAGAATAACATGTAATCCACCACAGCCTGTACTTAATTACATAACACACATTTAAACACGTCTGTGTTCCCGGAATAGGGTAGCCAGAACTGCAGAATCATTAAGGAGATCACACAGTCACGTTTAGCATAGAGGGGACAGATGTAGGTAAATGGTTAGTGAAAAGTTGCTAACTTGGAGAAGCCCGCGTTCCTTAGTCGACTCTTACGAACGACATGCACGGAAAGAGATGCAGCTGATGTATAGGACTCGTGCAAAGCCCCGCATCTTTATTTATTTATTTCAAATTAAATATGCATAACAGGGCATTGTCAATACAAATTATATAAAATTACATGTAGATCTTAATCTAGAAAATGTCCTAGGGACATGTATACATTTTTTTATACATACAGGTGTTTTTTTGTGACCACCTTTAACGAAGGGTACGTATTCTATACATAAAATAAAGTAAGTTTATGCCAAAAAAAATTTTTTTTTTTTTTTTTTAAATTCCTTGATCATGCGAAATTTATAGTGTCTAGTGTTTATGTTAGTTTTTTTATAGACAGATATTAATTATTTTTCGTGAAAAAATCCTGCTACGCGCGTCTATGTGCATTTATGCAGAAAAACGCAGTCTATTTACTCAACTTTGGACCCTAATATTTTGGAAACCAGACACTTCCCAGGTATGCTTACATGGAGAAAAATGATCGTGAGGATGAGGAGATTCCGTAGTTTTCGGGAACGTTGACGACCAAAAATCATCCTGTATATTGTCTTTTTTATGTACCGTCACAAGACCGTCACATATCCGTACTACAGAAATACTAACTAGCAGAGGTTATCTGAAGACCTTGATAGCAATTCCGACTATTAAGAAATAGGTAATCATTAAGTATTTATATATCAAAATATAAACAAACATTACCTATCAGCTCATTGTTGTTGTTACAATTTCAACTATGACTCCATGGGTCAATACGTACGTTACAATTCCAAGTTAGAACAATTACCTACTAAACTGTTGCGACATAATACAGGGTGTATAATAACAGACAGACAGGATATACTTATTTCCATGAGACGCTCACAGAGAGCAACACAAAAAGTTTTAGAACAGAAGATGGTAACAAGAGATACATATACAGGGTGTGGGTGACAGGTAACAAGCACCATTATGATGTGTTATACTATAGTGTTATTACTCGCAGGAAATATTTTAATCTTTGCTCTCCACGCCAAATGTATCAGGTGATCTTTGGGCTTATTGGTTATTGTGTGTCACAAAAAACCCCTATAGCAGTAGCCTTGTGACGTGCTCTGGGGGGCCTACGTCCAGCAATGAACTACAATAGGCTGAGGCGTGTGTGTGCTATAGATTCGATATGGAGCACTTCCAAGAATAACGAAAAGTTTGCTGGTAAAACCCTAACACAAATTAGAGGAATTCCAATAACATGACAGATAAAGCAAGACTTAAATAAAAACAAACGGCTAAATTGTAAGACAATTTCGAATACCTATAAGTATATTGTAAATATTATAAACTAGTGGACGCCCGCGACTCCGTCCGCGTGGACTGCAGAAAAAACAAAATGTCGAAATTATCCGGGATAAAAAGTAGCCTATATGTTAAGTGGGTACTGTCACAATATATATTACTGAAAACTGCATCGAAATCGGTCCAGCCGTTTCTGAGATTAGCGTGCACAGACATCGATCCGTTACAATTTTACTATATGTATAGAAGATCAAGGTATAGATGTATAGATGTGGTAGTTTGTGAGAATTGGCTACTTGTTAGTCTTTCACGAAGAAGTCGCTTACAAACATAGATTCATGGTTATACAGAAGCCTGAAGAATGAACGTCACGAAGGACACTTATAGCCACGTTTAGCAGATGTGAAGATGTAAAGAATCAGTGACAAGTGGCAAGTTCATAGTCTGAGCGAACTCCATTGTGGTCCTTAGTCGACTCTTACAAGATGCGCGTAAGGAGATGCAGTCGATGTATCCTAGTTAAGCCCCGTATCAGCACAGTTATTCTAATTTTTTCATAGACAGGTATTAATTATTTCTCGTATGCAGAAAAACGCAGTCTATTTACTCAACTTTGGACCCTAATATTTTGGAAATCAGACACTTCCCAGGTAGGTATACTTCAATGAAGAAAAATGATCGTGATGATGAGGAGATTCCGTAATTTTCGGGAACGTTGACACCAAAAATCACCTGTATAACCTATATTATTTATACGATGGATGATACACAAAGTAACTACGGCGCTAGGTAACATAATATATACGAGTAGGTACATAACCTAGATGTAGCCTATATAGGTAGTATAGATTTATCTGTGGTCATTACACTACTGGCACTACAAATAAAGTAACTATACTGTGGCGCTATGGCTTTTCCTATATAAATAATTTTTTAAAGATTAAAACACACAGCACAGCAAATTTTAGACTTGAAATCATACATACGTAAGTAAGTACTACAGACCTATAAGTTTTATTATAAAATAAATGCTAGAGATTTCAGTCATTATCTTAATTATACGTGTGAGTATACAAAGAACCCAAAAATTCAATTTACCATGAAATTCTGTATTTTTTTAATTTAACCCTAATATTCAAATCAAATCAAATTAAATAATTTTATTGCATACTAAGTGTACATAACAGTTTTAATTGAGTATCAAAGCACTTATTCCCAAGAATTCTCCGTATTTGTGCCTATTCGCATAATGCGTCTAAAGTAACATACAAACAAACAGTTCTTTCGAATTTACACATTGTTTTGAAGATACGGGATAGCGTGGGGTCGCTGGGATAACGGATAACAGAGATATCAATGATCAAGTTTGTAATAAAAAGCCAATGCGGCTTTTGTACACACTATTCTAGTTCTATACGTTGAACGATCACCTATTAAAAAAATATTACAAAATGGCTAAATTTATGGTAAGTTAATTTAATATTCGTGTTTATTTCACTCGATAGATTTTGTAATTTCCTGACTAAACTAAAACCTTGTCCATCCTAATAACAACTTCACTTTTAATCTTTAGTTCGATTTGATACACTAATAAATTGTTAATTAGCATTAAAAATAAGTTAAAATCTCACTTTGGTCTTCTAAAGTGCAAATATGAAACCTCACTACGATTCCATTTACCGAAGTTCATAATAATATGGTCTGTGAACTTTACATAAGGATGTTTACGAATGGATCGGTTCTACGTCCTTCTTTATCTTAAGATTTAATTGAAATTAATAGGGCATTGCAGGATTAGGTACACTAATGGGTTACGTTAATTATATTGTGTAATTTTTTTGTATTTTTCAGATCATCGCATTAGCTCTGGTGGCTGTGGCTGTGGCTCACCCCGGTACGTAATCATACATAAATATATATTACAGTAATCCTTCCTTTTCAACTACATAATATTACAAGTATATTTCCATCAAGGGTTCGCCCACCACCGGGTGTAGGGAAATTTGAACTTCCGAATAGTAGCGCCTGATACAAATTAAATATTTAATATTATATGTATTGCCAGATTATCTTTTTATATCCTAGTACGTATGTATAGGTATATATGTTCCACGATGTCCCGCGTCAAAAGAACAACATTGCTGGCCGCGCCTTATAGGTAGAATCGTATCACGTTAATGTGTACTACCCCTTAAGTCGAAACGATACTGTACTCCTTGAAAGTAGCAAAGGGAAAAATAGTTTTTTAATAGCTTTATTGACTAATGATTGGCCTTACCATTTCAGGTTATGGTAGCCAAGGTGGGCAGGGCAGTTACGGTGGTGGACAAGGCCACGGAGGACAGAATGGATTCGGGGGCCAAGGTAGCCAAGGTGGATTCGGACACGACTCAGGTTTTGGAGGCCAAGGAGGACAAGGTGGTTTTGGAGGACAGAGTGGACAAGGTGGATTTGGAGGACAAAGTGGACATGGCCAAGGTAGCCAAGGTGGATTCGGACACGACTCTGGTTTAGGAGGACAAGGGGGTCAAGGTGGATTCGGAGGACAGAGTGGACATGGACAAGGTGGATACGGAGGACAGAGTGGACATGGACAAAGTGGATTCGGAGGACAGAGTGGACATGGACAAGGTGGATTTGGTGGACAGGGTGGTTATGGCCAGGGTGGACAGGGTGGATACGGTGGACAAAGCGGACATGGCGGATACGGTGCCCATGGATACTAACTTTAGCAAATCTCTTGTCTTCAAACATTACGTAATGTATTAAAACCGATCAATCTAGAATAATTATGTAAAACGAAATTAAATAAATTATACCTAAATAGATACTTATTTTATGATTTCCATAATGATAACCTCCAAATTACTTTACCCTTTCCGTATCTCTCGGCTTTCAACAGTAAACTCAGTTCCCAACTTTAGACTATCGAAGTAGGTGATTAAAGATACTAGGCTGAAGAAGTCGACTAACTCTACCTCTTCTTCGTTCTCATAAGTAACTTTGTAGTTTTTTTAGGCAACATTTATATGCTATTCACAGCTCTGAGCACAGCGCTGTATTCCCTGCCTACAAATCACTATCACTACATATTATATAACACCCCGTCGTTTTTGCGTCGGGAGTTAAAAACAAATTCGCTTTCTGCTGTCTGTCCCTATTAGACTAAGAGATAGCTGCACTTTTGGAAACTATCGCCAATTCCTATTCATACATAGGTACTTAATAATTATTGTATTTAAGCTATTTGTTAAAAGCTAGTAGACAGAGTTTTGTATTATAGATAGAGTAATACGTAAAATAAGTAAAACTGAAAGAGGAACTACTAAAGGCAAAAATACCGTTCGGAAATCTGGCCACCGCCACGCCTCTAGCGGCGCGTGTGGAAAACGCGCTGTCAGTTGTCAAACAGTCTAGAAATAGCCACGGCACGGCTGGCGGTCGCCCCGTCGGTCGCTAATTAATACGGCTTTTCGGTTTAGAAACGGTGAAACCGAATTACGAATTTACGGAAAAACTCTGAATTACTGCGCTCAGTGGGGTAAGCACGAACCTTTTTACGCGGCGAAACGCTAGCGACTCGCTAGCAACATCTATGTCATTTGACAGTTGGACGATAGCGTTACGGACTATCGAGAGGTTCGTGCTTAGCCCTCTGGTTGCTCCTGAAAATTGCGAAAACTTATGGTGCTCAGATATTCGGTAGTAAGTGAAATTTGACGTTTGGTTTTGTCGGAGAGACTAAAAGGATGGATGCCCAGTAGAAGAACGGAATACCTGCGGGGCTGCTTTCGGGAAGGGAACACTTTACTGTATTTATATAGTTTATTTAGTATTATAAGTACACATTTGGCAGGTCACTAGGTTAGCTGTAACACATTAGCGATCGCGCTCCAATGAAACGAAATTCAGTAAAATCCCTAGTGCTGCATTCAATGAGTGCGAAAGAGAGATACCGGCATAGGCCGACGCGTGAAACAGAAGATCTTTTTATGAAAAATTAGCCTTATCTGGAGCGCCGCTCACGTGCGGGGCCATGCCATAATTTTGCATGCGCTCGGGAATAACCTGCGTGTGCGCTGTTGCCAATTTTACCGTTTTGTGTTTACAAATAAATTTATATTTCGCAGTATTTCTTTGAAATAAAACTGTTTGTGGGTGACATTTTGTGTTAAAGATTGAAGAGTACAGTGTATCTTTTATTAAAAAGTGTGAAAAAGACTCAAAAGCGAAGCGTCTTGAACTGAAAGCCAAAGGGCCAACGCGTCCTGGAATGTCTCTTCCTTAAAAGAGCCGCCTCTGTTCCTGAATTGGGATGGATGATAATTAATTGAAAGCGGTGATAGCCCAGCCAGTGGTTAAGACTTGCGCCTTTCAATCGGACGTGATTTCGATCCCACCCACGGCCTGTACCACTGAATTTATTTCGCATACGGGTTTTTTTTTATTATTGTCTCTTAGCAATACACGAGAAGTCAGGCAGGCAGTCGGCCGTAACAACAAATGCCAAAACTTTATCAATTTCGGAGTTTCGAAAGAAACTATATTGAGCCGATCCCATGAACAAACAATGGGATGAGAGCAGGAAGATGATGATTAGTAATTAAAATGTCGAAAAGATTTTTTGGTTCACCAAATATTACATCTGCTTCCTTCCAGCTTTTCCCGCCAAATCCATGTATAGATTGACTTTGACAACATTGACAATTGACTCAATTTGAGAGTGACAGCTAAATTCAATCAAATAATTGATTGATACATAATAGGGTACACACAGAATTGTTTCGATTGAGTATATACTATGTAGGTATCTACTAATATCTGTGCCTGTAGATCTTAAGCAAAGATATGCAGGATAATTCTTTTTCGATCCTAGACATTATAAGAATGATGGTAAGGTACTTCTACGGAATGAAAGCATCAGTACTTTATTTACAATTTTAATTTTTTACATATTCAATCGTCTGTAGCTCCTGAAGCAGCTGCTGAATTTTGTCAGTTTTTATACTGTTCACATAGGTATTGCCCATATTATAACCCTGCACTGGAATCAGCCACTTAAGTTATTGTTCATTTTTGAAAACTATAACCCGTCTTTGCGCGGCAATATCAAGTCACCTGATGGACCGCATGCGCTCAGACTGATCAGAAGAGAGCCCTACACCTACCAAACACTGAATCAGCCAATTTGGCCTTAGTTTCCAAAAGTGCAGCTATCTCTTAGAATATATGTATGCTTAGATCTTTCAAACTAGATAACCTACATAACTTTTGACATCGAGATCTATGAATAAATAACATAGACAGAATACCTACATTTTGTAACTACACATTTTGTAACACCTAAATTTTGTAACATTTTTTACCTAGATATGTACACGGCATGCCCAAAATAGGGTAGCCAGAGCTTCAGGATCACGAAGGAAATGCTTACAACCACGTTTAGCAAAACGGGATCAGAATATTCATGATGACGATCAGTGACAAGTTGTTGCTAGCTCACCGCCTGACGGAACGCCTCTTTGTGCCTTAGTCGACTTTTACATCATGCACGGAAGGAGACGCAGCTGATGTATTCTAATAAAGCCCCATATCACCACAGACAGATATATAGATAGATAAACGACTTTAATATACAGGATGATTTTTGGTCGTCAACGTTTCCGAAAACTACGGAATCTACTCATCATCACGATTATTTTTCTCCATGGAAGCATACCTGGGAAGTGTCTGGCTTCCAAAATATTAAAGTCCAAAGTTGAGTAAATAGACTGAGTTTTTCTGCATAAATGCACATTGACGCGTGTAGCAAGATTTTTTCACAAGAAATAATTACCTAATATCTGTCTATGAAAAAACTAGCATAAACACTGGACACTATAAATTTCACCCGATCAAGCAATTAAAATTTTTTTTCAAAAAAATGTACATCCTTTCCTAGCATTTTTTTTGGCATAAACTTACTTTATTTGAATAGAGTAGGTACGTACCCTTCGTTAAGGGTGGCAACGAAAAAACACCTGTATATGCCACAAATGCTAAAATTAGATCTAGATGCTTAGAGAAGTAACATCGTATCGCAGTCGTTCTCGTTACATTCCCACCAATAGCAGTTGATGTCTAATAGACATAATCGCGAAAATGAAGGCTTCCTATTGAAGCAAACGTTTCATTCACGGACCTCTATCGATTCGATTGAGATATAGCTAAGTTACTTTGTCCAAGCCTTCAGGCTCGTAACCAGAGTAACATCGCTTCATAGCGATCGATTCTACATTTCAAAAGTAGACCACGGCGAAGATGGAGTGATATGTTTCTCCAATGCCTATGCCTTAATCAAATATGAATCCAGTACCTAAGTAGGTAAATAAAAAGGTAGATAGGAACTCAGTAATACGACTGAACTTACTTAATTACGTTATAATTTAATTTATAGTTAAATTAAATTATAACTAAGTAATTGTAAACAATATGTTTTATCTATTTCACGAAACAGTTAATTTATTATTTAATAACAATAACGATGTTGCGGGCAAATATTAAACTTGCTCTTTCTCGAAATAGCCAGCAAATTATCGATTTGAATAGATATCTTATAAATTGTGTAACGGTTTGATATTGATTATGAAATTACCTCCCATTCGTGATTCCGAAATACTTATACCTATACTTATATCGAGTTAAGTAGTTACTTAACATCAAGTACCTAGCCCGTAAAGTAATAAAAATCTAACAAAAAACTGCTGGGATACTTAATTTTGCGCCTGTATGCAACGGAAAATTCACTAATAAAAGAATATGTAGGTAAGTAGAGGAAGCTTTACCAACAAATATCTTTCTAGATTATAGCAAAGACGATCTATAGGTAGGTACTACTATCCAGTCACCAGTATGTTGTTTTGCAACTAAATATACAATCCTGTATATTTGTTTATTTTTGTTCATACAATAATAATAGTTACAGGCTAGGTTAGACGTATATGTGCGATAATGATATGACTTCATCGGAATCGGTATTGACATCTATAAAGACCGTGTTTACGATAAAAAGCCAAGTATGCTCTTATGAAGCGTATTCCATATATTTCCGTTGTACGATCAGTTATATTCGATAAATAATGGCCAAAATTGTACGTATAATTATAATTAGTGCTAAGTTAATCAAACTTTGACATAAGTGCTGCCTCAGTAGCTAAATACATATAGCTACTTAAGTTCTCAAACATCGACTCTACTGCCTCATTGGAAAAGTGCGGGAACTGTCCCTATTTCGTAGAGTTCATTCCATCGTTTTTTTAATACATATTATACTCAGTTTACCTATATTTCTCCATGGTTCAAAGGAACTACATATTTGGTGAAACAAACTATAATGAGCAAGATTCTACTGGACTCTGCTCTGCAATATGTGAGATGAACAGCACACGAACAACCCGAATTCTCGGGCGCTCGCCCCTGTGTTTAAGTTATTAACATGTCAACAAAGTGTTAAGTTATATACCTATACTCGTACTTATACAATTACTTACAAGTTCTTGTTTATACTTTCAGGCGATTCTCTTGGCTCTAGTGACTGTAAGTGCTGCAGCACCTCATGGTAAATAGAAGCATGTATATTATAATAAACAAGTGCCTAACATAGAGATAAATATAATATTAGATAAACCCAACGGTTCATAAACACTTTTAAATATTGTAACATTTAGGGCATCAGTTAGTTAATGTTTAATGATTATTGCTTATCGCGTCCATATATTAACAACGGCAACATAATTGATCAACAAAAGGTTACAGCGCTTTTTCGGTTACTGTTTTAAAAACAGACAATAGGCCCCCTGATTACGTAAAAGCAATAGCAAAGCCGAAGCCACGCAATCGCGATAATCTCGAGTGTGTGCGTGCGCACAACGAGCGCTCGGCGTCCTCCCGCGCCCCGCACCTCGCCCCGCGCACACACACTCAATTATCACGATCGCGCGGCTTCGGCTTTGCTATTGCTTTTACGTAATCAGGGGGAGGGTCGATTCCGGCAGTCACATTTAAACCTAAACCTAATCTTAGTCAGGTCTCTCTCTCTCCGTTTTTAACATAAATGGCTAAGAGAGAAAAGGACAGGTAGGACTAAATTTATGTTTAGGTTTAAGTGTGATTGCCGGAACCGCCCATAATTATTATACAAAGTTACCTAAGTAAATATAAATCAGACATAAATATAAATAAATCATGCCCAAAAAGAATGGACAGAATGTGCAATTTAGCCATCCACTTTTCCCCTATCTATGTATAATATGATGGGTAATACATATAATGACAATTACAGGACATCATGGGCAGGGCGGTTACGGTGGATATGGCCAACAGAGTGGCATTGGAGGTTATGGCCAGAATGGTTATGGCCAAGCTGGTTTCGGGCAAAATGGTTATGGCCAAGCTGGCTTCGGGCAAAATGGTTATGGCCAAGCTGGCTACGGGCAAAACGGATATGGCCCAGGTGGCTACGGGCAGAATGGATATGGCCCAAACGGCGGTTTTGGTGGGCAAGGTAATTTAGGACAAGGCGGTCATGGACAACACGGCTTCGGACAAAATGGATATAACAATGGCTTTGGAGGTCAAGATGGTTTTGGACAGACCGGATATGGTCCGGGTGGGTTTGGGGGACAAAATGGCGGATTGGGACATGGCGGTTATGGACAAAGCGGACATGGCGGTTACGGACAAAGCGGACATGGCGGATACCGTGTACATGGTTACTAACCAATTATACCATAGATATTACATTTTAAATCACTAATATATCTATAAGTAAAGTAAAAAATAAGTGATGCTGTCTTATTAACAATAAAAACAAATATTCATAAAACAATATTATTTAATTATCATTTTAGCATATTCTTTTCTATCTTCATGTTGGTGAACATTTTTATTTAATCACAATTTACATTTTCAATAACTAAAAGCAAAATATCGACATGCGCCTTATTCAAAATGGTTGCCATTTTATAAGTCTACAAAATAGAAAAATACACGTCCCCAGTGCTTTGCATTATCCTAGATTATGCATATTGTTATAGTTTCCTTTTAATACGAATTAAGACTTTTACATTATTTAGGCGCCCAAAAATACTTATAGCTTTTTACCAGTGGAAAAATATTATTTTCAATGTAATAATTAAGTAGTTTAAGAGCTGATTTTTTCCAAACGTCAGATAGCCTATTAGAAGAATAAAATTGATGCTATCTTTAAAACTTTATTATAATATAAACAATTATAATAAATGTATTATAAATTTAAGCGGTGATAGCCCGGTGGTTAAAACGTGCGACTTCCAAGTGGGAGGCGTAAGTCCGATCCCAGGCACGGGACTGTACCAATGAATTTATTTCATGTACAGATTTTAATGTTGCCACTTAGCTCGTTTGCCACTTAACTTTAATGTTGCCACTTAAAATTGTCACTTAGCTCGTGCCTCGGAAAGCACATAAAACCGTTGGTCCTGCGCCTGATCTCTCTCTGGTTGTGTCTTTCCGTCCCATCGGACTATGAGAGTAACGGAATAGAAAGTGCATCTGTGTTTGCGCACACACTTGTGCACTATAATATCTCCTGCGTACCTGACTAATCTCCGTATAGATTGGCCGCCTTGGCCGAAATACGGTCGGAGATCATCATCATCATCATAATATAAACAGCATCAACTTTATTCTTCAGATAGGCTATCTGATGTTAGAAAAAATCAGCCTTAAAATAACTAGTACATATGTTACAGTTAAAGTTAGAAGTGGGGCTAAACTTAAGCACAGGTTTCCTTGAAGGAACTTTTGACATGTCCGTTCCTACGACCGCTATATGATGGCACCGCTATGCTACGATAACATAGTTTTACGTAGATTAATTTGATGTGTCAAAGCTAACATTAATCATTTACCACACTTCGGACACTAACCGCAACTTATACATAAAGTAACAGAAAGCTGATTTATTTTTCTACAAGTAATGATGAATGTCACTGATATTTACGAACAGAAATTTGCGATATTTTGATAATTTGTCTTACAAGAAGTTAACTGACTAATAGTTTTTAGTATTTTTGTTAATTGCATTACATGTTTATTCAACTAGTATAAAACCGACTTCAAACCACAGTTTATCTGACTCTTTTACTCTCTTTGAGAATAAAAAGGACAAATATAGGGGAAAGGTGTACTAAATGATCCCTCGAGGTAAAATGATTCCCTTTAATCCTGAATAAACTAAAGTGCCATCTCGCTCGATCTATTTGCTGACGCCTTCCCCGTACCCCGCTCAGTAGCCCAGTGAAGTGTCATGGTGGTGTGACTATAACCCTTCGATTTATTGCGAAAAATAAAAAATCTGTGTGTTCAATCTAAGTTAAGCATAAAATCAATGCTATATTGCTGAAATTGTTTTGTATATTTGTGAATGAAAGTGTTACTGGTGGTTCCTATTGATATTCAAGAATATTTCAAGCACGTTTTTATGACACCACGGTTATGTTTTGAGGTTATGTTTGGACAATTTATGTAAATTTTATATTTGGGGTCAAACGATCCTCTTTTGTCGGTATAAAATGATCCCAGGAATCATTTTACCCCTAACATTTTGGCAATTTGAAAACTAATATCCACAGTTAATACTTATTATTACATATACCTTTCTATGATACCTTTAACTGTGTGGTATGTGCATAAAAGAATGTGTCTACCATTGCTATCATAAATTATGTTGCACATAAATGTTTGTTAACCTAAATAAAAAATAGATAAACTAAGAGTCATGTATGTGTGTATGTGTAATGTATATTTGTGAGGATTTGTGTATATGTGTATTTTATATATAATTAGAGTGAGTATATTTCAGGTAACCATCCTCGCTTGAATTCATTTACAGTCAGAATGATAAAAACCAATCGCTCGCAAGTTTACACCTCTATCAAATCTTCATTAGCTTCATTGTGTGTGAATTATGAAATCTAACTGTCTTCTGTGCAAGTAGTTACCCCCGTTAAATCGCTTTAAACCCTAGCTTCTGAAATGATTTCGTCCCTAATTCAAGATCTACACAAGCCCAAGAGATTGGTATTGTTCCAATATCTACTTCAATTAGGTCTTCAGATTCATCTACATCTTTTGGAGTATTTTCACCACATGACCTTCGACATTTGCCAAAAATAGAAGGAGAAAAAATATACATAATTTTAACTAACAAATCTTACAAAAACTATTTAGAAGAGGAAATGCAGAAAAAATGAAAAAGAAGAAAAACAAAGGTCACGTAAAGATAAAAGTGTAAAAACAATCCCTGAAAAAAAAGTAAAGGAAAGGGAGTCAGTAATGAAAACGAAGTTGGTAAAGAAAAAGGAGTTTAGTAAAGGAAAGGCAGTTGGTAAAAGAAAAGGAGTTGTAAAATTATTAATACGAGTAAAAGGAGTTGGTAAAGGAAAAATGGTCAGTAAGAAAAACACAAAAAAAAACAAAGGAACACTTATGATTCCGAATCTTCCGAAGAGGATGCCGAGTGCATGTTCTGCACAGAACCGTATTCAAAAGATGACGTGGGAGAAGGTTGGGTCCAATACATGAAAAGTTTTAAATGGGGACATGAAGCATGCGCCGGGCTCGATAATGATGACGAAGAAGATTTTATATGTGACTTCTGCAGAGATCGTTTCGAAAATATAAAGAAACAATTAAACTTCTCAATGAATACCTACATTATAAACATCAAAATACTTCGTGATGGTTGATATCATTCAAGACTGCTGATTATAAAGAGATTATTTTATTAAAACTACGTTAGAAGAAAGATTCAAAACTGTTGATAATAGTGAGTTTATTTGATAAAAACTACTTTGGAAGAATGTTAAATATTGAGATATTTCAGGTTAGTTTAGGATTAATATTTTTGTTTTAGATATTGATAAAAAAAGAGAAAAATTTGTCATACTTATAAATATTTGTGACAAATCCTTAGTACTAAGCCGCACTGTTAATTATTATCAGTTTTTTTTAATAAAGCTATTCTAGAAGTAAGTTTTGATAATTATTTAGACTTGGAGTACAAAATTATCCCTGGGCTCATTTTGACCCTACTCTGGGGATCGTTTTAGACATCCGGGTGTACAAAATGATCCTTTAGTAGCCTTTTGGAAAATCTCTAACAAATCTATAGATAATCAACCTACTAAAAATAATCGTATGCAAGTATATCAGCATTTATATGATATATTCAAAGCTCATTCAATGTTTGTCTTACTTTAATATTTTGGATACAGTAAGCATTTTCCCTTAGGGGGATCATTATGTACACCTTTCCCCTAACAGTGCTTCTGTATTCAAAAAGTCAAACGAAAACATACAATATAATTTATAAATCACATAAAAATATCTGGGATTAACTTTTATCTTGTGCATAACATTATTGTTACCTAGGTATTCATAAACAGTGAAATTTACTAATTACATTTAAAATATTATACCAGGCCAAATCAACGTATTTTATACAATATTATACGAACATTTTATATTTTTTACAATAACTATGTAAAAAATCAAACTTTGTTTAAAATAAATATTTAAAATCTACTATTTACAAACTTTAACGTTTATATACACAGATCATTAATTTAATAGTTCAATAATAAATACAAACGAAAATAATAGCATTAATTACTTAAGTCTCGACTAACATTAAAGCATTTTAGAAGGCATATTAAACCAACACTATGATAATTATCTTTAAGTATTAAAATTTCGACTCAATTTGTGTGATAATGTGCCTATACTTTATTTGAAATTTAACATGCATGTAAATCAATATGTAACCGATCGTATAAATAATTTCAATATGCCTCATGGATAAAATTCTCATTTAGTCGTCCAATTAAATATCTAAAAATACGTTTCGATCTTCACTATCTTCTTCATTTTGTACCAAACTGAGCGAGACAGCGAAAGACTCTGGTCGTAACCTAACCTAACCTCGAATAATAATAGCGAATCAGCTGGATGAGTTCCGCTGATCAAGTGTAGTTAGAATAATGCAACTTTAACTACAATAAACACGTGTTAAAACAACGCGGAACCGCAAAATAATGGCGACCAGAGCGGATCGACGAAAACGTCCGGGGGAAAGAGATAAAATATAGTCAAATTGTGCATTAGAACAGGCAGTTTCGCTACACTGTAATAACGAATATATAATAAATATACAAAGCGAAATGATTGCTTGCGATACCGCTGTTTTAGTTTCGCGGCGAAGGTGCGCTACGGGCCTAAGCAACCGCTACAAACCTTTAAGACAACAAATCAATATATACTAGATTTAGAAAAAAAACTAGTTGTGATGAAGCCAATATTATCATGGGACTGCAATAAGACGGTTAATATCCATAAGGCCTTATACCCTGTAAGCTAACACGAGTAGTTTAAACAAATAAATAATTACATTAACAAGAATAATCTCTGACGCAACCCACAATCGAGCGCAAAAGTAGAGTAGTAGCAGCTATAAGAAAAACATTTACTTTAAAAAAAATGTTCTATATTAATATCGACCGCCTAAATCTATAGATTGTAGATGTTACCCCCACTGGCGGCTCGTCCTAAGGAGCGCTGGTGCAATGCACTCCCACTCACGAAGATTACATAGGCAATCTATATTTCTCTATATTTATAATTATCTTTCAATTCTACTATGTTTATACAATAGCGTCTACGCGTTCGTCTCAAGTAAGTTGTAATCATATGTATCAAGTGGAGCTCTAGCGATCGCGCTCCAATGAAACGAAATTTGGTTCGATTCCAAGTACTGTATTCAATGAGTGCGAAAGAGACATACCGAAATAGGCCGGCGCGTGAAACAGAAGATTTCATATGAAAAATCAACCTTATCTGGAGCGCCGCTCACTTTAATTCGCGTATGCGGCCACTAGAGGTCGCTTAGTCCGAGTTAGAACGCGATATGGTTGTCTATGTGTTTCATTAGGTCATCTGAATTTTTATAAGTGTACGGTTGAACTTGCACCAACCCATTCGTTAAGGGAGTGAACTAATCTAAAAATGTCAGCAGCCGCCTCTGGTTATCACTGACATAATAGCCGTAATCGCTAATGGTAGAAACGTTGGACCGTGGCTTCATTTTGTGACGTATACGCATCTGTCTGTCAATATTACAGAAGATTGAATGCTTAACAAGAATGTTGTATTTGCCAGTCGATGTCGTCACAATGAAAATATGCGAAGTTACAGCGCAAAACGCTAAATCCCTAACACGCGTTAAATGCTCTCTTTGTTTGACTGGGCCTTTAAGATATTCGAGATTTAGGCAGCTGGTGTAAGTAGACTTGAGTAATATAAGGCCACACATAGAGAATGCGTTCGACATTTTATATTTTATTGCTCTTTCTGTCATTGTCTGTAACTTAGATCAAGAATACTATAAGCAAATCCATCGCAAAGAAAATTAACTCTATATGTTTTAACTTTAATTACTTTACTTAATATTAGTTATTGCATCTGTGGTATCATTTGTATTCTTTATGGTGTACATAAACCTTAATAAGCCTGAAAATATGCAAAAAGCCGAACCGTTTAAGAAGTTTCGTTTAAAATAACAAAATATATGTATCCTATAGTAATTTTGATCTAAGATATTTTGTGTTATTTATCATTTTTATAAAGCATTTTATCGGCAAGAATATTTTGTGATCGTAGTAAATATTATAATATATTATGCACATTACATTTGACTATGACAATATAATTTATAGATCCGAATAAGGAACTTTATAAAATTGTAATTATTTAATAACATAATCTATAAATAGTGTCTTAAATATTATTTCAATGTTAACCGAAATTTCTTAAATGCTTTCTCTAGTCATAATAAAATAAAGAACAGGAAAAAAATTGTGCAAATTAATAAAAGCATCATCATCATCATCATTTACAGCCCTGATAAGTCCACTTGGACATAGGCCTCCCCAAAACAACCTCCACTCGCGAGGTGGACGGACGACCTGGCCAAGGTCGTGGGCGTCGGTTGGATGCATGCTGCTTCCGACCGGTCGGAATAAAAGCATACTTAGTTAAAATTACGTGGGTATTCTAAAATAAATTACTAAAAACATTACATAATAACTTGGCCACAAAACTTAACATTTTCGTTTGCGAATTATACGACTAGTAAAATGTATTAAAGACGTGTAACATAATTTATAGCTCTATGTAATAACTTAGGCACATCTCTGTATATACTCATGTATGATAATATTAGTAATACGACCTATTTTATTAATTTATTATATGTATAGATGAAATATCTGCCCCCAATCCCCGCATTATTCCTGCATTGATAGACCGCGTGGCTTAAGCTCGGCTAGGCCGTCACACACTAACACTATCTACGTACGCTTACACAAGTGCAAAACTGAGCTTAGGCCTCGTGCATCTATGTACAAGTACACTGACAAAGCTGAGCTTACGTCACCCGGTTTATAATACTTGTTAAAGGGCAAAATAGCAGGACATAAAATAGAGGGGATCAGGGGCCAGAGCAGTTCGCCAACGGAATGGAAAAGAATCCAAACGAAATCTTAATTTAACTTTATGAAGGAAGTTAAATAATGTAATTTCGAGTGTATAGCGCGACAGCTTAATATACAAATGACAGATAACTATTAAAATGTTGTAATTTGTCACTCATTAGAGTGACAAAAGATACAGTTAGCATGAGCGCAAAAGGGATAGCAATACTTTATAAGCAACCGCGCTGAAGTGCGAAGCACGCTTGTTGGTTTCAAAATAAAAATAATGTTTTATATTTTCACACATCGCCATATAACACGTGTGGTTAGTCCGTTGGCGAACTAGACAAATAACAGAACAAAAAAACCCGTGTTAATTAAGTATTAATAACCCCGTATTGTTTCAAAATAAACATAAACCACAATTAAACATAAAAAATACTTTCGAGCATAGATCCTCCTATTTAATTCGGTTGAAAACCAATACTAGCCTTATTGCCTTGTCTGACTTTGTTATGTTATAATTATAACATAGAATACTCGAATATAGTATACATCTCCTCACAACAGCAGTAGATCTTCCAAACACCAAGTTTTCACCTCGACAAAAATCTCGTCGGGAAAGCGTCATCGCCACGGCCGTGTACAGGCCAATTTAACAAATATATCCACATTATAAGGCATTTATATATACGTTGGACAGTGTTCTAGGCTCGAGCCACACGCATCGCAGATTCTGGCATCCCGTTTATTGACCAATGTGCAAGCAGGGCATTCCCTACCGCCAGAAGTAAGGGGCTCTATTTCCGGCCCCTTTTTCGACTTCCCGCACATTTCGCACGCCACTGTGTTACCTTTATTCAAATATGTACAGGTCCCGCACTCCCAGTGGCCCGTTTTGGACGTGTGTTCTGTCCCTTTCTCGCTCGAATGCCGGCTGGAGGTGCGAGGGAGACGGTCGCCGTTCTGCGTCGGTTTTGGCGGAGAGTGCCGAAGCGAGTCTGTTTCGTCGAGCGATACTATTAGCTGCGCTTTTAGTTCGTGGTTCGAATTGTTTGTGCTCGGACCTGGGAAATATAAAAGGAACATTGTAGTAAAAAATATGCGGCAATAAAAAAAGAGATTCACATTCATGCATAACCTTTTAACATCTACGGTCGCGGTTTACAAAACCCTTCTAATAGACTGGCGCATCCTACTCTTAATTATATGTTTGTCTTCTTTTTTCACAACCAATCTGAGCAGGCGTGAGTCAGTCAACTGACATAGCCGTATTTAGATTGCTTGCTTTGCGAGTATTTATAACATTAAGCCACACGCTTCCAGGGCTCCTTCCGTGACAAGCACGACCTTAGTTTGAAGAAAACGTTACAAATCGTCAAGACCGTGACTACCTTTAATATCAAATATTATTATTGTTATACATGTGAATTTATCTTAACTTACCTATATTAGATTTGGAGCTATGTGCGCTATGAACACCGTTTTCAACCGGCCTCCTAGGCTTTTCAACATCTAACGCCACTAATTTCGTTGGCTTCTTAGATTTCTTCAGTTCAATACTTGTACTAGACCCATTAACGGAACTCTGTTTGACCACATCCTTTTTATCCTTTTTAGGGATCAATTTTACCTTATCCGGAGCGATTTTACTAATTATTAGACCATCCGCTTTAGGGTGACCTATTGACTCTGGCCTCTTTTTTTGCTCGACTTGCTTCCTCGCCAAATGCCTCGCCCTTTTCAATTCTTGCTCCTGTTTCAACTTCATTAAATTCTCGTTGACTTTCGCCGTCCTATATACATCGTCATCATACGTCCTGTCGAGATTTAACGCTTGTAACCCATCCTCTAGATCCAGAGTTGTCGGCTGATACCTCGCTCGCCTTTCTTCCCTGCCTAACCTATCAAGAGTTCTCGAATCTCGATCCAGTGACGACGAGAACCGAGATCTATTGTCAACGTCCTGGTCTTTACTCGATAGGTTCCTAAACACGTAGTCCCAACTCTCGTAGGTACCCATGCCATCTTCCTTAGCTTTACTCAAAGTTGGCTGAGTATCCGAGCGTGGTAAACTGGGTAGTGTGACGTCACTAAATCCGGATTTAGACGTGCTATTCCTTCGCAAACTCTCCATTCGTTTCTTCCTGTCGTCCTCTCGATAATGCTTGCCATTCTCGTAGACTGTCGAGTCGGAATCGAGTTCAATTAGTTGCGCCGTCGGTACTGTAGGGTACCTGTACTGAGGTATAGGTGGGTACCCGTTTATAGGAACGTTTGTCGCGTGTTTGATAGGTGGATAGACGGGAGTGGGGATCATATACGGGTTTTGGATGGGAAAATAGTAGGGGATTGGGCCGTATGGAGTCATGACCGGCATAGGAGCACATTGGGGTATAGTAGCGGGGGCTTCATACATCATTTGGGGAGGTATCATGTAAGATTGGGTTATTATAGGGTTTATTGGTTCTTCTATGATATCTTCGTGTAAGTGGGAGCAGGGAGTATTACTCTCTTGGTATCTGGGGTCGACCAATCTGCTTCGATGACTAGGTTCCGATGATGAAGGCATTGATATATTTGAATATATTTCCGCGCCTGAAAATATGTAAATTGGTCTAAGTTATTCTGTTGCACTATATCAGATCACTTAAATTTGACTTGAACTGTGGCATAAGGTTGAGACGCTATCTAAAGTCATATAATGCGCACAGAGAAATATAATTTGGGAAAAAATAATGTGTTTATGTCGTGTCGGCAAAAAAAATACCTTCCTACTAAGGGCCGATATCTGAAGGATACTTGGTGCTCTGGTGGAACTTGATGCTTTCTTTATCCAAAATAGAGACAGCATCTTTATCCCTCAGATAGGGTATCTGACCATTAGAAAACTCGGACCTTAGATATATTGAACACCAATTTGACAATAATTTTCGCAAATTATTTGAAATTTAGAACCACGTCCCGTTGCATCAAGTCACATCACATCACATCGCGTACACATACCTTGCAGCGCCGCGCGGATGTAGTCGCGATGCGTGTCCGCGTCCCCGACGCGTGCCGCCCGCGCCCTATATACGTCCTGCCACGTCACGTTACCCGCTCCGTACACGCCTTCCCAGATCTCGCACATTATCTGCGGGTGTTAGAAATATGTTGTTAACTTCGGGGCCGATTTTTCTAACGATCAGATAGTATATCTGAAAGGGAAAAGTGGGGCTGTCTCACTCTTAAACAGGTTTTAGAGCAAGACAGCATCAAATTTATTCTTCAGATAGGCTATCTGACGTTTGAAAAAATCTGCCCTTACTTATAAGAAAAACACAGTTGACACAGACGAAGATCCAGTCGTCTTCTACTAAAAATCATTAACTTGATCATAAACTTGAAAAAAAATGAAATTGAGTAGTGTATTCATAAATACAAAAAGCCAGTTGAATCCTACTAATATTATAAACTTTTTGTGAGGATGTATGTACGATGTTTGTTGGTCATTCGCGCAAAAAGTACAGAATGGATTTCGATGAAACTTCACAATAATATAGCTTACATAGGTAACTTTTTATCCCGGATAATTTTCTGTAATCCACGCTGACGGAGTCGCGGACGTCCACTATATTGTATAAAAAAATGCGCGGCGCTGGTTTAAGACTGCGTTAAATTTCCTATTTTGAATGTCGCGTTAATTTAAAAATATTTCCAGTAAAATGTCCAGTGACACTTACCTGACACTCGACATGCGCTATCAAGGCGTCTCTCGACACCGCTGCGACGGTGTCCGGACACACAGGTTCCGCCAGCACTAGCCTTGCGCCCCGCTCGCGCTTGTATCCCATCACCATCAGCAAACTCTCCGCGCCCACCAGGTTAGCTTCCACCTCGTGCTTGTAATAACCGCAGTACGTCTGGAATTGATTATACATACTAAAGACACGGCTGTAATGCAGCGTAAATAGAATAGAATAGTATTTATTTGTCAGTAGAGGGACAAGAGGGTGTTGGTGTTTTGTAGGCGATGGGTTGACCACCTGTCACTACTAACCGAACTTGTACATATCTCAACTATACCTTCAAAATTGGTCAGAAGTGGCACCATGTGGTCCTATCGGCCATTGGTGCTCTGCCTACCCCGTAAGGGATAAAGACGTGATGATATGTATGTCTGTATTGTTTGAAAATCACACATACACGGGCAGAAACAACATAGAACAAGATAATAAAAATAGAGAAATAGGGTAGAAATAATTCAATAGAAAGGAGTAGGCAGACAGGTAAGAGTAGACATGTACAGAAGAACAGTATAGTAGAGAGAACTTCAAGATGATAAAGGAGATACCCCAACCACTTTTTGCATAGAAACAGGGAGATATTAGAGGAGAGATACAAATTATTTGTGATAAGTTGCTAGCTTATCGTTTAAGAGAATGCCCGAGTCGACTCATACGAAAGAGATGCAGCTGATGTACGAGTATTCTAGTGAAACGAACAACTGCTTCGTATTTTCTGTAGTCTACGTAGATATAATATCACGGAGAAATAACAAGAAGCAGCGCAACAATGACGCAGGTGTAAGTAAACGTAATGATAAGAAGAAAGACACCTATCTACTCAATGAAATTGCAATATCCCCAATATATCTCAAAAAAACATTAACTCTTACAATAACAATACTAGATACGTATAGAAGTAGATTACGAGTATGCCGCTGGCAAATATCCAGGTCTCCTCTATACAAGAACTGTTATCAGATTTAGGTCGGAACAGATGTAATGCCGCTTAAGGCGCCTTTCAGAGCATGGATTTAAATAAAGACGCCTTCGGTCTATAATCAAGATGTACGAGTATAACTTACCCACCAAGAGTATATGTTAGACGCGTATGACAACATGTCGATTTTATCATAATAATATACTTAATTAAACGGATACATATAAGTGAGCAGATTGTTAGGAACTTATAAAATTCTACACACTAGTCTATGCTATGTATCCTGTGCTGATGCGAGGCTTTACTAGAGTACATCAGCTGCATAGTACTGCCATAGAAGAATAAGGTGTCATAGAGTGCTAATGTCATACTAACTGTTTCGATGCACCATTAGAATTTTCGGTGCCTCACAATTCCAGTCCTTGACACTTAGATTCTATTAGTGTAATTTATAGTAATGTACTACATTACTAATGTATTGTAACGTATAGTAATACAATCTAAGTGTCAAGGACTGGAATTGTGAGGCACCGAAAAGTCTAATGGTGCATCGAAACAGTTAGTATGACATTAGAACTCTATGTCTACATCTTATTCCTCTATGGTACCTCATAACCTACCGTGCATGTAGTAACAATTCACTAGCAATAATAATAATAATAATTAGGGCATTTTCTCAGGCGATAAGCAAGCCACTTTTCATTGATTTACATCTGTACCCTCTATGCTAGATTTACCCAAACAAGCTGCACTTACCCTAGCTGCACCCAAACAAGCTACACTTACCCTTACCCAAAAAAGCTACACATACCCTAGATTTACCTCTAAAAAGCTGCACTTACCCGCAATACCCTATACTCCTTCCTCCACGGCTGTGCCAGTATATTCCCGGCATACCGGGCCACCGCCGCCCAGCCCAAGCCAGCTCGATACGCGCTGAACCCAGCAGACGTCACCGTGCGACGAAACACCTCGCCAGTCTCCGCTAGGCCGAACTTACACTCATGCGGGACCAACGATAGGTATTCGGTTACGAACGCTGCAATAGAACAGTCTTGGTTTAGATGTTTGTTGAAGTTGCGATGTAGAATTTAGGGGAATCACTGCCTGCACCACTGTATTTATTAATGTACGGATTTGAATATTCCCAAGAACGTTTGGCGTCAGGCGGGTCGCCGTCCGTGAAATAAACGCCAAACCTTGGTAATATGAGTTTTTAAAAACCATAATAAATAGGATAAGGGCAATTAGATAGCTAAACAGCTACATTCGGTGCAATCTTAAACTAGGGCAGGATTTGGTGATCTACTTAATAGAACCTATGTATACGTATTATAGTACGTACGGCTATTGTAGGTAAGTAGGTACTTATAATATCTATGATGTGCGCTAGAATTGAAAGAGGTTGATTTGTCAGAGAATTAAACAAATCGCTATAGTCTTGTGTTATTTAGATACGCCATTGTTCATTTTTAATCGTTTCACTGTACAAGAATAGGTATTTAGATTTTTAGGCAAAATAATTAAGGTGTATCCGTATGTCAACATAATATTTCATTTTTATTTATACAATGCAGATTATAAAAATAATACTAAAAGTATAAATATCTGTGTTTAAAAAAAAACTGTATGTAGTTGACCATACCAAATTATCGAATTGAACATACCAGCATGACTAAAATGCTATAAGCCGTTATCATGAGAATGAATGAATCATTTCATGACCAACCAAATTAAAAAGATTGGTCAAACCCATTTCAACTCAGTCAAGACACATTGTTAACACCCGACGTGACGACACGCGTATCAGTACATCAATCGCATATATTTTATATGGTCCATGACACACTGTTAACACCCTACGCGATAACACGTGATCCCCACTCGCCAAAAATTTTCGAACAATATGTCTTGCTTGACCCTTATTAATTGATCATAGAACACACCTTCTAACTTCTTCTTCTGCTGCAGTTTCTCCGGACTCTCCTCAGTCTCCAAATACGAGTAATGAGCCTCTTCAATCTTCCGCCAGAGCGCCGGCAGCCGGTCCCTCAAACTCGCGGGGCACGACATCACCATCACATTATTAGACTAGCCCACGGAACCTGCGAACAATAGGCAGTACATACATACTCGTGTACACACGCGTGTGGTGCCAGCAGAGTAGAATTCGTACCACCACATGTCTGCCCGTGGGTATTGTACGAGGCGATTAAGGGTTTCCGGCAGGTGGGCAGCAGCGCCTTCCGTGTTGACAACATAGTCCAAAATACAAACTGCGGTCACCAACCCGCCTGCCCAGCGTGGTGACTATGGGCAAATACCCCCCATGGCAGTCTTGTGACGTGCCCTGGGGGAGGCCCACGTCCAGCAGTGGACTGCAATAGACTGATGATGATGATGATGACATATACACACGACTGTGTTCCCGAAATGGAGTATCCAAAACTGCAAGATCATAAAGGAGATGCCACATAAATAGGTAGTCCGAGTCAGACTGTCTAACAAAAAAACATAGGATATTTAAAGCTGGATTTTCCTGTCTGAACTGAAAAAGATGGTGTTGCTTTTTTTCTTGACTTGGCGGGGGCACAGAAGTTCTCATAGTACAAGTATCCTCGCACGCGTCCAAGGAGTTATCCGAGTCAACTCAGTCCTGTGACAACCTGGTGTACGAGAACTACTGTGACCCCCGCCAAGTTAAGTAAAAAAGCGACAAGGCAGTACCACTATTTTCTCGAAGCATGAGGCTATTTTCGATCCCCTATAGCTTCAATGTGGATATAACTAAAATTAACATTGTGAGAGATAGACATGGAGAATATCATCACCGAGAGTAAGTACTCAGACTATGTTAAATAAATATGTAGTACCCACAGTCCAGATCACCAAATATCAATATTCAAACCTTAATCATTGTTTAACAAGCAAAAACTTTCATTACCCTAATGTTTATGCACTTTGCCAGTACATATGTTTACAGTTCAATATAACATTGATGAATCATATGTTTGCTTTGCACATAGCATCTGTTCATATAAGGTTAACTACTACACTTATATTCTTCTATGCTTAAAAAACAATATAGTTATATTATTTCTAACATAGGCAATGGACAGACAACCTTTAGTTTTAAATAACTGCAGACTGCAACTGCCAACATTTTTAAAATTATTAACTTATTTATTGCAATTTACTAACATAGACATAAGAACTTGTACTACTAACAAACTATAGGCTCATTTGTCTGTGAATAAATAATTTTTATTTTATATATTACTATAATGTTGGATGTTAGTTGGTTTTGCTATAACAGAATTAATAGGGATGAATGGAAGAGGACATATTGAGCAGAATGCAGACCCAAAATGAATCTAACAGGGCAGGAAAATGACAAAAGACGAGTATGAACTATGCTGTAAATAATATACTCTTTCTACATGGGTGTGTTGCCCTGCAATAAAACATGTGTGACTGTTATCAAGTATAATGATATAACTGATAATTCTCTACACACAGAGAAATTAAAAGTACATGTATCAAATGTCAAGATAAGAAATTGATAAACAGATTAGTGACTCAGTTAATCATTTTTATTCATACTACTTTAATACTTAATTTATACTCGTAATTTTGGTTATTTCTTTGAGGAGTATTAAATATAATCATACATATTAAATATTATTTTAAACAGCTAATGATTGTATGTATGCACAGTATGCACATGATTGCCCACCACCATGGCCTAAACTCTTCGCTGGCTGTTGAATCTGAGACTCATAATTGCAATCACAGAAATGATGAGAAATTAGCTTGGTGATAGGTAAATGTCATTTTCTAATTTAATTTGAATTTTCATTATATTCATAGAGATGCCTGATTGCCAAAACCCAATAAGAATAAGAGTGAAACACTAAACATTAATATTCAACCAGTGCATTGAGTATTATAGTTAACTTTGTTATTGTGTGAGATATAACAGATTAAAAATATAGAATTATGATGGATACAGTTTGCTTAATTTTCCCCCTGTGTTATGTAGTCATGATATAAAGTGTAAACACTTCCTTATTTTTTTGTGATTATTCTAAAATAAAGTACCTACCTAAGTGTAATTTTACTACCTAAACATGTGAGTTTCGAAATTACCTATATACCTATGTGGTAGAGAGTTGATTGGTACAAAAATAATATGCAGCTTGATTAGTTTAGAAACTAATAACCCATACCTATCTATAAAATAAGCTAAAATGTATAGAAGGAAGTAATATACCGACAATCCATCCGTGTGTGAATAAAACAGAAGTCTCAGTGTAATCACAACCCACACAAAAAATTGTGAATATCAGGCATGTATTTGGTACTTAGCTATAATCAAGCTAAGAACGCATTTTCCATGTAATATTTACAGTAATAACGATTCAATAGCAAACTTACCATGCAGGAAGAACATTCTTTTCCTGGATGTCAGAATAATTTCAATACACTGAACTCAATGTAGAGCGGACAAAAATAGTACACCAAAAATAACAACGGGTATTTGGAACTCTAACATTGCATTATTTTAGATTCTGCAATTTGGATTTTTGCTAACGTTTCCGCAATCTGTGCGGCAGTTCCCTGAATACTTAAATATTATTTACAATTTATGCGAGCAAATGCAATTGGTAAAACAAAATCGAGGAATTTGTTTTGACATTTCTCTGGACGTAATGACGTAAAAATGACATTTGAATAATTCTAGTTTGTCTTTGCTCGTAGAAAAAAATATCATGATGATGAATCGATTAATTTATAAAGTTGATATACGTAGGTACATCACTACTATTTCTCTTGATCTTATGCAAATACCAAATCCCTGGTCTTATGTTGTGCTCTCATGCCTTTTCAAAGAGTATTATAACCACTTCCGTTATGTGCCTCTTTTTAGCTTTGACGTGGCTATGACTTAAGATTTTAAAAAACACCAAAAATCAATCAAATAAGTATATCAAATACATAGATCAAATATCAAATTATTATAAAAGAATAAACAAATCATCATTTTTAAAAAATCATACTTAAGTTATTTAACTTGGAAAAGAAGTTTATTAAATGAAAACAATATACCTAACGGACTGTGATTTAATAAAACGATAAAACTTCACGTGCACGCGCTATTTACCCAAAGGTTTGATAGAAGTAGCAATTTTTATTCCAGTAGAAAGCCTCTCAAATACAGCTTTTGAATCTCACGTGATAAGAGTTGAGCCTGCCGCAACTTTTTAGGCACAAAAACTCAATCTGGCAACTGATAGGTAACGATTATATTGGAAAATGTTTCCCAGTTCTTAATAGGTGTTATATTAGCTGTTAGCGCCAGAGCCTCCTTTAGTACCTATATGTGATAGAAAATAAAATTTTATGTCGAATATAAGGAACGGATAACTTTTATTAGATGAAAATAGATATATATCTACTTACCGAAATATTTTTATTATTTTACAGGTGCCTCTTTGAAACTATTAAACATGGTTAAACATATTTTATTCATGGACGTAATAAGGCAAGAAGAGATCGAAACGTTCTATACTGTGAGCATACATTTATTTAGACGTAGGTACCTATTTATTTGAGGGACCAAGGCCAATGCCCACTGCAGGTTACGAGGAACGGCTTCAGCAATTTGTATAAGTATAACAATTACATATTTTCCGATAAGTATATACTTACTACCTATCTCTATAGGTTATTATTTTTCTCTAAAAATTTTTTTCGTTCTTCAGGCATGTCAAAAACACAGAGAGTTTTACAAGGGATATCCTAAGAGCTATCACCCATTAACTTACTTCCGGGAGCCACGGTACGAGTTCCAATGCCCGCCTGAAATGTCTGAGTAAGTATTTTAGTGACTATTTAAATCATTTGTGCACTAACCAAAAATTTACTTGAGTGCAATGTTATGTATGACTAGTGGACGCCTGCAACTCCGTCCGCGTAGTCTGCAGTAGTTTCGAAGCCTATTAGCTGCAAATCATTAAAAAAAAATCAAAATGTTAAGTGATGCCCATCACAATACTCGTATGCCTGAAAACTGCATCCAAATCGGTTAAACTGTTTTTGGGTAGTAACGAATTCTATGAGAAAATATGTTTCTAAGTCAAATAAGTATTAAGTAAGTATTATAAGCTTTTAGCGTCAGAGCCTCATCCATTAAATAGCAGGGTGCACCACTGGCAGGTGAGGTTGACATTGGGTCTTAAGGTATTATTGAACCCATTACACCCCTCAAACCCATTTATACTACCTACTTAAAATTGTTCAAATACCTATTACATTTTGTAAGCTAGGTAGATGCACTATTTATTATGTAGGTACCTGCCTGTCTTATAATAATATTATTTTGTTTCAGGGTATACCTCAGCTTCCCGCCGTTCCACATAAAATATAAGCAGCCAGCAGTTTTACCCGTTAGTGTTCAACGCACTTTAGAAATACCGACGTTGCCAAGCCGCAACCTCGCTGGCAGATTCAACAAACCTGCGTGTCAAGCTTTTATAAGATAATGATCATCATATTTTGAATATACATGGAAAAGCGATATTATAAGCAATCGCTCGTTTGATATAAATTTACCTTTATTCTACCTATGTGTATGTAACTTTGTAAATTGTCCTAAATAAATGTGTTTTTTTTTTTAATACTAGCTCAGTGTTGTCTTATTTTTACTTTTATCAGCTTTCAGGATCATTTATCTCATCTTACATTAAGGCAGGGTCGAAGCGGAGCCTATCCATACTACACTACCAATAATTTAAAGTTATGGAAGAGACATAGCCATTGTTAGCATACATGCGGTTGGTATAGGTAGGTCTGCTACTCTGGTAGGACTCGACTGTAACGTCCGCGTGACCAAACGTTTGGGAAGTATCGGAATTTTACCGTGAGTACAGCAAGGGCGCCAGATCGTAGAATCAAAATATGTAAATAACAGTTCCCTTGATCAATAATACGATAAAACCTTAAATGAACGTCGTCTCTTGCCTCGAAGTAGAGGACTTAGATTAGATCCTGCTTTTTGCTGTACTCATTTCAAGAACCACAATCGAATGCAGTATCGAAGTTTCTTACGCATGGGCTAGTGGCCAAGCACCAGTTGGAACTGGACTTTCATCTTCAGGAACTTCACCACGTATTGTGCCAGTAGCCAAAGTCCATGCAGCTTCCTGGACCTGTTAGCAACGTATCACGTATTCAGTTTACGTTTCAGAACGCATCTCGCCTGCACGCTAGGTCGACTCACTTTACTTGCACGCTAAGACATATCGAGATACGTTCTATCGGAACAGAAGGAACGGTTGCTTACGACATGGGCGACAAGCGCTCACACGCGCATATGTACATCAACCTACCTGAGGCAGTTTACCAAAGAAATAATCGAAGCCATAATTTGTTGTTCGCTTCACCTGCATCAGCATACCATGATGCATTAGCATCGTCACAAATCACGATAGAGCCTGCATTTTCGAGAATAAATGGCGATCACACATTTTTTACACATTCAGACTACTATTACGGCGAAAAAATTTGATTTATTTCTTAATTCTTCACGTTTATGGAGCATTTTAACTGACACCCTGGAAACACACAGGCTGTAGTTAAGTTTTTCCATAGTCAACTACGTCTTTCTACGATAGTCAATACACTTGACCACGATTATGTGACCAAAGCTGGATCCGCCCTTGTTGGTAGGTTCTGCTACTCTTAGCTCTGTAACGTCCGCGTGACCATAAGTAGGTAGTGAGTACAAACGTGAATTACTAAAGCCTTACCTTGAACATTAGATCCTGCTTTTTGCTACCAAAGAACTCCGCACTCCACAAGTTGGTCTTTCATGCAAACTAACGTATTGTACCAAAGTCCTTGCATTGGGGCCGTATCGTACGTCCATCGTATAGTCTGTCAAATCTTCACAAACAAAATACGAGCCATTCGGAATCGATCACAGGGTATACAAAAGTCAATACTGATAGAAGTTTGACATTGAACCCCAATAGAAAGAGTCGGGGTGGGAAAAGCTGGAAGCACCCTAGAAAGAGCGGGTGTTATTTTCTTGTAAAAATCTAAAATTATTTGTAAATGGCTTGCACGTAAAGTGATGTTTTCTGGTAGATAAGTTATATTTTGTTTACTTGTGATGTGAATCTAGTGCGTGTGCATGGTTTTATATGCAGGTAAACTAAGTAAAACTTTAGTCGGAATACGATCTCTTCATGGGCTCATGTAAGTTGTTTCTGCAATTCTTTTTGGTCTTTACTAATTTTACACCCATTCTTGAGGATTTTCCCAACGTTTCCATTCATCATCATCAATATCATCCAAACTTCCGAATTGTAACGCCTAATACAATTTCATTAATATCATCCATCATAAATTCAGAAATCATTTACTAATGACAATGGCTGTATGGGCATAGTTCCCCTTGCCTTTCCTTCGGGATAAACTAAAAAAAATGCACAAGCGCCAATTTCAAAATTTACTGTATTGCAATAAAAATTATGTGTTTGTAGATCATTCTTAATCATGGATATTCTATTTGTACATAACGGAAGACAGGATGAAATTAAAACCTTCTACGAAGTAAGTACTATTTACTAAATAGGGCATACCTAGGTTTAGTTTCCCGTAGGTTAGGGTTGCCAAACCTCCCGTTTTCCCACGACATACCCTGCTTTTTGGGGTGTCCTGGTCTGTCCTGGATAGTTTTTAAGCATCGTCCTGAGTTTTAGAGTCCTGACACATTCGCTATCGGCAGATTTTCTAAAGGTGCCAACATCAGGTCAACGCCTATGCAAATAAATAAGCGTCAGCGGCACCTCTGTGACCTCTAATCGCGTTCATGATAGAATTGATAGATACTTACCATAGAAATTGAATAGAGGAATCTTATTCCTCTACTAATGGACGCCCGCGACTCCGTCCGCGTGGACAGCGGAAAAAACAAAATGTCGAAATTATCCGGGATAAAAAGTAGCCTATATGTTAAGTGGGACTTGTCACAATATATTCCTGAAAACTGCATCGTAATCGGTTTAGCCGTTTCTGAGATAAGTGTGCACAAACGCACAGACAAACAGACAAAAATTCCAAAAATCATCGTTTTGGGTTCTATTGCGTTGATAAAGGTCTCCTATAATATTTTTTCTCATATATCTTCCATGTACAGACAGCGACCCGTTACATTTTTATTAAATAGAAGATAAGAATAGATATATAGATAGATATAGATAGAATAGAAGATAGCTAGAAGAATAGAATAGATAGATGACGACGATACAACATGAATATTTGAAACCAGTATCTAGTTCCTTCCTCCAATAGCTCCATCTAGTACTTACATAAATGCATAAAATTTTCATTTAAAGGCTTGCCAGCGACACAGAGATTATTACAGGGGATATCCAAAAGCGTATCATCCGCTAACATATTTCAGGGATCCGGAATATGCGTTCCAATGTCCCCCAGAAATGACTGCGTAAGTGGATAGAAGTATATCTAGCTAGGTACTAAACCGGGGATTCCCAAACTTTTTTCTCATAGACCCCTTTTAAAAGATAACTGGTTCTGGTGAACCCCCTACAAGCCTACACCACATACAAATAAATTGTGAACCCCCATTTTTTCACGCCAACGTAGACCCCTATCGAGTCTCCTGTGGATCTCTGGGGGTCCACCTGGACCACTTTGGGAACCACTTAGTAACTAAACTAATTCTAAATTCAGAACTATAAGTGAGAGAACTATAGTACCTACCTATGTACGGCATTGCCGCTTTTTCAAATAGAGGTTTTCCACAAACTTTCCAAGACGAGTGTTATCCATATATTTCATCAAAATCTGTTAAGCCGTTTGATATTTAATACTTAGGTACATCACTAACCATCTATCGTTTCCCCACAGCGCATACCTCAGCTTCCCGAGCTTCCATGTGAAATACAAACAGCCAGTGGTGCTGCCAGGCAGCACGGGGCGGACCAGCGGCTTGCCGGCTTTGCCTGAGAGAACCCTAGCAGGCCGGTTTAACAAGGCTGCTTGTAAAGCATTCATCAGATAAGGGAGCTAATAAGCCTCTCAGTGATTGGTGGTCTTTGTGTCTGTGTCATAAAAATATCAGTTTCGTATGGGTATCAATATATCTTAATCAGTACCCATTCGGGTATTCACTCGTATACTACAAAATATACAAGCTACCTACCTACACAGGCCGCCAACAATATTAACTTATCAAGGAATAACTGTTAATAAAACATTGGCAAGGCAAATATAGTACTAAATACTTTTTATTTCCAATGGCCTCACTGTGGGCATAGAGGAATAAGATTATTTTAGTCTTTTATTCATCTATGCTGTGGGGTAAGCACGAACCTTTTTACGCGGCGTAACGCTAGCCACTCGCCTGCAAAATATTATGTGATTTGACAGTTTGACTACGAGTCATGGATGTTTCTATACTTATCTATGTATTTATATACCGTTGCCTAGTACCCACGACACAAGACCTTAGGGATCTTAGTGTGGGATTAGGTCAATGTGTTGTGAAGTGTGTGAATGTGTATGTGTGTGTGTGAATGTTTGACGCTAGCGTTACGGACTATCGAGAGGTTCGTGCTTACCCCTCTGAAGTCAAGATACCTATAGGTAGAAATTAATAAAGAAAAATGACAACATGGCCATGCATGACTGTGGTTAAGTCATACCATTTTATGGCTATTAATTAGCGTCCTAGTTTAGCTTCTACCTTATATTATAATTTGAAGTAGAATGAGGATTCGAACTCGGGAATCCGCGATATGATAAGTCTGAATTCACTCTGGCCTATTCCCCCGGAGTGGTCTAATTTCATTTCCTCTAGTACCTGAAAATAAGTATAAAAACATAGGTATTTTAGAATTATGAGGGTATCAAAAGTGGCTCCAAATGGTTAGTGTAAAATTACACACGGTGCTGCTCGCCAGTTCTGCTAGCTGGAACTTTGGCTCGACACGCTACCGTCTAGATCAAAATCTTTTTACATACATACATATAATCACGCCTTTATCCCTTATGGGGTAGGCAGAGCACCAAGAGCCGATAGAACCACAGTGCCACTTCTGACCAATTTTGATTTTATAGTTGGGATGTACAAGTTCGGTTAGTAGTGACAGGTGGTCAGCCCATCGCCTAAAAAATACCAAGACCATCTTGTCCCTCTACTGACTTGTACAGTATGCCCGGGAAGAGACGCAGCTTTTTTTTTCACTCCCAGAGCAGCATAGAAGATCGCTTATCGCTTGGGAGTTCCTTAGTCGACGACTCTTACGACATGCATGGAGAGAGATGCAGCTGATATACTTAAGAGTCTTTTAGTACCTAAAGCCTCGCAGCAGCATGTAACTAACGTAATGTAGTTACGGAGCACATGAGTCGTTAAATATGGAAAATTACTTAGCTATAGGTGGGTACTCACAATATCCGAAATTTTATCTTTATCGTCTGCTGTCAGGGAATCCAGTCTGTTGGGAGAGTTATATGTGAGACGTTCCAGGATTTCACAGATATCGCCCTTAGTAATCTGGTTGTCTTCGTCTAAATCTGTAATGTCAGCAAATTAGTCATGTAAGCACTTATCACATAACATTACACTAGAATAGCGGCGCCGTCATATGACGGCCGTAATGTGGCGGCTATCCTAGATAACTTACCGTAAACTCTAAAAGCCCACGCCGCTTTCACATGCGCCGGGCATTCCGAGCTCATAGCTGAGCACAAGTCCAGCAGATCCTCGAATGAAAAGCAGTCATCCCTTCTTGACGAGAACACGCGGAATATCCTATCTTGGAAGGGGTTATTCTGTAAGTATATTTCAACCATAAATACTTACTGCATGAAATGAAGACTTTTTTCCGAGGTTCGGGGTGACATGAAGAGGATATAAGAGTTCTCTTTCGGTTTATAAGTCTGTAGGTATGTAATGAAAGACACAAGATGAGCGAGTCTCGACGAGAGTATATTGTGGCACATAAGACATTACGCCATAGGTACATGATTCGCCCCCTTTCATATCATATACGTATATATATACATCAAAATCACGCCTCTTTCCCGGAGGGGTAGGCAGAGATCACGGATCTCCATTTGGTACGATCCTGACACACCTCTTTCGCTTCATCTACTTTCATGATATTCTTCACGCACGCTCGTCGGTATAGGGTAGGTACTTGACCTGACTTTATAGAAGCCCCCTTATTACCTATCTAGCAAATGTAAAGCGATGGCGGAAATTGTACAAAATTCGCTTATTGCTTGACAAATTCGTATTATGTAAAATCCGTAAAATGAATTTTAAAGAAATTTTGACACAACGCGAATATTGTAAGTTGTACAATTTTCGTTATCGTGCTGCTTTGCTATTGCAAATTAGGTAATCAGGTGAAAAGGAGACGTGTAACACATTAACATTCATGATATTCTAGTACTTCCATCCTCATGTCTTCTTCTTCACTTCCAATATCTAACTCACCTTGAGAACATTAAGTTTTTCAACAATGTCTTCCTTTGGAAACCTGTGCTTGTAATTGGCGTCTACTTTATCGGGGTCGATAGAACGAAACTTTTTCATCAAACTGTAATAAAATAAAATGATAATAAGGGGCATTAGACACACTCATACTACACAAAGTAGCCCAGGCTCGATAAATGGATTTGACTATTAGCCAAGAGAATATTTAAATTCAAACCAGTCTGGATAGAGGGTTGGCGTCAGGCAAGCAGAGGGCCATAACAACTTGTGTCAACGTTTTAACAGTATGTATAGCATATGGCAATAGTTCATAACTTGACAAGATCACCATAATAATTGATATTTCTACTTACTGCAGTATCTCACCCTTACTCAAATAAGTGAGTGTGGTATAATCCTCAAGGATATCCTCAGTTAAACCTGGGTACGACTGTGATCCACCCATTTCTTTGTTTATTCCCAAGCACTTGTAATCAACTGCTAACTCTGATTATAATACAATTTTAATGGACGTGTTTATCTATGCTTTGGCCAATTCTGATTGTGATAAGATTTGCGGCGTTATCGAATATTGTACTTTAATAACGAGGAAAATACGTTATATAGCTAAAGGATAAAGGGCCTATTTATCTATTCTACAGGATGTTTTTTGGTCGTCAACGTTCCCGAAAACTACAGAATCTTCTCATCGCGATCATTTTTCTCCATAAAAGCATACCTGGGAAGTGTCTGGTTCCCAAGATATTAGGGTCCAAAGTTGAGTAAATAGACTGCGTTTTTCTGCATAAATGCACATAGACGCACGTAGTAAGATTTTTTCACTAGAAATAAGAAATATCTGTCTATGAAAAAACTAGCATAAACACTGGACACTATAAATCGATCAAGTAATGAAATAAAAAAATACATCGTTTCCCAGATTTTTTTTTGCATTAACTTACTTTATTTGATGTATAGAGTACGACGTACCCTTCGTTAAGGGTGGCAACGAAAAAACACCGGTATTTATGTCGTGGCCATATTGTAAAATTGATCATTTCATGAAATGGTCGAGCATTTCATGAAGTGGTCGCATTTCATGAAGTGGCCAATTCAATTTGACCAGATCGTTAAATCGTCTACATTTCACGATTTTGTCATCCACGTTTGGCCAAATCGTATTAACAGGGTGTCCATAAAATCCGAATGTGGTAAGAGCTTATATAAATAATATATACCGTACACCATATATAAGTATACCATAAGGTATGATGGTATGATTTTTTTTGCTATTATTTATGTGATATTTTCACAATATAATATTTAAAAACATAAAAGACTTTACAAAAGCGATTCGCATCTGGCACATCGCCGGACGCTGCCTGGGCACGCTCGCTCCGCTCGCTCGGCTCGTGCGTCATTTGTCATAGTCTAACCTAACCTAACCTAACCTACCGTAATCTAAGGTTTTTGTTTAACAATATTATTATAAACCACCATTAAGTCTAATATACATTATACAATATAACACACTATCCGTGAACTTCTTCTGCATAGTCACCCTACTCTCTTTAATTTGTTTTATAACCTAAAAAGAAAAATCCGCCATCTTCACACATAAATAAAACGCGCGCAGCGCCTCTACCGGTGATTCATGTAACTATTTTACGATATGATCAATAATCTTGACCACTTCATGAAATGATCGGGCGTTTAGTTGCCCATATCGAGAAACGATTTTTATCATTGATCTGCCCAAACCATATCATGATGTGGCCAATAGACAGTTGAACTTTTCATGAAATGCGACCATTTCATGAAATGCTCGACCATTTCATGAAATGATCAATTCTACGATATGGCCACGACATTTACATAATTAATAGAAGTATATAAATGGTAAATAATGGTGGCGTTACTTCACCTACGTTAAAAAGGAAGCAAGTTGTAAATTTCCATTATCGAGCATATCTGTGCGGTACATTTGCTAGTTTTTCGAATGCCAACTATAAGGGCCAGTTCACATATTATGGATTTTATCGGATACATTCTTCATGGTCCGAGTCTGCCAGCAATATAATAAAAGAAGGTAAAAACATAAATCAGCGACAATAAATACGAGATTTATCATTTACAGCCCTGAGAAGTCCACTGTTGGACATAGGCCTCCCCCAACAACCTCCACTCAGACTGGTCGGAAGCCGCCTGCATCCAACCGACACCCGCGACCTTGGCCAGGTCGTCCGCCCACCTCGCGGGTGGCCTTCCCACGCTGCGCTTGCCGATACGTGGTATCCACTCTAGAACTTTCCGACTCCATCGGCCATCAGTTCTTCGAGCTATGTGCCCTGCCCATTGCCACTTCAGCTTGCTTGACCGTTGAGCTATGTCGGTGATCTTTGTACGTCTGCGGATCTCCTCCTTTCTGATTCGATCACGCAGAGAGATCCCAAGCATAATCCGAGATAAAGACAATTAATTCAACAAGAATATTAGTTTTGAAAATAATTTATTTATTATTAGGGCTTGAGATCAAGCTCAGCAATAGTAACACATTTACATGGGATTCATTACGTACACGTTTAAACTACACACACTTCTATCACGTTATATTGTGTTTGAAACAAAACGCAATATTTTACACAACAGTTTTCTTGTTTATTATATAAAAAAGAATCAACTATTAAAAATTGTTACTTTGTATGTATGATATGTTTGAAGCTAAGAATAACAATTCCCCATTCACATAACAAGTGACATATAACAGTGATATTGGCTACAATACTGTATTACGATGCCCAAGCTTTACATACAGTGTATAGATGATCTATTCATCTATTAATTAATGTACCTAGTCTTACACTAATCACAAATTATAACTAGATATTAGGGTCGATTCCGGCACTCACACTTAAACCTAATCTTAGTCAGGTCTATCTCTCTCTGTTCTTAACATAAATGGCTAAGAGAGAAATGACAGGTAGGACTAAATTTACGTTTAGGTTTAAGTGTGACTGCCGGAATCGACCATATAATTAGACAAAACAATGAGTCTAAGGAAGCACTGAATTATGCCTATAAAATGTAAAATGGATAGCAATTTAATTAAATTACAATTTGCTAATAAACAATGTTTTTTGTCAAAAAGAATAAAAGAAAAAATGCTACTTACAAAATAATAAGTTGAGGTATGTAAACATGCTAATAAAATTAGTAAGTTGTATGAAAAAAACGGAAATCATGTTATATACAACTAGCATATTTAGCATTTTACTAATAGAAAAACAAGTAACAATATATAAGGTATTATGTGCTATGTCGAATCAAACTACCTAATCATAAGTCATTACTTTTTCAGTGAGGAAAAGAGGCAGACATATCATATAGTCCCTCTCAGTCGCGATCGACAAATTCTGTGATATTTTTTCTTAACTTGACCCTGATCTTACATTTAGTAATTTAAGCCGTGTGGTCCCTGAGCAGTTTAACTTGCGTCTGACAGGCACAAATAGGTAGGATCGTTAAAACCTTCCCTGGACCGCAAAAAACTTTATCAAAATCAGCCCAGCCATCCTCAAGGTTTAGATATACGAATGGCAAACAGTACCAAAATTTTATTTTTTCATGTACGGAGTTTCAATGTAAAATGTGGTAAACTAGGATCTAAAACTAAATTACGTAATTGTTATTCAAATTTATTAAGTTATTAAGCTTGTTTTTTGTTATTACAAAGTTAGCCAAGTTTACTTAACTATTATCAGTTATATTTATTATAGTTATTGTTCACAAACATTCTATGATAATTGATAATCTATATATGAAGGTCTATATCTGGCGAAATATCTGGCACGAAAATTTAACTATAACTATACAGGTTTAATTTAAAAACATCAATAACCTGGCAAGACTAGGTAGCTTCCATCATAAACAACAACATATGTTCTACGAGTTTTGATAATTTGTCACATTTTACTTTCATACAAAAATAATGAATGACGCGCGCGGGCGTCAACCTTTTCGTATACCTATGAATGGAAGATAGACTTACAAATGTCACGACAGTACAATAAAAGCTTGGAAAATCATTTTTAATTAATGTATTGAGTTATGATAAAAATCGTAGAAAAAAATGTAATTGTTTATGATTTTAGCTATCTAGTCCTGCGAGGTTATTGATGTTTTAAAATTAACCCTGTATAACCTTAGATTGAAATGAAAACTCAATAACTGCGTATTTCAAACTTATTGATCATTTCTTCCTATATATCATATTGCAGTTCAGTCTCAGTGCATTAAGTATCAAATAGATAAGTGCATCTAACATTGACGAAATAAGATGCAATTCAACTTGTATAACACCATTTCCCCCGCAGGGCTATAACCTAATTGGCAGTAGTAGACCCGAAGCAATGCGATAGCGAAAATTCGTATGAAGAATGCATACTTAGCAAGTACTTGTGAAAACAGGCCACTTGTCGTACCTGTATGTACTATAAAGCCATGAACGTATAAAGAACAATGGACGTGATGCTGTTACTGCACAGATTGAAGCACCGAAATGGCGTGTAGGCATGTGTGCATATTTTCCAGTAGGCTGCGAGCTTACTATGGTTTGTATGTGTGGGTGGATAACGAGTCAATACACATCCCTACTCCATGGAATATCGTTGCCGAGCTTACTATGAATGCTTCACTCTGTGTAGACACAACACTCTGTCCGTTATTCTTTATACGTTCATATATAAAGCATACTGTAACAAGGTTAGAGCTATTAATAGGTATTTAATATTATTCTAGGCGTAAATTAATCGTTAATTCTAGAATTACCTAATACCATTGCATATAGTATTTTATATCATGCATATAAAATACTTTGTCCTGAATCAACCTAAACATAACAACAGCCTGAACCGCTGATTCTTAGATACCAGAAACTTGGAAGGTTTATCCTATATATGGCATACCTACATACATATAAGCACGCCTTTATCCCTTACGGTAGGGTTGCCAACGGTCCTGTTTTCCCAGGACATGTCCTGCTTTTTGGGGTGTCCTGGATAGTTTTTAAGCATCGTCCTGAGTTTTAGAGTCCTGACACATTCGCTATCGGCAGATTTTTTAAGTGTGCCAACAACAGGTCAACGCCTATTGCGACGACGCAAATAAGTGTCAGCGGCACCTCTAGAAAGCCTAAAAGAAGCAAATATGTAGGCGCCCGCACTGAATGTGTTAAAGACCTATGTTTTGAAATTCGCACGCTACTAACTCTCTCCAATCGTATTGTCACTGGGCTCGCACATGTAATCCTGGCTTTTAACCGAAGTGTCCTGGTATTTTTTCTTCAAATCCTGTTTTTTAAAGTTTTGGTATGGCAACCCTACCTTACGGAGTAGGCAGAGGACCGATAGAACCACATGGTGCCACTTCTGACAAATTTTGAGGGTATAGTTGAGATGTACAAGTTTGTATGACATAGTCATCTAATAATAAAGGATTTTTCAAGATTCCCGCAGAAATGGTAATTAACGGGATTCCTAAAGTTTACTAAACGAAGTAGTCGTAGGCGTCCACTAGTGTCATAAAACCAAGTAAAAAAATTTGTGAAGTAAAAACTCAATATTAGATACCCCAAGATTATTTCAATTTGAGTGCCAGATCCAAACACATTCCAGACAATTCAGTACCACCCTTATCCATACAAACAAACAAATCAATTATTTATCAGTCAATGCTATTCCCCTTAACATACTAAATAAATACAGTTATATATTGAATAAATTGAATTGTTATGAAACTGGTGAAATTCATGTTATTAGTAAATGTACTGGAAGGCTTTGCCAAATAACTATGGCGTATACAGGGTTAATTTTAAAACATCAATAACCTCGTAGGACTAGATAGCTAAAATCATAAACAATAATATTTGTTCTACGAGTTTTATCATAACTCAATACATTGATTAAAAATGATTTTCCAAGCTTTTATTGTACTGTCGTGACGGAAAGGTTGACGCCCGCGATCGCGCGCGCCTCAGTCATAGTAGAATGAGTGGGAAGTAGGCTATCTCCGGCCCAATCCGCGACATAATTACCTATCATACTTGCCTGCCTCAGGGTTGTCACTTTTAGCTAAATATTAATTCAGTGCCTAGAAACTGGCCAGGGCCGAGAAGTGGGTTCAGGGTTATTGAGGTCGGTTTTACCTAAACGATGAAAACTATTCACGATTAAAGAAAGAGCGACTGGTGATACCTATGTGGTTGCGGGGCCAGAGACAGGCGACGCGGGGTGGTGATGAGTACGAGTACCTGCGATAGTTTATTATCACATTGCGATTATCACACATTTTTCGTTTATTTATAGGTGCCGAAAAGCCGTGTTGTGAGTGACACGCGAACCTTGTGCGGTGTTAGCCCCGACTGGCGCACTGAGAAACGGGTCGAGATTTTGTTTGAGTGTGCATGCGGCGACGCATAGATACTATGGCGCACACATACAAGCCGCGCGCGGTGCTTTTGTATAAAGATAACATACTTCCCACTCATTCTACTATGCCTCAGTATTATGTACAGACTTAAGAACATTCAGAAGTAATATTAAATTGATATTTATTTTTGTATGAAAGTATAATGTGACAAATTATCAAAACTCGTAGGACAAATGTTGTTGTTTATGATGGTAGCTAAGCTACCTAGCCTTGCGAGGTTATTGATATTTTAAAATTAACCCTGTATATACAGTGTATTTCCTGTGCCAATCAACGGCTTTACTAGAGTACATCAGCTCCATCTCTTTCTTTAGGCATTCTCTCAGGCGATAAGCTAGCAAAATGTCACTCAATAATTTCCATCTATCCCCATTAAGCCAAATGTGGCTGCAGGATTTCCTTTATGATCCTGCATTTTTGGTTACCCTAGTGTGAATATAAATACTATAGTGATGAATATATTCGTTACCGTTCAATATAGAGCCGCGGTTTATTGGATATTGGAGGAATATTTCACTAAGGAGCAATATTACTTTGTCTAAAGGTCAAGGATAAATTAAATACATAATGAACTTACCCTTAGAACCATCTAGTACCTACATAACATTTAATAAATTACCGCCAGAAATCGATCTTTTTTGTTCCAGCAGTGCAGCAATCACTAGATCCATTAGTGATTGCTTTTTCAAAACCTAACAATCCTATAATGCGCCCCGCTTTATTGTTTTATGTATGTACTGTAATTGTGTAATTATTTTTAATTTTTTTTATTGCTTATTTCCTTTTGGAAATTTTTTAATTTTCTCTTTTATTTTTTTTAACGTATCTTGTCTATTGGTGGAGACAGCTTAATGGCATTGTACTGTCTATTGTTGCATTTTATTGTACTTAAGTAGTCTGTATGTTATATATTCCTAAAATATAAATAAATAAATAAATTAAAGTCCATAATAATATAAAGTCATGACTGTCTCATTAATTACAGACATTTATGAGTACCGAATCCTATAGTATAAGTTGCCTTCTACAAAGTATGAACGGAAACATTAAACTATGTCAACAACCAGAATGAAAAATGGTTCCACCACATGCTGTCTCTCACTAAACCTTGATCAAGGTCTCAGCATCAAAAATTGATCCTAAACAAAATAAACAACATATAACTGCCTATAAATTCACACACACTATTCACAGCACACACACACACACACACTAAACACCTTATCACATCACCTCTTCGGAAAGTCAATGTTATCGAAGCTTATTTGTCTCCTAGCTCTCATCTTAGCCGCTTCTTCGAAGGATGGCATAGAGTTTGACTTATAAAGACCCACGCTTAATATGGACATGTTACTGTTACTAGAATTTGAGTCTATGTTCACAAGTTTATCTTGCAATATATTTTTGGAGTTACTCTTTGGCTCCGTCTTGGTTATATCTTTGCCCGTGTTCTCTTTGATTTGTAAAGTAGAGGCTTGTCGAGCCTTTAGCTGTTGGTAGGCTGTTGCTGAGATGTATCCGGTTATTTTATTGTTGGTCTCGTTGGCGAGTTTGATCTGTTCCTCTTCGAAGCAGTCTTCTACAGTCCGCCCTTGGATGATCGCGAACGAGTATTGACGAGCTAGTCTGAAATTGAAGAGGTACATAAGACTTTAAAAAGAAATCAATTGAAAGGTGTGAATAGATTTCTGATCATCATCATTTCAGCCATAGAAGTCCACTGCTGAATATAGGCCCCCAAAACAATCCCTTCATTTTCTATGCCTCCCAAAATCCGGTTCCTCATCACGTCGCTTTGTTCATGAGGTCACGCCATGGCGATAATAAAGAGTAGGAAGGAAGCGCCCCATCCGTTGCCCATCAAAATTTTGCATACTACGGAGAAGGATGAATGAAGTGGCAGTGGGCTGGTCACATCTGCCGTAGAATGAGTGATGACTTAAAGTGGGCGGCTGGTAGTGACTTTATGGCAAAATCGGAAGATCGAGCCGTGTGGCGTGCCCTGGGGGAAGCTACTTCCAGCAGTGGACTGCAATAGGATGATGATGACGGAGAAGGATATAGGTTACATTGTATAGTCCACGTGTACGACGCTGTAAACATTTTATTCCACATTTGGTGAGGCAGAAACACTTACTTGAACATAGTGTCGGAAGAGGATAGCTGCGGCGCGGCGAACCTCGCTGCGTGTTTAGGCAGCGACAGCAGGCGGCGCGTGAGTCGCGCCAGCTGCGACGCTTTCTCGCGGAAGCCCGGCGACGACATGCGCCAGCCGTGCGCGCGCAGCGCCTCCGATACCGCCCATAGCAGCTTCTGCGAGGGGGGGGGGGGTCATCTATGGGGGGCCATCCTTTGAAATCACTCTATCTTTTTACACCGCATCAAAATCCGTGGCGTAATTTGATAGATCTAAGCATACATAGGGACAGACAGACAGTGGGACTTTGTCTTATAGTACGTAGTGATAAAAGCAGTCGAGTTATAAGCGTTTATACAGGATGTAACAAAAAGGGTATGTTAAGCGAAAAGATATGTATATAGCCCACTATAGAGAACCTACTCACAAAGTTTGAGACTCGACATCACATGTTTATTTTTCTAGATAGTATGAAGAACTTTTAAACCTCTCAAGATTTTTCATACAATATTGAAAAATAAACATGTGATTTAGATTCTCAAATTTCGTGGATAGGTTCTCTATAGTGGGCTATTTACATAGCTTTTCGCTTAACATACCCTTTTTGTTACACCCTGTAGTACCCATGTAATGTATGTTTATTTCTTTTTAACTCTCTAGAGCCTAAACGGTTTGCTGCATTTGAAATTGAGAGGTCATACATAAACACAAAATAAATTCTTGAATTAAATGTGGTTATTCATATTAAGTACGTTAAATCTAAACAACTACAAGACATTTATATAGATACTAGGTATCCTATTGGAAAAAATATTTTTCCAAAGCTAAAAAAAGCAATCACCTCAAAAACAGTTACCTTTTTATGATGATCGTTCAACTCGGCACTATTTCGACTCGACAACACTTCCGAAGCTCTCCTATTCAATGTTGAAGAACACGCCGAACCCATCGAATCGCCGCCGAAAGAGAGACTCTTAGCAATCTTACTACGACTGGTCTCCGGGTCATCACCTAGTGCATCCCGTTTCCTCTTCATAAACTGATCACTAATAGTACCATCCATACTCTTCGTTTCTGCTCTGACTGGAGACCCGAATAAAGCCCGTCTGGTCCTCATCTGTGATGGAGCTGATGAACATGACTGAGGAATGGGTTTCCGTTGCTCCGGGCTGATGAACAAAGCTCGCTTAGTCGTTTCTCTTGTGGGCTGAGATCGCGACAACGTGTCCGGGTCCATGAGTAGACGACGCATTGCTTTCTTGCGGCTCGAGCCACCGCTCTTTGTTTTGGGCGTTTTAGCTGGGGTCTTCTTGCCGGGGGTCTTGCGGCCTGGAGTCCTTTTGCCGGGGGTCCGTCGCAACCGACTCCGGGGACTCTTTCTCTCGGCGGAACTGACCAGCTTCCTATGTGGGAAGAAACTACAAATATGCATGTGAGTTTGGGAAATAAAAAAAAAATCCGATGATAAAAGTATGCGTGTAATAACCATACAGGTTGCTTAGCTATGCTTAATAGCTTGCAATTTGTATATCAGTTGTTTTGAAATCATCAAATCGAAAGAAAACTATTTCATTACTCATGTTGACCTAGATTTCATCTGAGAAGTGTCTAAAAAGGCAAAAAAAGAATACAACCAAGTTATTTGGATCCCATTTTTACGGTTATAAACTTTGCCGAAGATAATGAGTTAAGCAAAAAGGGACAGTTAGGTAGGTACCATGCTCTGCTGATGCAGTGAATACATTTTTATTATACTTTATTTATATACATTTATTATAATATTTATAATCACGCCCATTATGCTTTGAACATAATGGTAAGTGTCCAAATTAAACAGCCACATTACACCAGCTAGATTGTGGCCGATTTTGATCTTCACGCTTAAGCATAAACTTAAAATTTGTTCTACCTGTTCCTTGCTATCTTAGACATTCACATTAAGACTGGAGAGGGAGAGACATAACTCATATTATGTTTATGTCTAAGTCAGAATCGATCACATTAAGTTCCAAGTGTTAAGGAAAGAGACCACCACCGGTTTAAAATGTAACATATATACACATATACACACAGTTCACGAAATTGGTGTAGCGAGAACTGCTAAATCATAAAGGACATCCCATAGTTTGGCATATCATAAAATATAACATTATAAATAGCCAGCTGTTGCACGCGGCTCCGCTCGCGTGGATGTCGTTGCGTGGAAGGGGTATAAAAATAGTCTACAACCTATTCTCAGACCTACCAAGTTTGGTAACAATACCGCGACACGAAAATTTTATAAGTAAGTATTAGATTTAATTTGAAACATAAAATATGACTTACTTCTTGTCAATGAGCACCATTTTGGAAATGGTGGCCTGTGCCTTCTCATTGATGGTAGCCGCACTACAGAAGGCCTGCCGCCTTCGGGCGAGGTGCGATAGGCGACGCCCGGGGGACTTTGCTTGAGCCATCCTGTAAATTGCATGGACAGACATAAGTGATACACGGGTTGGTTTCCGGAACTTGACAACTTTGCGCCTGCTTTATGTTGCTACTACTACTCCAACCTAAGTACATATATCTAGGACCTAAACTAGAAATAGGCGCACAGTCGTCGAGTTATGGAAACAAGCCCATCATACTAATACCAGCCCCCCTAGCATGACCACGCATCGTGGATATCGTATCGGTCGTATCGTACGATATCGTATCATTCTCTATACAAAATTCCACATGGGGACTATATTTATCGTATTTTGACAGGCTAAGTGTCGATAAATCGGTTTATCATATCGTGTTTTAGTAGGTCATGCTAGGCTTACAGGTCCTTTAATGAAGAGAATCTTTGGATTATTTTTTGTAAAATAGAGCTTTGAAGAACAGAAAGTTTACTATAAAAATAGCTATTTGTTAGCATTAAATACAAGTATCAAGATTATAGACACATTAATAACATAATACAAAACAGATACATAATTAGATCCTATAATTATAATTATTGCAGTTAGCTAATAATTAAGTAGACAATAGAAGTGATTAAGTAGACAGGGACACACTACTTACCTCATCTTTCAAATTATGCATACAAAAGAAACTAAGCAAACTGCATTTCTGCATAATTTACTCATTTACATTAAAATAGTATGTATTTTTTTTTATTTACTACACACTAATTTAAATAGGACAAAGGGAAAATTTTGATGATTTATGCAAGCACCTAAATCTATATAAACTAAAATTATGATACCCATTATTGTATTGTTACATAACAGTCATGACAAAAATTCTAGATAATTATATCTTCGTCTTCAGCCTATTGCAGTCCACTGCTGGACGTGGGCCTCCCCCATGGCACTCCACAAGACTGCCACAGGGGGTATTTGCTCATAGTCACCACGCTGGGCAGGCTGGTTGGTGACCGCAGTGTGATTTTCGGACTATGTTGTCAGTATGGGAGGCGCTGCTGCCCACCTCCCGGAAACTAGCAGAAATCCTTAATCGCCTCGTACGATACCCACTGGCAGGCATAGGGTGGTACAAACTCTACTCTGCCGGCACCATGCGGCTGAATTATATCTTAGGTAATATTAATTATACTTACATGAGTCTTGTTGCCTTCCTCTTGCTTGCACTACTAGGAGATTGCAGACCACCAGCATAAATATTTACACTGGAGTCTGTCTCTGCTCCTACATATCTCTCGGCATACTTTTGAGCAAGACATTCAAACTTCTCAGAATACTGGCTCACATTGTAACTGAAAGTAAGCAAATACATTAACTAAATTGTAGAAATGTTTATTTTGTTGAAATTGTGATTCATGAAGACAACAAGTTCACTTAGTTAGTGACTCTATAAACTCTATAAACTGTGTTTCAAAGTGGAGTTATTTTTTACTTAAATTTTTTATTTCATTAGTAAGTTTAACATTAGATAAAACCTAAATACAAAGTTTATACTCACTAAATATCATAATATTTGCATTTTAGCAAGTCTGGCCATAAAGTTTCCTTAGCCTCTTTCTCACTACACATATTCCATTGAATACTTCTGTCACTTGTGTTCAAGTCATTCTCCGATTTACTATGATCCAATGATGATCTTGGATTAGTTAGTTCCTTTTTCAATGATATATCCTGTATTTCTGGTATATTCTCTTGAGGAATTTCTAAGAAAGAAACCCTTTTTGTGGGAGTCTTTGGACTAGATTCAAGTGGAACTTCCTTGGCATTGTCATCAAATGCAGGTAGGAAGTTATAGTATTTCTTTAACATTTCACTTGAATCAATTTTTAGAATTGTTACTGAAGGTGGTGGTAATACTCCTTGCAAGTTTAGCTGTAAGCAAAGAAATTCCAATGATATATAACCTATAGCAAAATATTTCAGTAGAGAATATTTTATAAATTCATAGTTTGCTGCACATACTATTGAAAATAAGTTCACCATTTGGCAACTTCAAAACAACTTAACCATTGTATAGTAGCATAGTATTGAATTAAATATTAAGGCAGCAGTGAATATGTTAACAAACCTACTAGACAATAATTCTAGATCTAGGATAATTAAAGAAAAACTAGCTTGCCTAAACCTAATATTGTGTTAGACCACTCAAAGAAAAAATAAACCATCCTATTAAATTCATGTACATTTATGTCAGCAATCTAACTTATTGGCAAACCAACCTCAATTTTTTTCACTTTCTTCTTCTCAAATGCTTCAAAATCCTTAACAAACCCCCAGACAGGTTCAGGAAGCTGGGGAGGAGCTGGTTCATATTCATCATCATCAGAGAACATGTCGGGTGATCTCACACCACTGTCAAACGATGCTTCTAATGAGGAATAACTCTGATCCTGGTTCCACTTATTGCTACCATCAGTAGTGCTTGAGTTCACATTGTTGGCATTACATTCACTGTCACTTGTAATCGCTGTACTCACTTCCACATGTTCTTCATTTGCACTTCTATCTGAAGATGTGTCACTTTTCATATTGTCTTCTTTAGATACAGAACTAAAATGAGCACAAGGCTTAACTAAACTATGATCAGCAAATGCCTCAAAATGATTATCATTCGATTTTTCATCTAAATGCAATACTGATGAACTAAGTGCACTTATAGGATCTATCATTGGTTTTAGCTTTTGAACATGTTTTATTGTTCCATTGAAGGACAGTTCACTGATTGGCAATTTGAAGACACTATCCGAAGGTCTCACGTCACGAAATAAAGGAACGCTGTCTACTGCATTGTTACTATTCTCCATAGTAGGCGTTATAAACACAGGTTGTTTGAAACAGTACAATTTGGATTCTTCCGAAGACAAAACTGGGGCCTCAGGTTTATATGTCAGGTGGCAATTTTCACTAGGGTCACTATCAAGTAAACCGCAGTCCCTATCCGTATTGCTGGGAACCGCCACGGCGACAGAGAGGTCGATGTTCTCTCTGCTGCTTGAGCTATCGTATCCACAACTAGAGACGATATTATCCTCGTTCGATGGACCAAGATTGTTCTCTTCCACAAAATTGTCAACCACTTTAAAACTTTTCATATACCGTTCGTAGAGAGAAAAGCCGTCTCCTAACGAAGGACAATTTGAGTCTTCAAAGGATTCCATTATCTTCACAGTCCGATATGTTTGACGGATCCATTTAAAAGAAAACCAGTGTAGAAGTTTTGGTTATTATTTTAAAAAGTTCCGAATAATATATTAAGCGCTACCTACCTAAGATTAATTATCTAATGAAACGCAAAAACGCGCTTGCATATACTAATTAAATAAATCAACCATCAGACGTCAAACAGCACGCACTCTGCCGGCCATTTTGTTTAATTTTTACTTTTTTTTTTAATAAAAATTATTATTTAAGACTGCAAACATACAGCCATGTCTATCATCCACATGTTAATTAAGAAAAATGATACGTTTTAAAGCTGTAATAAACCATATGTATTCGTTACTGAATAACGGGTACTTTATCAAGTACCGAGTAACGAAACGTTACCCAGGAATTCGTCTCGTTACTCGCATGTTTCGTATCATGGTATCATGGGTATTTTTCGTATAATACTCGTACACTGTTTCGGATCGCAAGTGGTGTATTGATATGTTTGTTTTTGATCGTATATTCTACCAATGCGCGTGATGCGGTTCATTTAAATCGCTCATTTCAAAGAACGGGGATTAGGTTTGTTTAAAGTACTTATTTTTTTTTTTAATCGACAAAGTTTTTTACTGTTTTGTACTATTCTTTGTAATATAATTTAAGTTTGTGGTTAAAATTTTCTTAATAGTAAATCCATTGCAAATTTGGTATATTACGTCGACAGTTCACGTCGATTCGACTCGTTACCATACTATATACTACAGTTACTATACCATATGCGATATCAGAAGTAACGAGTTCGGTAACGATACCATAGTAACGAGTACTCATGGTCAAAGTAACGAATACATACGGGTACGCTTTTATTCGTTACTTTTACACCTCTAATACGTTTTATTTGAACAAAAAATGTATTTCGTCTAATCTATTAACATATCCCAGGTAGCAATATGTTACCAACTAGACATCAAAAAGACGACCAAAAAAAGTTTAGGATAACTTTTTAATCGTCCAAGAAGTTATCATGAACAGCAAATAGGCGACAAATGTCCGCTTTTTTGTTAACCTATGCGTGTCTAAATGTTGGCTATAAGCTATCTTATAATGAATACCAATATGCCAGCATAAAGTTAACCTATATCAGCTGCCAATATGATAACGTGATATGTCCATAGCCAGAAGATGACGTTGTAAGGGCATACAATTTACTGATATCCATGTTAACAAGCCGGCAACTTAAAGGCAACAACGAATGGCATCCTTAAGATATCTCATTTATAGATATGGGACAGGCGTGCGACAATGAAGCGTGCTAACTGAGATATAGATGTTAGATGAAATAATTTGATTGTTAATATATAAATTATATGTTAACAATCAAATTATTTCATCTATCATCTATATTTCAGCTAGCATACTTCAAAAATAATGTTTTCTTTTCGTAGAATATATATCGAGGAATACTTTTTCTTTAATCAACAAATAAATAGAAAAAATTATGAAAAAATTTAAAGAGAGCACGGCAAATTCCTTGGAACATCGTTTTACAGCCGTCTGTTGGCTATTGCTGTGGCGCATTTGATTCGATCGCCTCCTCGACGAAGCCAGTCCGCTATTTTATGCTCCACCTCTTTAATCGTGCAGCCTTCGAAGCGATGCCTGTATAACCTAGAAATTCAATGCCCATGTCAAATCTAAGTTACGAGGATTTCACAGATGGTTATGTGATGTGACGGTTATAAAAAAATACAAATTCACACTTACTTGGAGATTGTCGTTCCACAATATGTTAATTTTGCGACGTATCACTATGATTTGCACTATATTTTATTGGGAGTAAAACTTCCTGTGTTACGTTTTCGCTGGTTTTCGCCGATTCTTGCTTGACATATTCCATAACCTTAAAAAGCCCGCGAAAGATATCTATTGGATAACTGTTTTACCGATAATTTTGGTTAACCATTATCTGTTGACTTTTAGATGTCTTTATAACGTCATCTATATGCCATGTAGAAATGTCATCATAAAGACAACTACTAGACTTATCGTTTTGGGAACATTAAAAACCCACCTTTCAGATAACCGTACAATTGTTGAAATTTCAAAGCTGTCATATAGTCATCTTTAAGATATGTCCGAAAGACAACCTGATCATGGCAACTTAAAGATGCCGATTGGACATTAGTGCTACCTGGGATTATATTATGATCTCGGCACAAGTAGCATGACCTGCAAAACACGATGACGATATGATAAACCGATTTATCGACATTAAGCCTGTCAAAATACGATAAATATAGCCGCCATGTTGAATTTTGTATAGAAACGATACGATATCGTATAATACGATATCCACGATGCGTGGTCATGCTAGGGTGGCAGATAGATTATGATACATATTATTATCTAAAAAATATGTTTTTTATTTACTTTTAATTTTTTGTAATGAGCGCAAGGAGGGAAGTAAACCCAATGCAAGTAATTTGCCATTGCCAAAGAAAACAAATTTTAGTGTTCGCTTCCTAAATTCTAAATAAAAAACCCAAAAATTCCTATGACAACGAGATACGCCCCCTTATTACCTAACTAGCAAAAGCAAAGCGATAGCGAAAATTGTACAAAAATCGCTGATTGCTTGTCAAATTCGTATTACGTAAAATGAATTTCAAAGGAACTTTGACATTTCAAGGCGAATGTTGTACAATTTTCGCTATCGCTTTGCTTCGGCTTTGCTATTACTTTTACGTAATCAGGGGACGATTACCTACAATAGGTAAGTAAATGTAGAGAGAGAGCATTCCTTATTTCCGCCGAAGATTTTAGGCGTCCTTTGTAATTACGACAAACTTTTACTGCGCAACACGCCATTTTATATTTAATATATTAATAATATAATTGTCACGTGACGTGTGCGTACCCTTGCCTAACACAACGGATACTGAGGAGCGAAAAAAGTTGTTAGGATGAATAGTTCTCACTCCTGTTTAGGGACGTATTGGTTGACGTAAGCCTCAATCTGAGAATTTATATAATCAAAGGAGAACTGGTAAATAATAATTGCAATTAATTAAAAATAAAATAGAACGTTTTTGGTTTGAAAACGTTTCATTAAAGGGAAAAACATTTTCATTTAGCGCTTTTGTACAGTTGTAAAGTTTTTATTTTTGTATTATACTTAAGCAGACATCCGGTTTCCTGATACGGTTTCCTAATCAGGAATTCAGATTCGGAATTCCTGATAAATAGCGCAAACCAAAAACCGTGTAAAGATGCTTGTGCAAGAAGCACATATCATGAACGACGAAGACGAATTTATTGCACTTTCTGCTCCAAAGCCAAGTCCATTACGTCTCTATTATGGTAGTCCGCATTATTAATACCCTATATGCATAGATATTTTTCCACAGCCATTTTTAAATTTTAGGTTACACCACGAAGAAGGTATAAAAGAGGAGGTGGGACTATGAAGTGAGTCGTGTGGAAATCGTGAGGCCATTACGTCATGATAGTGGCGGAGCTTCAACGCCAGTGTAACGCAGTAAAATTACAAAGACACTATCGCTTTTATCAGGGTACTTTATTAGGTGATACTACACCTACTAAAACGTAGTATAATATTGCCATCTAGTGATGAGTAATTGCACTAGTAAAACAATCTTGAACCATATTGATAATGAGTAAGTAGTTTACTCACTAGTAGACTAGTCACTACAAGGTGGTTTCTATGTAAATGGGCAGTGTTCAATGCTCCCCTTGTGCCATACTTCACCTCCGCTCCGCGGCACACTATTTTTGTATGAAAATATACTTAGCCGCTGCTCCTCTTTTATTTCTTCTCCGTGGGTTACACATTTTGTTACCTACGACGACCACAGGTCGACACTTCCACTTTCCGTTCTTACAACCCGAACGCACTGAACCGGACGTCAGGTTTTTTTTCCATTCTGAAAAATAAGAACAGTTTGCGCCTTGTTGAACATTTTGTATCTAAGCAGAGCATTCAGGTTTCCGGATCTGAACTCCTGATCAGAAAACCGGACGTCTTCAGCCAGCCTTAGTACGGAACTTACTCATTATATAATAATCTCACTTGACCAAATTCTCAACAACAAAAAAAATCAGCTGACATTGACGCTGACAATGTCAAATTTTTTTTTAATGTTCGTTTTTCATTTCGTTTTCGTTGGTCTTTGCGTTCATCGTTACATATACTAATTTAATTTAATTTATTATTCATTAATTTGATTTTTGGATAAAGGTGGCATTGGAGTGGACGCTGGCTGCTCTTTTGATACCTTAAACTTATCTAAAAGGTAACTGCATACAGTGGTAAGTCAATAATTTTCAGTAGCTTTGTGTAATTTATTCTTAAAGTTTTTTATAAGTTTACCGGCAAACTTTTGTTTATTATCTCTGTTTTGCTTATGTAAAAAAGAAATAGCTTAAACACTGGCTTAGACATGTACATAAAATCTTTTAATGTTAGTAAAATTCTTACAAGACTTAGTATTTAAAGAAATGTTTCCTACCTTCAATTTGTAGAAACAACTAATATTTTAGATTTTAGTCATATTCATTATTACGTACAACATGATTATTGTATAAAAAAACTACAATACAGAAGTATAAATAATATTATAAATGGTGTGCATGTTACAAAATCACACCTAAACTACTTAAACATAAAGAGATATGAGATGCTAGTAGAGCCTGAGAAAGGAAATAGGCTACTTTTATGTATGAAACGGCTATAAGTTGTTTAAACAGGGGATAACGGTTTGTATCATGTCATTTTCAAAGCTTGAAACTTATGCTGTTTTTTGTGTATATCACTAACACATTCACTGCCACTGACTAGTAATTCCTAGGTTTTCTAGAAGTGCTTCCGGTGCTTATTTTGCATTTCTGGTACTAGGAATTAAACTTGTCAGCGTGCTCATCAAATCAGCTGGCAGCAAACATGTTGACCAAATTAAATGAAATTTTCTGTATGTGCTTGAGTTGGACCTACCAGGGAATATGTGACACTACAATCAGGTTCCACTAGGGAAGTTGCAGAGGGGCCCCCTACTTTTTTTGGAAAGTTTTAATACAACAAGGAGCCTGTTTTGTATTTAATTTTATTTTTCATTATAATTTGGGAAGTCATGAGCCATGACAATAATTTTAGTCTTGCACCTCAAAAATAACTTTTTTTAGTTTGAATCCTGTTCTCCAGAACCAGTAATAATGTAAGCAAATTAAGGATTTGGATTGGTCTCTCTCTAGTCAGTCCCTCATTACTGAGGAGCACTGGAGCTTTTCAAGTGAACGATTCTTCTCCATCGATTCCGGTCAGAAGCAGCCTTCACCACCTCGTAGAATCTAGATAGGGATGAGACCCCTTTCACTTTGTCAGACTATCGTTTTGGTGACCGGCCTCGCAATCTCTTTCCTTCTATATTGCCAACAATGACCAATTTTTCAAGTCTATCATCTCGTCTCTGCATTCATCATCAGCCTATTGCAGTTCACTGCTGGACGTAGGCCTTCCCCAGGGCACGACACAAGACTGCCATGGGGGCTATTTGCCCATAGTCACCACGCTGGGCAGGCGGGTTGGTGACCGCAGTTTGTATTTTGGACTATGTTGTCAACACGGGAGGCGCTGTTGCCCACCTCCTCTCTGCATTATATGACCGAAATAGGAAAGTATGCGTTGCAGACATAATATTGACAATCGAGTTTCTATGCCAAGTTGGGAGAGAGTAGATACATTTGTGCATTTAGCTGTCTTGATTTGGATTTGTACTAAATAGTTATGATGTATTTCCCCATGTAGGAAGTTATTCCTCAAGATCATCGTAAAGTAAATGAATGTGTTCCCAAAAATGATTGTGTTAACTGCAGGATTCGTGAATTGAATCCTACCAGGGAATATGTGACACTACAATCAGGTTCCACTAGGGAAGTTGCAGAGGGGCCCCCTACTTTTTTTGGAAAGTAAACAACAAGGAGCCTGTTTTGTATTTAATTTTATTTTTCATTATAATTTGGGAAGTCATGAGCCATGACAATAATTTTAGTCTTGCACCTCAAAAATAACTTTTTTTAGTTTGAATCCTGTTCTCCAGAACCAGTAATAATGTAAGCAAATTAAGGATTTGGATTGGTCTCTCTCTAGTCAGTCCCTCATTACTGAGGAGCACTGGAGCTTTTCAAGTGAACGATTCTTCTCCATCGATTCCGGTCAGAAGCAGCCTTCACCACCTCGTAGAATCTAGATAGGGATGAGACCCCTTTCACTTTGTCAGACTATCGTTTTGGTGACCGGCCTCGCAATCTCTTTCCTTCTATATTGCCAACAATGACCAATTTTTCAAGTCTATCATCTCGTCTCTGCATTCATCATCAGCCTATTGCAGTTCACTGCTGGACGTAGGCCTTCCCCAGGGCACGACACAAGACTGCCATGGGGGCTATTTGCCCATAGTCACCACGCTGGGCAGGCGGGTTGGTGACCGCAGTTTGTATTTTGGACTATGTTGTCAACACGGGAGGCGCTGTTGCCCACCTCCTCTCTGCATTATATGACCGAAATAGGAAAGTATGCGTTGCAGACATAATATTGACAATCGAGTTTCTATGCCAAGTTGGGAGAGAGTAGATACATTTGTGCATTTAGCTGTCTTGATTTGGATTTGTACTAAATAGTTATGATGTATTTCCCCATGTAGGAAGTTATTCCTCAAGATCATCGTAAAGTAAATGAATGTGTTCCCAAAAATGATTGTGTTAACTGCAGGATTCGTGAATTGAATCCTACTGCCATGTTTAGCATTGTCTGTGGGGTCAGATATAAAACTAATGCCATAACTTGTAGTGGTCTATCTTTAGTTGGTCCCTCATTACTGAGGATTGTGGTCAATATAACTTTTCAAGTGAACAACTCTTCTCCATTGATTCCGGTGGTCTATACATATAAGAATATTATAAAGAGGTAAACTTTGATTGTTTGTTTATATGTTAGTTTGTATTTAATATATTTATATATTTCCAATGCCCAGATTACCTACTCCAAAACACAGCAAATTCTGTGAATGTTAAATCTGCCCACAAATTCTGAGAATGCCTAATGCTTATTAAATATTTAGTTAGAGACTAGCAACTTTCAGGCATCTATTGTTGTATGGTTGTTCTCTTGTCATCGTCGACATATCCAGATTTACGTCGAAAAACGATATGTTGGATCTGAGTAACGTAAATAATTGGTAATGGAAAGTTACCTACTGACCATAGTTGCTAGATGTCGTTATCAACCGCTTATTCGCTGTTTTCGTGGTTCACTGGCTCGAGAAAATCTCAAATTAAGAACTGTAGAAACACTGCGACAAACACCATTTGACATTATCATACATACATATAATCACGCCTTTATCCCTTACGGGGTAGGCAGAGCACCACGGGCCGGAACCACATGGCGCCACTTCTGACCAATTTTGGGGTATAGTTGAGATGTACAAGTTCGGTTAGTAGTAACAGGTGGTCAGCCCATCGGCTACAAAACACCAAGACCCTCTTGTCCCCCTACTGACTTGTACGGTATGCCCGGGAAGAGAAGCAGCAGTAGTATTATACGTTTTTTTTTCACTCCCAGAGCAGCATAGAAGAATTATGACATTATAAGATCACACTTTATCGCAGAGGGTAGACGTGGAGAAAATTAATGCGCGAAGCTCATGACCGAATGGTATAGCGGCGCACTGTAGAGGCCGAAGACACAAGAACTTAAAAACCCCTGCCTCAGCGTTGGCGTGTCTAATGCTGTCAAGACTCTTGACTCAAGAGAACACCGAGCTCGAAAGTCAGGCTAGTCATCACATCAGCTTATTGCAGCCCACTACTAGACGTAGGCCTGCCCCAGGGCACGCCACAAGGCTCAAACTCCCGTTTTAACTAGGGGTTATTTTTTTTTTGGGTGGCAGACGGGTTGGTGACAGCAGTGTTGTTTCGGAGTTCGATATTTTTGTCAACACGGTGGCGTTGCTACCCACCTCCCGAAAGCCCTGCAGACATGGGGATGTGCTATTTTCCTCTGCGACACGGTTTTGACTATGTAGTATTCTGCCAAAACTCATAGTTAATTATCACTTAGCAGTTAGAGAGTAGAAGAGTACATATAGGTACATGGTATTCCTATCGCACTATTAGGTATGTTTCCAAAAGTGTTATACTTTTCTTCACGTATTAGTAGATCTCACGAAATTTTATTTTTATTTATACCTAAATGGATACCTATATTAAATATTTGTATTCTAGTCGTGTGGTATCTGTTCAAGATTGCATTGACCTATGACCGCTGCTATTCGTTTTATCTACAGGGTATAAAGAAGTCAGGCTGGCATATATACAACTCCTGTTTGCACTCATTAGCCCCTGAGTATTGATAAAGATGCACTTGAGTTTTTTTATATTTTATCTTAGACATATCGCGTCTATTTAGCCAGTTTTTGAATGTGATTTTTGTGTGGTGTTGCTGTTCTGAATCTTCAATCTGAAATTCAAGGTAGGTAATTTTTGTGGATAGTTTAAATAAAAATGTTGTATTGTAAGATCCAGAGTATTTTAAAGACATTTAATATCGCGCATCTTGGGCTCAAGTGGTCATAAGTATCAACTGCTAAATCTCGGATAAGTTAACCCTGATGTGCACATGGTATTGTTCATTTGTCAAAGTAAATGTGCGGGGATAGCAAATTATCTCCGAGATTTGCCAAGTAGCATGGTATCAGGTATGTACTTATTATTTGCCTGTCTCCAAAGCGGATCCCTTATTTCATGCAGGTTTTCAAGTAGATTTTCTACGGGCTAAACCCGGTTTTCTACGGGCCTTCTATTTTCTAACCCGAAATAGTTATATTTATGATTTATTAATCTTCATATCAATATCAAAGCGCTCTCTCTTCTCTACCCCGCTTTGCCTTGCCACGGTGGAATTTACCTACATCCGCGGAAATGGATCACCCAATCGGCCACTGATTCTTCCTATGCTATGCTGATGCGGGGCTTTACTAGAATAGGTACATCAGTTGCATCTCCTTCCGTGCTTTTTGTAGGAGTCGACTTAGGAACTCGGGGGCATTCCTTCACGCATTTAGCACTAGCATGTGCTAGTGCTAAATGCGTCTTGCTAATCCAGCCTGCATCTTGGTTACCCCATTTTTGACACAGCTCTGTGTAGATACCTATAGTATAAAGAAATGGTTTATGTATGTAGAAATGTTATTTAACACTGCCTCACCCAAAGAGTTCAGTCGTCAAATGCCTCAGCAGTAGGCATTTGTGAGTTACAATGGTGCTGACAACCCTAGATTAATTCGACACGTGACATGAGCGTGGCCAATGCTATATCTTCTATACAAATAATAAAAATGTAACGGGTCGCAGTCTGTACATGGAAGATATATGAGAAAAAATATTATAGGAGACCTTTATCAACGCAATAGTACCCAAAACAATGATTTTTGAAATTTTGGTCTGTTTGTCGGTTTGTCTGGCGGTTTGTCTGTTTGTCTGTGCGTTTGTGCACGCTAATCTCAGAAACGGCTGAACCGATTTCGATGCAGTTTTCACGAATATATTGTGACAGGTCCCACTTAACATATAGGCTACTTTTTATCCCGGATAATTTCGACATTTTATCTTTTCTGTAGTCCACGCGGATGGAGTCGCGGGCGCCCACTAGTTGAATACTAAGGAGCGAAAAACAAATCAACAAAACTTGTTGGTTGATATTCTTTTAGATATCTAAAGGCCTACAAAATATAACAATTTTATGAGCGTCAGCGAAGTTCGCAAAGTAACCGAAATATTTCTTCCAATTAGTGGTTAGATTTACACGTTATTTACCTAACGAACGCGCTAAATTAAAGCGTCGTCGTATTGGAGTAAATGTTCCGATGAGTTTGCGAACTTTGCTGTCGCGTGATGGTCGCGTGTAAAAATGTTACACTGGAAGAGCTCTCTGGTCGGGGTAGGTACACGAAGAAGGTATAAAAGAGTAGATGGGACTATGAAGTGAGTCGTGTGGCATTCGTGAGGCCATGACGTCATGATAGGGGCGGAGCTTCAGCACCTGTGTAACGCAGTAGCTGTACGATAGAGGCAAACTTTATGAACATCGAGTGACATGGAAGGGGAAAGTTCGCGCATGTGTACTTACGAGCATAGATAATCTGGTACCAATTTTTATTCGTTTTTCAGTAAGTTATTTTTTCTGAAAAGAAAGATATTTTTATAATTTCCATATTTCACGTTAATTAATTTTAAAAAAATGTGCTGTGTTTTAAAAGCACTGAAGGTAGGTATAATAACTTTAAAAAATAATAATTAGGTAATTATAAACTTATTTTTATTTTAGGTAAATACGATATTTCTTATATAGGTTCTGAATTTAAAGCAGTATATGAAATTTTAATAAAAAGTCAACAATATTTTTTTACAAATCAACCAAAATAATAATCAACTTTTACTGCTCTCGAGTGTATTCAGGAGTAAGCGGGGCGTAGGCGCAGCGCGCGGGGAGAAGGTGACGGATCAACCAATCATGCGCTTCCCCGCCTCCGCGCCTGCACCTTACCACCAAATAAACCTTATATTTTGTTTCTGCGCATTCAAGGTCAATGTTCATAAAGTTTGCCTCTATCTGTAACCACACGCTTGTGCTCCGAAATGTAACCGTATTAAAATTTACAAAGACACTAGCGCTTTTATCAGGGTACTTTTTTACTAAAACGTTGTATAATATTGCCATCTAGCGATGAGTAATTGCACTAGTAAAACAATCTTGAACCATTATGATAACTAGTGGATGTTTATAAGTAGTGCCCGCGACTCCGTCCGCGTGGTCTACAGAAAAAAACAAAATGTCGAAATTATCCGGGATAAAAATATTCTCCCGGGATAAAAAGTTGCCTATATGTTAAGTGGGACCTGTCACAATATATTCCTGAAAACTGCATCAAAATCGGTTCAGCCGTTTCTGAGATTAACGTGCACAAACGCACAGACAAACGGACAAACAGACAAAAATTCCAAAAATCATCGTTTTGGGTCCTATTGCGTTGATAAAGGTCTCCTATAATATTTTTTCTCATATATCTTCCATGTACAGACAGCGATCCGTTACATTTTTATTATATGTATACCTATAGATGTATAGATAAGCAAGTAGTTTAACTAGTCACTACAAGGTGGTTTCTATGTAAATGGGCAGGGCTACAGTGTTCAATGCTCCCCTCGTCCCATACTTCACCTCCGCTCCGCGGCACACTATTTTTGTATGAAAATATACTTACTACTCCTCTTTTATTTATTCTGCATGGGTAGGTACAATCTTGTACATTCTGGCTCGTTTAAGAGCAATCGTGCTTGACAGCAGGAATGTCTTTATGGTAGCACCCGTTCTGGCTTAGGTGGTCAAATTCTCCTTCCTAAGGGACAACAAGAGTAGTCGAGAGTGCAGTTACATGATAGGGTAGTGTCCAAACTGTCAGGAATGAAACAAGCCTATAATACTCGAGAATAATTAATATTTAACAAAATTTGTACATCTTCGGTGTAAATAGGTAGCCCTTAGTTTGCCTCGGTGTTTACACTAAATGATGTCTCCAAAATTATTTGTTTGTTACCTAAATAAGTGAGATAGCCAACGAAGAGGATGTTGTTTTTGGCAGTATAAATATAACATACATACATACATACATATTATCACGCCTTTATCCCTTACGGGGTAGGCAGAGCACCAAGTGCCGATAGAACCACATGGTGCCTCTTCTGACCAATTTTGAGGGTATAGTTGAGATGTACAAGTTCGGTTAGTAGTGACAGGTGGTCAGCCCATCGCCTACAAAACACCAAAACCCTGTTGTCCCTCTACTGACTTGTACAGTATGCCCGGGAAGAGAAGCAGCTGTAGTATTATACTTTTTTTTAACTGCCAGAGCAGCATAGAAGTAAGTAGAAATATAAGCACTCTTTAAGAAAGAAGTGTGGTATAAATGAGGACGTGGTGACGAAGATTGAGAAGGGTATGTTGAGGTGGTTTGGGCATGTGGAGAGGATGAGTGAAAGTAGACTGACAAAGAAAGTGTACGGAAGAGTGGATGGAAGGGTTGGAAGGGGAAGACCTCGCCGAACTTTCACCGATCAAATTGGTGAAATTCTTAAGAAAGGTCAGGTCAAGAGTACCCTAAACCGACGAGCGTGCATGAAAAATATCATGAAAGTAGATGAAGCGAAAGCGGTGTGTCAGGATCGTAGCAAATGGAGATCCGTGATCTCTGCCTACCCCTCCGGGAAAGAGGCGTGATTATTATGTATGTATGTATGTATGTTAAGTGAGAGATAGAGTGAATAAGGCGGAACATTTGGGTAAATCCCGGGAGATGGCAGTAAGTAGGTAGACTTTATTAATAAAGTCCTTTATTATACAAACAACGCGAAGCTGACCTACTTACTGCCATCTTCCGGGATTTACCCAAATGTAGGCTGGATTGGGAGACGCATTTAGCACTAGCACATTTCCTGCGGGTATGCCCCCGAGTTCCTTAGTCGACTCTATTAATTATGTTCCTAAAAAGTTCCGATCTATTAATTAAGTAGTAGGTACCGAAGTAAATAATCTGCTTAGCAAATCTGCCATTCATAGTAGGACTCAAGTAGGTAGGTGTGTTGTAAAGTATGTGCATATTTTTTTTTATTTGCAAGTTTATTTCTGACGAGAATCATTCTACTTTTTATCACTTCTTTTGAGCTAGTCACATCAAGAATGATAGTGTTCCTTAAACACCTAAAGAATGATATTGATCTACGTTAGACTCGATACAATATAGCCTTTTCCTTACGTATTTTTATGCAGCGTTGACTTGCCTCTACCGAGTGTGTGGACCTAGCATAACGATTTGAATATCTTGTACTTTAACCCTTTATTATTAAGTTGTAACTAAATATGCGCTGATAAGGTATGTAACCGTCCAATTAGTCACAATTTACTGTCTGCTCTGCTCCAGTAGGACGATAACGGTTATGAAACAGTATCGCGGTTCCGTGATCCGAGCGTGGCCTTTAGTTAAAGACAAACCTCCTTAGAGTTGCCTCAAATAGACTAGAATAGTAAAAGTCTTCATCAATTGAATTTTTTGAAAGGGTATGTAGGTTTCACGTACTACTTATACTGTATCGCGGTTCTGTAACCCGAATGTGTCCAGGCCTCCCCCAGGGCACGCCACAAGGCTCGATCTCCCATTTAGGCATAGTAAAATGCATTTGCCAAGTCAATCAATTTCTTCTTAATAGGTTTTAACGGGGTTCCGTGATCCTAGCGTGGCCTTTAGTGATAGACAGTGGCGTATATAACTATACCGATTGAGGTCCGTGTCAAATTCATCGGATGCCCCCGAAAATAAACTTTTACTGTAGTTACGCTCCTAGTAAAAGACAAACCTCCATAGAGTTGACTCAAATAGACATAGTAAAAGTTATATAAGCTTAAGCAGTTTTGTTGAATAGGGTAAGAAGATTTCATGTGCATAATGATGAGTTTGTTTGATGTTTTTGAACGTAGGTACTTACCTACCTACCGGAAATGAATAAATTTCATTAGAATCTAATCAGTTTCATCTCATACACGTGCAAATGATATCCTATCCTCATCAATCATAATTATTACAGTAGGTAGTGGGAAATTATGTCTTCTGGAAAATTTACTTTTATTTTATCTTCTACCAGTTCCTGTGTGCGTGTGTTCTTATATTATAAAAAGTTAATGTGTGTAAATTGATAAGGAACACACAAGCTTATCTCATGTATCTGTAAATAGAAAAATGCACTTACACGAGTTACACCTTATCTATATAAACAGTCAAATTCATGATAAGTACATATAAAGCTGTTATTTATTATTTACATGCCTCATTTCTTCACATTGACGCGCCTGTGTAAATCCGGTTGTCTACACTACACTCCAATCCCCCTCAGTCCTGGCCGTCAGCAAATTGGCCCTATGAATGAGGCTCCGAACCAGGCCTATATAGGTATAATAATAACTATCCACTTTGTATCTAATCTACGTCTGATGAAAGCCTGTAGACGTTTTTCAGTCGCGGTCATATCGTTTGTCATCATTAATGAGTTTAATTAACTAATATTTGCATGTTATCATGATAAATGTCCATTAAAATTTTAGTCGTTTCAAGATGTGGCCAATGATAATGACCAAGGCTAATAAGTCTGTAAACAACTGGCTTACTTCACAGGCATAGAGTGACCATAATAAACCAAAACCATACAACCGCACCATCACGTAAAACTGTTGTAAACCCTTCCAGCCATGGAGTTGGTGACGCTTGCTAAAGAGATGCTGCAGAGTGCCGCGGAGCACGCAGCCAGCTACCGCTTCGGCCAGTCCATCCTGAGGTATATGGACCGCACGCTGTGGGTGGTGGAGAAATGCGCCAGATGGGCCGTGCCGCCGCCATGTAAGTGTTGCATTGTAAGAATTATGTAGGCAAACCAAGCTATATATGTTTTTCTGTTATTAATCACTGTCCTAGCATTTGTTTCTGTATGTTCGTCACTAGGCTACCCCAAAATAAATTCCTTTTAACCTAACATTAGTTGGCTAGGCGCACTTCAATTGACCATCGATCGGCTGGCTTATGTATTTCATTCTATGTATCACGAAAAGTTTAGCTAATATGTATGCTAGCGAACTATAATTCTGTTGCGAATTTTATTATTAGTAACATGTTTTTACATAACTCCTATTTAATACTTAGGACAGTTGGCTATATTGTACCACTTAACTTCTATCCGATTTCATGAGAAAACTATGTAGGTTATTCTTATGTTTATGGCAGTAGCAATATAACTAGATTGAATTAATTTGGCTGCCATATAGTACAAAGGCGATTTAGTATATTTAAAAGGCATTCTAGCGATGGACAATCTTAAACGTCGTTGACGTGAGCTACGAGTATGTATTAGTCGTAATTTTGTACAAAAATCAAGGAATAAGGCTTGTTACTAAATACAAATCCAGTCTAAATGAATGCTTACCAGTTATCTTCCATCCTTCCCAGTGGAAGACGACCACCCACAACCGGAGCTGATTCGTCCGCTGCCGTGGGTGTTCTTTCTCATGATGCTGGTCACTTTGAGGGTCACCAGGGAGACCATATCGCTGGTCAACCTGGCACTGGGGAAGCCGCCGCTCCGCTCCGCTGATGTGGTAAGTTACATCCACGGAATCTGATGTTGTAAGTTGCACTGTTACACGCATATGACCTGGAATTTTCATGTGTAGCTCATGAAGGACAGCATAAGCCAATCTCTGGCAGATATTTACGCCGGCTGTCACCTTCGCAACGACGACCCCATCTTTTCTAATAATTTAATAGACAAATTAATAAAAACTTCCATGACTTGAATCTCCCGGTTTTGCCATCCAGTCACTACCAGCCGCCTTCTTTAAGTCATCATCAGTCCATCTGACCAGACGCCGAGGCGCGATCCCCGTTCAATGGATAAATGTGTATACTTGTACCTATCGTCTTCAGCCTATTGCAGTCCACTACTGGACGTAGGCCTCCCCCAGGGTACGCCACAAGGCTACTGCCACAGGGTGGTTTTGCCCATAGTCACCACGCTGGGCAGGCGAGTTGGTGACCGCAGTGTGATTTTCGGGCTATGTTGTCAGTACGGGAGGCGCTGCTGCCCACCTCTCGGAAACCCTTAATCGCCTCGTACGATACCCACGGGCAGTCAGGGGTGGTACAAACTCTACTCTGCCGGCACCACTTGTACCTATAGTAACAAATAAATAATCAATATTTGTTTATTTATTTATTTAGAACACCAAACAGCGCAACAAAATAAATACCTATGCTAGTTATAAAATAACCTTAACATAAGCCAAGAGACAAGTGTCCCTAATGTAACATAGCATTTTATCACTGAGCGGACAATCCTATAAGTAGGTACATATAGTTTTTGTTTTATAAGCTATGATACAAAAAATAAGTTATAAAAATGTAAATATTACTAATCTCTTGACACGCAGATATCAGTCAGGATAGTAGGTACATTATTAAAACTCACAATGGAAGGCGAGAGATACATAATGCATACCTATATATAAAGAACAATCAGGTAAAATCAAGTGAACTTGCAGCATACTAAATAATATATGAGTGACGAGTAAACATCAGCTTCCATACCAGATATTTAGTACGTGTCATGTGTGCGTTAAGGAGATACCCAAGACATCAAGATGATTTAAGAAAAAAGACCTTCGCATGCTATTCCTATAAATCTGTGATTGATTTTAGGTGATCTACATTCAGAGTAAGCGCCGCTACCTTCGTACGCTAAAGTACCAGGGTAACAGGATCATTAGGGCGCGCTCTACACAATCCCAGCCGCATCACAGCTGGTACAGCAGCATTCAGTCGCTCTTCGAGTTCACGATGTGCTTCCGCCGGCCGCAGAACTACGGCAATAATAATACGTCGCTTAGCAACAACCATGAAGTGCTGGTAGGTTACATGATAAGTTTTGTCACTACATATCGCCAGTAAAGTTTTAACAGTGCATAAGTATTTTTTTACGGTTTCTACATTTTGATGCCATCGGATAAAGATTCAATTGTACTTTTTTAAGAGCAATCAGGAAAGAGATAGCTAGCCAATATCTCTGCATATTTCGATAAAACAGACACTGCGTAAGTAAGCCTGAAGAGCCAACACAATGCACTTATTTTGCTCTCCTGTAAAATAGACATTTTTAAATTACTGTTACGAGTATAACTTCACTCATGATATATCTGTTTCATCTCTTTCTGTGCATTTTGTAAGAATCGACTAAGAAACTCTGGGGCGTGTGAAAAATTAACATATAATATATAGGTACAAATATACGTACACACACACATCAGCTTATATGGCAGTCCTCTGCAGGACATAGGCCTCTCCAAGAGCGTCATAGAAAGGCTATTGCCAATAGCCTATTGGCCATAGTCATCACGTTGGGCAGTGCGGGTTGGTGACTGCAGTGTGGTTTTCGGTCTATGTTGTCAACACAGAAGGTGCTGCTGTCCACCTTCCCAATGTATCAACAATATGGAAATACATACAATAAATAGCGTAACGCTAGCTTTCGGCGGCTTACAGTCAGTTTGGTCTGAACACGGCCTTAGTCTACTCATTGCGAATGACTTAATACTAGCGTGAATATCAAAATGTTTTAGGTAGTGAAGCGAAGCAAGCGCGGGAGGGAGACAACAAGTCCCGGCGCGTCCGTAAGTGCGAACGAGACAACGATGGAGCGGCTGATTGAGAAGATGATGGTAGATCTCGCTGATGACTCGGATGATTCTAGCTTTACGGTGAGTTACAAGAGATAAGAAATACATACATATATATCGAGACGAGATGAGAATAAGAAATATAAACATAACTTATACACTTGCACAGCCGTGTTCCCGAAATGGGGTAGCCAGAACAGCAGGATCTCACAGCCACGTTTCGCATACGTGCTTATGATGATGATGATGATGAATGATAAGTTGCTAGCTTATCGCCTGAGAGTATGCCCGAGTTCTTTGGTCAACTCTTACGACATGTACAGGAGATGATGTATTCTAATGAAGCCTCGCATGAGCACAGGAAAAAATAAATAGAATAGGTACGCAAAAACTTATTATAAATAATGTACATACAATAAGAACAAGGAGATGCAAGATACAAATCGTAATAGCACTAGGTACTGATGAGAAAGTAGTCACTGGGTACAGCTTTAAATGTGGGGATTTCAAAAGTGGGTCTCTAAAATTGTAGACTCCCGTAATCTGATTACGTACCTTGCAAAAGCGAATCAGTAGCAATGCGACAGGGAAAAGTGCACAATATTCGCTTTGAAAAATCAAATTCCTTTCATATTGCTGTTACGAAATATAAAATTTTTGTAAGCGATTAGCGAATATTATACAATTTACGCGATAGCATTTCTTTTGTAAATATACGTAATACGGGGCCCGAATAAATAAATAAATTTCGTTTAGGCCACATGTCAAACCAATACCTTACAACTAACTGTAACGGTTAATTTTCAGCTAACCAATGTGACAAGTGTCAAGAGTGATCGCTCAGACTATACGGCGGAATCTGATCAAGAGAACTTCAATGATGTCTCCACACCCAACAAGAATATGCCGAATGAAGTACCACAAAATAACGATCACTCCCCAAACAAAGCGGTTGTCGAAGAAATCAAAAGCCCAGAGAAAATCGTAGTCGAAAAACAAGTAGAAGAAAACGTAGAAACAGATGTAGAAGCCAAGAAGGAACAAGCCAAAAATGATAAGCAAGTCAAACCGGAAATAAGTGAAGACGCAGCCTTATGGCAAACCACGGAGATAAGACGCGAAATCACGTCAACTAAACAGGAATCGAGCACACTGATTGCGAACGAGAAATCACCGAAGAGCCAAGCGCCGAAAATCGACCAGAAAATTGGTACGAAAATTAAAAAACTGGTCCATTTCTTTGTCAAAAACGAACAAAAATCTAGCCAAAAGTGAGACTTTTGGTACGTTGCTATGTGCGCATTGCTAATTGTCTTAATTTGTTTTTAGGTAACGGGAGAATGCCAAAATATACACACGCAAAGAGGAAAGGTATATAGAAAGTTTTGGCTTGCATTTTTGCATACTGTTTTGATTTATTGAGCACATACCCACTTTAAAAGGACAAATGCCTGATTTCACCAACGTCTCCTAAGATTTAGAAGTTTCCTAACGCATTTTAAGTATTAGTTTTGACAACATTCGATTTCACCAAAGTATAAGGATTTCCTAACAGCTTAAAAGATCTAAGATTGGAAGCTCGAATTTTGGGCTCTTAAGTTTAGGTGACATTTTCGTGTACCTATACCTACGCGTGTTTGGATTTGTATTACCTACCTAGAATTCACGATTTCAAAGATATGGATAACATACATACGAGTAACTCAATTATGATAGTTTTCACGCTATTGAAGCAGTCGAAGCAGTACAAAGACGTAGCTTGTTTGCTTGGTGTTTATACCGCGAAAGCCCGAATTTCTTTCAACGACAGTTGACAGTGACAAGACAACAAAGTATTTAAAGCAAAGGCCTGTGTTGTATACAGCCTCATTTTACATTTTTTGGCCGTAATTAATAAATGTATTGACAAAATTTATATGAAATAAGGTTTTTGGCTATATTAAAACACATTGTACTGATATAATTGTAACTTATTTAAATTAATTTCGTTGTAGACAATTTTCAAAAATGTTGTCAAACAAACAAACACACGATTTTACGAATTCGGTTTTCGACATCACTATTATATAAGAAGTCCGTACTTTTTAGTCCCTATGTTGGTGAAAAGCAATTTAAGTTAGAAGTTAGTTTAGGAGATGTCTTTCTCTAAAATCTTCCTAACAAAGAGACCGTTTAGGTAGCACTGGTGAAATCCGGCATTAATCTTTTAAAAATATTCAATATTTTTACAAACAAGATATTCAAATAAAATATTACATGACTGCTATTGGACGTGTATAAACGTAAAAGATTTCATTTTTCCCCATTATAATTTGAGACGGTTGTCTATGTCGTCATCATTGACGTCAAAGTCTTTGCCATTTTAGTATGGAGCAAACGGAGCGTTTCAGGAACATTTTATTGGCTCGTATTTTTGAATTGCTGTAAATCTAAAATGGTTAAAGTTAGATATGCCATTCCAAGGGCAAACTTTATTAATTTTTTACATAAAATATAAAAATGAAATTTAAAAAATTCATGCATATATCCAATTGTTTCGCCTCTAGTGGGTATGTTCTCGATGCATTGTTTTAAACTTTCATTCGCATTCAACCACACATGTTTGCATTTTGTTTTGTCGTAAATAAATAATCATCCATTAGTGATTGAGGTAGGACATTCAAAATATATTATTCATTACTTTTGCCTATTTCAATCACTTTATCTAATAATATCATTTTGGGCTGGTTCCATTACATTAGACATCTTACTGCTTGTCATACATTCATTAATTGCATTTAGCTGCTTATATTTCAAAAACTAAAATATTGTTTGATGGATATTCCATACATTTTGCTGATTTCATTTGAACTGAAATGTAAGCGCGCATAATTTAAACATGGTTTCCTTATAAACGCGCGATTAAGTTAACTTTAGAGTTAAATAGATGAAGAAATATTGTATACCCATGATGATCTCCGACCGTATTTCGGCCAATGCTACCAATCTCTACGGAGATTGGCCAGGTACGCAGGAGATATTATAGTGCACAAGTGTGTGCGCAAACACAGATGCATTCTCTATTCCGTTATTCTCATAGTCCGATGGGACGGAAAGCCGACACGACCGGAGAGAGATCAGGCGCAGGACCAACGGTTTACGTGCTTTCCGAGGCACGAGCTAAGCGACAATTCTGCAATATTAAAATCTGTATGTACATGAAATAAATTCATTGGTACAGGCCCGTGACTGGGATCGAACTTACGCCTCCCGCTTGGAAAGTGCACGTTTTAACCACTGAGCTATCACCGCTTCATACCCATAATAATTATGTAAACATGTAAAATAAAATTAACTATTGTTTCAGACGTTCGAAGTGAGAAACGAGCCCTCGATATGCAATAATACTACGTAGTCTTACAAAGGTAAATAGTTATTACTATCAAGTCATATAATACAGTACATGGCTATAAAAAATTTACATAGCCATCACCCGCGAGTTGGACGGACATAGACAAGGTCGCAGGTATCGGTTGGATGCAGGCCGCATCCGACCGGTCGGAGTTGAGTTTATTGGGGGAGGCCTGTGTACAGCTGTGGACTACTCATTGCTGATAATGATGATGAGTCATCAACTTTGGAATGAGACAGTCGGCTAATTTTGATTCTAAAGAGTGTTGTCTCTATTCCAAGATGCACTACTAACAGTACTAGGAACTATATATTAGAAAAATGTAATAATTACATACATACACAAGATTGTGCTAAAAATGTGCTAAATAATCGACTTTAGAGCGCTTAAATCTAAACCTCTCTGCAATACGACATTATAAAAATTAAAACATATACTTTCTTACAGATATATCCAGTACAAGCAACACCGAGATGGAAAATACTCGTATATGCTGGATTTTTCATTATTTTTCCTAAATAGGAACAACTTGATGCCCACTGTTTGTTATAAGTTTAAATACCTAATTTAATATTTCTTATAAGTTTGAAGGTTTTATGAATTTGTGGTTACTCTGAAAGGTCTCTTTATTATATGTACAACTTAAAATAACTCACTCACGCTGACGATTTATTCTTTTAGTTAGTAAAGTAAGCATTCGAATCGAAAGTCATATCTCATGATATTAGGTATGAGTGTATGATTGTTAAAGCAACCTAAACTCATGTCGCTTAACATACAGGTTTGCTACTACTTCACAGAAGTGCCTTATATTATATTCCATTTCGGGATTTCGATTCCCAACGTCTAAAAAGCTGAAAACTCCACCAGCACTCAGCACGTCTATTATTGCCGTAATTCTTGTACTTTAGTGTGGTTTTCAATCTAGATTAGCATAGCAAGCTATACTATGGCATATTTCGTTTTATATATAAAATAAAACCTAACTCATTAAACTTTTGGAAATAATGTAAGCCAATCTAGAATTATCTATTTAAATGCACCTTGTTTTAATTTAGACGTACAATAATGTAAGTAAACTTCTAAGCACACGTATAATTATAATATAGGCCTAAAAGTGTCGTGTTCGCCGATGTGAAACTGATTCGTTACAATAGATCATTTAGGAGATGTAATTTTACGATGTAATCAATTTTAGGGCATCGTATTGTACCTACCTTTAAAATTATATAATCATAATGTCAATAGTTTGGCGGTAAAACTATTTTTGAATTCTTGAATCTAAATAATGGCTCTCTTCCCAAAAGTACTTGGATTTCCAAACATCTCTTTCCCGGAATGAAATGTCTTGTTGGAATGTTTGACTCTCAGGCATATCAAATTGTTTATAAAAATATAATGATTTCTCAATAAAATGATCAACAGAATTTAAAATATTGAACATTATTTTTTGTACATATTTTACATTTTTATACATTATATTAATATTACGAACTAAATCTATAATTACGTAAGTATAGATAACAGTTAAGATCTGAGATTGGTTATCCCTTAGATTAGATTATACTTAATTTATTTTCTTATTCTTATCCTAATTTAATCCTGTTTTAGTTTTTAAAAGTGCAATTTTATATTTAAATTTTAACTGAATCAAAAATGTTATCCAAAGAGTTGGCTGTGTATTGTCATGTTATAATAAAACTAAGACTGATAAAAGAACACTGTTCCTAATACATATTTTGTTTTGTCAATTCCATGCTCTATGAATCGATTATTTGTAGTTATATTATGCCTTTTAGTAATTATTGTGTAATGTTGTTATGTTATGAGAATTCGTTATTATGAAATATATTTTTTAATAAAATATTTAAGAGTTTTTAGATTACAATCTTCCCTAAGTTTATATTGTTTCAGAACACACAATTTGTACGTAGGTTGAATCACCGTTATTTCTGTTACATACATTATATTATTTATTTTCCATCTTTGCGCACAGAATAAACAGGGTGAATTTTGGTCGTCAACGTTCCCGAAAACTACGGAATCTCCTCATCATCACAATCATTTTTCTCCATGGAAGCATACCTGGGAAGTGTCTGGTTCCCAAGGTTCCCAAGTTCCAATTAGGGTCCAAAGTTGAGTAAATAGACTGCGTTTTTCTGCATAAATACACATACTAGCGCGTAGCAAGATTTTTTCACGAAAAATAATTAATATCTGTCTATGAAAAAACTAGCAGAAATACTAAACACTAAATTTCGCCCGATCCAGTAATTTAAAAAAAATTACATACATTTTTTTGGCATAAACTTATTCTATTTGATCTATCTATAGATTTGATCTGTATACAGGTGTTTTTTGGTTATCAACGTTTCCGTAAACTACGGATTTTCCTTATCACGAACATTTTTCTCTATAGAAGCATCCTTGGGAGTTGAGTTATTAGATTGCGTTTTTTTTTCATAAATGTACGTAGATGCGTGTAACAAACATTTATCACGAAAAAAAAGTGCCTATAAATAGTAACCAAAACACTGGACACCATAGGTACATTTCGCGTTATCAAGCCAATAAAAAAATTAAATGTTTCCCAGCAAAGTTTTTGGCAGAAACTTACATAATTTGATGTAAGTATAGAGTACGTACCCTTCGACGGTGGCAACGAAAAACAGTTTGTATAGTGCTGCAAATATGTTTAAAAGAAAATGGTCTATATGGTATGGTATAATAAGTATACATTATCATATTAATGTTATTTAGTAAATATTCATGAGATAATAAATATTTATTATTATTATTATTGTATCTCTGTTTAAATTCTCGGGACTACAGAGTCCCGGTCCTTTGAGAGGCATGCATCGGGCCGTGGCCAAGATGTAGAGGCCCTTTTAATATGGTGTGGGATACACATGGCGGATACCATCGCCGACCGCACAATTTGATACACCTGGCGATGGTCCCCGCCATGTGCAAGACTATTGGAGTGCAGATCTATGTCATGCGATGGAAACAAAGGTCATGGGCTATGGGGCTGAATGTTGGGTGGGGTTGGGTAACTGGGCTATTGAAGGAGACTAACGGACGCCTGCCATTACAACCAAGTCTCATAATTGTTTGGTGGCAGGCGGTGACTCGCCGACTCATTTCATGGGCCCCCTGAAACGGCCGCACGCATGGAGCGACAAAGGGGGCAACATTTGGTGAGCGGCTAGGGTGGAGGGGTGCCCCTGGACTTTAAACCGAAGCCAACTCGCCACTTACTGACGGGCACGTCCACCCTCTAGCAGTCATAGCTCTCGCGACTCCACTCTGCCCGGGCGGCGAAGGCAAGGCAGAGGTGGGGGAACTGTTCCTCGTCAGACCTCACTCCGGCGCCGGAGATGAGGAACAGGGTTTTCCCCCGGGAGCACTTCAGGTCCGTGGGAACGCTACCTCCCAACAGCTCGCCACAAGCTGCCCTGCGGGCTTATTATTATAATATAACTAAACTTGAATAAAAAATTAAATTTTAATAAAAACAAACACTGTTTCCGCCCGGGATCGAACCGGGGGCCTTGTGCGTGTGAAGCACACGTGATAACCACTACACTACGGAAACTTACAGACGTAGAGCGAAATAGTTATACAGACTCTTTTGTACCCTAACAACTTTTAAATAACATTGACATTTATAATCAGTCAAGTGTGAAACGCAAATGTTAACGATAACAGTAATATCGCGAAATTGCGAAATAATTTACGTAATTTTGTCCGCTGCTGTCTCAAACTTCTTTCTTACTGTTTTTTCTTCTCCGGCCGGCAGTATCGCGGCTACATCGCCCGCGGACAGTCGCGGACGCGCGTCACACTATTGTCGGTGTTTAGTTGTATTTACCTTTTAATCCGGAATATTTCGGAAAACCTCTCACCATGGATCCCGAAGCATTTTTAGATGTGGCCAATCAGGTCATAAAACTTAAAATGTACCCCTATTTCGATATAGCACACTCTTTACTCTGCGCTCTAGCGGTGCGAGAAGATTTAGGTGCTGGTAAGTATAGATTAAATTAGATGTAACGATTTGAACCTGGGATAATTATATTTTTTATACCTATTTCCGCGTTCTGTTTGTCGCTTTGAAGTTCACTGCAAAAGGAAAAGCAAATTATGGCTTGTTCTAAATCAGATGCCTCCAATAGTTAAAAATAGACTCTCCTGGGGATTCAAGTCGCAAAACTCTTGATGTGAATAATACGAGAGTTAACTATGTATGTAGGTTTCATAAATAGATATATTTTACTGAAAAGTTAATTATGCACATTAGTAAATTTGTAGCTATAGGTATAGGTAGCTATATCTTTCATAGGTTGTATTATATAGTTATTTGAATGTCGTAAAATATTATCAAACTCATAATAATTTATTAGGTATCTTATCATTCATTGCCATTTCTTTATTTGTTATCAAAATTAACATAAAAAAAAGGATTAGGTTATGTTTTCTTAAAACAAAATAATTATACAAAAAACATAGATGGCGTCATATGCGTTGGATTAATCTCATTGGTTAGTTTCACAACTCGACTATCCAGAGTTTTATATGGGTCACCATTAGATGTCGTTGTGCCAAGGGAAGACAATCATTTATAGCTCCTTTTTTCATGTCGGTAAAATAAAAAAGTTAATCACTATTTTAGAAAGCAAAGGCATGGTAAACTAAAACAAAAATAATCCAACCCTGGGCTCGTCCGGGATTTGAACCCGGGACCTCTCGCACCCGAAGCGAGAATCATACCCCTAGACCAACGAGCCACATTTGGAATTTGCGAAATTACCGACATCCCTTTGCAATTGTATACGTCATCAATTCCTGTCGTTTATGTTACTACCGCGAAGGAAGGACAATGAAGAGATGCGATTACTCGACCACGTTTTACAATCAACCAATCACATTATCGCGTATAAAACTGAATTGAAAGAACGGCACCACGTGATTGGTTATCTACTAAATGATAATTCAAACAAGTTCGATGGAAACTTACAGCAAGCCAGCATGTACTCCATGAACATTTCGCCTCTTTGGTATACCTACCCTTATCCCGTCCCTTGCGCAAAGAAAATCCCTGGAAGGGTAGGCAGAGAAGACAGATCTTCATTTCCTACGGTCTCGCTCGACACACCTCTTTAGCTTTCTCTACTTTCATTATATTCTTCATTCATAGTCTTTTACCTGTTCTCTAGAATTTCTCCAATTTCATCGGTAAAGGTCCGCCCCCGTATTACCTAACTAGCAAACGCAAAGCGATAGCGAAAATTGTACAAAAATCGCTGATTGCTTGTCAAATTCGTATTACGTAAAATGAATTTCAAAGGAACTTTGACATTTCAAGGCGAATATTGTACGATTTTCGCTATCGCTTTGCTTCGGCTTTGCTATTGCAAATTAGGTAATCAGGGGGCCGGTCTTCCCCGTTTGTTTCTGACCTACCTATGGGTCTTTTCATTCCAACCATCACATCCACTCTTTGTATGTAAAACGTTAATAAAACACAGATTTTCTCCATGGACACAGAATAATCCAACACCCCCTGATTGCAGGAGCACAGACCTTCTCCCGCAAGCACCCGCTGTCATGTTGGTTGTCGACCATGCTGGTGATCTTCGCCGGAGGGATGGTGGTCAACGGCTTGTTAGGAGAGCCTATGTTAGCGCCGTTGAAGAACACACCGCAGCTTATTATCGGCACCATTACTTGGTAAGCAGCATTAGTAGCTATGTACTTAGTAACTTCATCAAATTATTTAGGGTACTTACACCTAGCTATTTCATATAAGCTATGATAGCTAATAAGTACCCTTCTACGAATCCGTCACCGCGAGCCAAGCAATCAGAATTAAGAATTCTCTATAGGAAAGTTTGCGTTTTCGAGAAAAGGAACTAGCTATTTGGTGAAACGCACTATACGTACTGGTACTAGATGTCGGACTTTAACCAAACCTCCCTTCCCCAGGTACATAGTATTCTACACACCCTTCGACGTAGGGTACAAGGTGGCTAAATTCCTGCCAGTAAAAGTGGTGGCAGCTGCCATGAAAGAGGTCTACCGTGCCAAGAAGGTGTATGACGGAGTTAGTCACGCCGGGAAACTGTACCCTAACGCTTACGTTATTATGATCATTGTCGGTAAGTTATATTCTTTGGTGTATGCGCTTTTATAAAACAATCTTGATAACAATGAGATGTTTAGATTACCGTGTGTAACCTACCTAAGTTTCCTCGTACCTAATTTTACTAGGTTGCTATCCTTAGCGATTGATTAAAATACCTAGGCGCATGCCAGGTTCGAATGCATTTAGATACTTTTGACTGAAAGAAGATAATTTTAATGATTTTTACTAAAACTTACAATTCCATTGCACCGTATCATTCCATAACTATAACACCGCAATCGTTAATGTTAATTGATAGATGTTTGATTAATACCTAGGTATTCGTAAGTAAATGTTTTTTCTGTTATGCTTAATCATTTGAAAGATAGAATAAGAAATGAGGTGATCTGAAAGAAGTGTGGTATAAATGAGGATGTGGTGACGAAGATTGAGAAGGGTAGGTATGTTGAGGTGGTTTGGGCATGTGAAGAGGATGAGTGTAAGTAGACTGACAAAGAAAGTGTACAACGGAAGAGTGGATGGAAGGGTTGGAAGGGGAAGACCTCGCCGGACCTTTACCGATCAAATTGGTGAAATTCTAAAGAAAGGTCAGGTCAAGAGTACCTTAAACCGACAAGCGTCATGAAGAATATCATGAAAGTAGATGAAGCGAAAGTGGTGTGTCAGGATCGTAGCAAATGGAGATCCGTGATCTCTGCCTACCTCTCCGGGAAAGAGGCTTGATTTTTATGTATGTATTGTTTTATGTACTCAATCATAATATAACCACATAAGATATAATATGGTCTTCTTAATCATAACGATAATTACATGTAAGTACCTAAATGTTGTCTGTATACCCAGGTACCCTGAAGGGCAACGGAGCCGGTTTCACTAGACTAGTGGAGCGGCTGATCCGTGGAGCGTGGACACCCACCGCCATGGAAACCATGCAGCCTAGCTTGTAAGTATTACGAAAGTAGAATGAGTCAAGATTTTGCAAGCCATGCAAAATACTTCGGACCTTGGAGCAATATTTACCAACGAGTTGACCTTATTTGGAATCTTTTGGGTCTCCACTTCAGTTTATTAAATCTACTGTAAAAAAAATTATATGCGGGCGGAGGTAGTGATATCCTACCACAGACTTGGTATACAGTAACCTCCGTGTATCCTACTAATCCTTATTATTATAAATTAGAAATGATGTCGCTTCGGACGGACCCACCTCTGGGGGTTGGTATGATGGGTCTTGGGTGGATCTTTTGAATACCACCAAAATTAGTTGGCTACATGGGCTAATCCTGTTTCAACGTTCTTTTATGATATATCATATAATACAATATGGTCGACAACTTTGAATAACACGGCGTATTTAAATTCACAGCTACACGAAGGCATCGCTGGTGGCATCCATTATCTTCGTGTTGGACAAGAAGACAGACTTGATCTCCGCACCACATGCGCTGGTCTACTTCGGCATTGTTATATTCTTTGTATACTTCAAGGTAAGGTTCAAAATTGGATACCACTTTAGATAATCTAGCAATCAAACTGACCGAGAGTGGTTTGTATTGTATTACATACATCGAAGTTTCCATTAGAAACTTTCTATTTAAGTGCCCATTACACGCATGGAGTGCTATATCTTGGCAATTCTTTATAAAAAAAGGTGGCGCCACCATGGTATATACTTCTTGACATTCCCCAGTAAGTACTTAGGTACCAAACTACGCCATCTCTACCTGTACTGTACCTATGTAGGTATAATCTGTAGTTCATCGAGTTCATCATCATTTTTCTGCACTTGCCCCATTAATTACGGCGTCGGCGCAATATGGTTTCTTTCGGAACTCAAATTGCCTAGAATTAGGCGATTTTTACGGGCGGATGCCTGATGCCAACCCACCATACCAACCAACCATAATCTGTATACTTATTAATTAATGATGTTACAAGCTGCCATAATATGTAAGTACTTATATGTTACAGCTATCATCAATCCTGTTGGGCATCCACGACCCATTTGTGCCGTTTGAGAATCTGTTCTGCGCGTTATTCCTGGGCGGAATATGGGACTCGCTTGCCAAGCTGCTGGGCAAAGGACAGCCTAAGGAGGAGAGTAAAGACGCTAAGAAAACTAATTAAATGCTACATGTAAGTATAGGTACAAGTTAGGCTTTGTGTGACTCAAGAGGTCCCAGAAGCGAGAAAGATTCGTTTATTCCTATGTAAGCCATGTAAGCCATATCCAACATTGGATGTTGTGTTTTGAGTCCACACTAACTGAGCACAAGCTAACAGTGCAGGCAAAATTATTTGAAAAATTATAATTATTTGATTTAAACCAAGTATAGGGAGATTGTTAGCAGAATACTTGGTAAGCCATACTCGTACACCAGTCGTACTGCGAAGGGAGAGTCAACTCAAAAAATTAGTGAATGCTGATAGGGGTTAAGGGGAAAAGAAGTACAAAGCAAAGGAACAATAAGGGGATTGTATAAAAGACTAGTGGACGCCCGCGACTTTGTCCGCGTGGACTGCAGAAAAAACAAAATGTCGAAATTATCCGGGATAAAAATATTTTCCCGGGGATAAAAAGTAGCCTATGTGTTAATCCAGGGTGTCAGCTAACTCCATACCAAATTTTATCAAAATCGCTCTAGCCGTTTTTACCTAAAAGAGTAACAAACATCCATCCATCCATCCATACTTACAAACTTTCGCGTTTATAATATTAGTAGGAAGGAAGTTATAGGAGAAATCGAGGGAACTAAGGGAAGAGTACCAAGATGATGGCTGATAGGGATGGATGGAACAAGAAAACTTACTGTACCTATACCAATAGGTAATTATGAAGTGCCAAAGTAATTAATAATATTGAATTTCTTTCCAGATCAAATGACTATTGCTGCGCTTCCAACTGACACCGACAATACCTTCGCGGGCAATAACCCTTTAATATAAGAAAAAAAAAACATAAAAAACAAAAAAATAGAAAAACCTTTTAAATCCTTAAAAAAATGGCACAACGACCAAAGTTTTGATTTCATTATGTTAAAGTTTAAGTTGACTAGTCATAGTATTTTTTATTATTTATAAAATGCATAATAATTTTGTGTTATAGTGTGTAGTTTGACTGTTCCTAGGATTTGCCAAATATAATATACAAATTGTGATGTTATTACAACGTTGTAAGTACATACCTACATATAATCGTAAATATTCTTCCACTTCAATTTATTATTATGTACTAGTATTACCATAAGTTTACATTTTAGTATTGCCATTATTTCCCCTTTATTAGCATACTTATTATATTTGGTTGTGTGCATAAAATATTATTTTAAAAACATTGAGCATTGTAAATGTATTTAAATAAATTTTAATCAATGGTTTTAATCGAAACGACGACACGACCTATCGACTTCCTTTTGTCAGCCATATTGGATAACTCTTAACAGTTAACGGCTGTCCTCATTTTTAATAAAAGGATTAACATAAAGAAAAGGACACAAAACAATTTTAGTTTAGTATTTTTTACCAGGTGATTGTATTATTTTTAATTTAATTTGACATTGAATATTGCGATGAAAAGTCTGACCGAATCGCAGGGTGCTAGCGGTGAGGAAACGCGTTTCGTTGATTTTATTTTTGATGAAAATATCAAATTTTACAAAGGAAGTAATAAATTGTTTTTATTTATGAATTAGTTTTATTTTACCAGCTGACACTTACTTTACTTACAAAGAACCTACAACTAAGTTATCCCTCGTAGCATAGATGTCTGTATTCCTGCAAGCCTAGCATGACCTGCAAAACACGATATCATAAACCGATTTCTCGACATTTTGCCTGTCAAAACACGATAAATATGAAAGCCGCCATGTTGAATTTTGTAAAGAGACGATACGATAATTTTATATAATGGTGGCTGGGATCTGTCACAAGTGCTATAGTAGTGTTCTGAACACTGAAAGTATTTTATGACTTAAAATTTGTAATTATTTTAGTAAATGCTTAATTATTCGAGGGTCATTAAAATTTTGTCTTTAACCCATGGATAGTTTATCAGTAAAATCTCAATCCCATGTCATTTTCCCCGTAAGAGAGGAATATTTTCCTAATACCTAAACATCAATCGAAATCACCCATAATATTTTGGTAGTCATTTTGTATTCTTTTGTTTCAAATACTTGTAAGTTTTCCTTGGTGTTTCTTTCTCTTAAATAACACTGCGATACAGCAGTGACCGAATGTAAAATGAACGAATGAATCATAAATTTTGTGTCATAATGGAATAATGAACTCTTTTACAGTATAAAAGGGTACTTTAGTAGCGTTGCGGTGGCTTGTAAATCAGCAAAAGGAAATTGCATTACTGTTACATCAACTGTATAAGCCAAAATTGTCATACTTGATACTTCTATAGATGCAATTTAGAGCAAATTGGAGAAATAAAGGCGCCACTTTCTATGGACGTACTACCTTCTTTGGCTAATTATAGAACCCCGGTTGGTAAGCCTGAAACGTTCTAAAGGTCTTCTATACAACTAACTATTGTTAGTTGGGGTGGTCATGCTAGAGGGCTGCTTTTGTAATCATACTCGTATCGATGTCACATGCGCGCGCACATAACCACTTTTTGGTCTCAGATAATGAAAAGATACTGAGATAACCAAACATAGCAGTCACCAATTATGACTCGATGTATCACAAAGACAAAGGCCGCAGGACAGCCGTGCTTGATGAACGGATGACATCTAGATCCCTCTTCCCTATAGGCTCGTGCTCAGGGCCCCGCGATTAATTGGGGCCCTCCAGTGCCTACTCGATTACCAAAATAAACCTACGAATACGCCAAAACATTGCTATAATCACACCAAATGTCACAAGTACAGCGCCGAAGGTATTTTCGTTTCTCAGCGTCCTAGCAGTGATTAAACAGGTTAGGAGAAATATTGTACAACCCGAATAAGAACCCAAGACGCTGACCTCCAGGGGTAGCTGCTCCACGCCGTCTAAGAATATAATAAAATAATACAAATGTGTCAAAAGTAACTACTCCATAAAACCAACTAATCCATACTCCATTACATACATCCTAACTCGCAAATTGTGACCCAACACCTCGTAGCTAACACAGATCTTTTAGACATGAGTTAGCCGATACAATCTTACGGGTACCAAAAGAATGCTATGCTACATGGAGGAAATAAATCCATGCTCTGCTATACATTCTCATTTTATCTTATCGTAAAATCTTATCAATTTCAGCGTTCCAATCCGGTAAAAATCAAAGCTTGATAAGTAGGTTATCTTCTACTATCATGTATTAATCTACCGACCGATTATATTAAGTTTATAAATGCTCTTACCAAGGCACCTAGTAAATAAGTATTCGTTACATACCAAGGCAAGCAAGCAAGTAATTTTTTGTAACATCCACAGGTAGTTAAAACTATGTAGGTAGTCAGTTGCGTGCGTTGATGTCTTTTATATTAAATTAAAGTGCTTCTGCTTAGACAATGTAACAATTTCACGAGTGATAACGAGGTTCGCTAAGTTATCGATAAATTTTCACCAATTTGATTGACTCCGCTACAGCGGGTAGGCTTCATGACGTCATTTATCTAGCGCGCTGAGCAAGTGTTACCTAATTAATAATGAATTGAAATAGCCGATATCTAAGGATAAATACACTCAATTTAACTAAATATTTACGTTCAAATAAAATGGAACAGAGACAAATAATATAGAAAGAAAATAATTAGAAATCCATCAGAAATCGATAAATTATATCCAAACAATCAATAAATCCTGCTTGTACCACTTTCCCCCTCAAATCGTGGTTCCTCGATACCTAGCTACAGTTAAACATAGCTGCGTGTCAAGGTCATGGCTAACGGTATAACAGCAATGGATCTAAGGCGATATTCGGAAAGATGAAGAGGTCAGAAACCGGGCGCACGTCATACCGGAGCGTATATGAAAGCCCCAGTGGCTTTGAATTAAGATGAACTACAATAAATTTTTTCAAAGTTATATGAAAGTTTCTGAGTTGTTTGGTAATTTCTATATATGGCTTTGAGTTTAAAATATTGTGGATAGGTTGGCTATTTGATTATTTTCATAGTATTTCGCTTAATATACCGCTCTATAAATCTATTTTTAAATTAAAAGGGGTGTTCGATATAAAATGTTTATAGTTAAATGATATTTTCTCATTTTACGACAGCCAACTTAGATGAATTATAACTAGATTCAGTGGCAGCGCTCAAAAAATGACACTACAAATAGCTGCTCAATTGTATGGCTGGGCATCAATTGTCATAAATTGATACAAGCAAAGTCGGGTCTTATGGTAACTACATAAGATTCAAGTTTAAAAATCTAATGTAATGCTGTTATTACGTTTACATAGATTTACTGGTGCCACTTTTTATAAAGATTTCATTATGAAACCCTGCGTCTACCTATAAACACGTCACTGACAGCCAAATAAATATAATTATTGTGTACCATTATTATAAGCTAAACCTTTAATTCGTGGCTTCGGTGTGATAATCAGCCCAAGTTCGCAAGCAATCTGTGATGTGCAATTGTGTGACGGCATACCATGTTAGATGCGCGCGAGCAGATCCGCGAACCAAACGCGTCGCTCTCGACGGTATTTTAATTTATCTAAGTTTAAATTTATTAATAATACCAGTGAGTAGTGTGTATAAGTGCATGGAAAAATAAATATAGAAACGTGAGTAGAAATAACTGTAATTTTATTGTGAAAGTTTAGTACACAGATGTTGAGATGCGCCAATTGACGTGTTTGTCGATGTGGATCATAAAATAATATTTTTGATGAGTTATGGACCTATGTTATACAGTAATTTCATATAGCTAACTATAACTAACAAAATTAAAGACAAATTTTTATTTCTGCTTCAAGTGTAACCGGTAGGTAAGTTAAAATGCTTCGGAGATATGAGTGAGATATGAAACGAAGATGAATGATTGACACATCTCATAGTTTTTGTGGGTTAATTATTATTCTGAGCATAGATTTATTATTCTGAGGATTAAATAGGTATTTACTTGTCAAAATAATTCTATATAATTGAGGTAGTTTTGCTGGTTCTATATAACACATAGATGCTAATATTTATTTATTAATATTTAAATGAATCCCACAGAAACCAAACAAAATAATGGTGCTCTTATTCTCCTTCAAGACTCAACTTTCCGAGAAGCTTTATACGTCATAAAACTCATTATCCTCTACCTCTAGTTATGTAGACTACCAGAGGTGACTGAACTGGGTTCCGTCCGTCGTAAAAGGGTTACGGACTAATGACTAGCAGAATCGCATGTGCATGCAATTACGAGTATATACCCAACATCCAGTCATAAACTCGTCCCAGACGAATGGATTTCAATGGCAATCTCAAATTTCTAAGAAGTCAAGATCCCTCCTGGAAATCTGTATAAAAACAGCATACGGATCAACTTGATTGATTGACTATTTTTATGAATTTAATTCAATCAAATCCTATGGTGTTGAATGCACTTTATTCTTTGTGCTACTAATGTACCTATTATGGTCGTTCGATAACCTTCCTACCCTGTTTTATGGACTCTTTATCTTAGTATTTGGCTGGTAGGTAAACAGGAATAAAACCTCCCTAGCATTACAAAACTTTTATTTATTTATTGTTATTTTAAGAGGACTAACAGCGAAATTTATAGAACATATAAATAATAGCTATGACTTAGAACTATGCTAATAATAAGTCTCCACAGATAGCTTTAATAACATTAGTTGGTTCAGGGGAATACATAAATTAAGTCGGTACAGTAAGATACAGTGCCAGTCATATAATTGCAAACAATATACGAAAAGAACTAAATGTGGACTAATTTGTCAGGATACACAGAAAAGAAAGACTCAAACTTTAAAAGACTTAACTATCGGTCTTGTGCCCAGCTGAGTATTTGTTTATAAATCTACCAATCAACCCAGCTTTGTCAGAGTCAGAGGGTGCATGATTATCGAGTCATAAATGATGACTGATTAGCTCAGTCCTCATTTATAAGTTGATGAACATCGTTTTGATTCCAAAATTTGAATAACCTTTGAGTCCAATTAAATACATAAATCGTGATAGGGAAGTAATTCATATCAATTAATCAGCCTATCTGTATAACGTAATCAAGGATAGTAGACATCTTTGATTAGGTAATTCCATTAATTCCTAAGAAATCGGTCTGACTTAAAGTCAGTGACTTTGACGTCAGTAAACAATTCAGTAGTTATTTACTAAAGGTCTATTAAATTGTGATTGAGGATTCCAGCGGCGACATAAATAATTTAATTATCTAAGTAACAGCTTCAAATGTCAAACGAGGCGCATACGATGACCATCAGCTACAGTTAAACAATAAGCAGAATACATAAACCTTGATAAACATTTTGGTAGGAAATAGTAGGAAATATATGCCAGCCATTTAGCTATCATGAAACATCTTCTTCCTCAAGTAATACGTGATAGTCAGATCGTGACGGAATGAGGATAATGGCTAGCCGAATGGCGCAATAAGGTGGTCTGTGACGTTATTTGTCTTTGGTGGGTGGAAAATTTAAGGGACTTTTCTGTTTGCTGTCTCCCTAATCTTTATGGTGACCGCTCGACCGATGATATATTGTTAGCAAGAACACACGTAGTTTATTAGACCCTGAAACATGAGCGAATCCATCCCCCAGTACTCATGACAAATAGCAAAAGAGATCAAACATTAAATATGAGTGGGTAGAATTATTTAGTCCTCTTTTACAAAGACCTTTAAACTTCGTTAGCGCCTGCCATTTTTAACTGTAGTAGCCAAAAAATACGTTTGTTGACTTCAAAGTATGTTCATTAGTTGTCCATGTGCTCTAACTACATACGTCACTATAAAGGTGGGTTCCTACGGTCCGTGATATTGCGGACCGACGCGCACGAGCGCGCACCACGGACCGTGGGAAACAGAGCGTCCGTGGTAATGCAGACGCGTCCGTCTCGGTGCGTCTAGATCCGTGGTGATAAATGTAGGCGGACGCGGACCAGCCCGCACCGACACGCACCGTGGGATAGGGTCGTCCGTGGTAATTGCAGACACGTCCGTGGCGGTGCGCCCGATCCATGGCGAATGGATAGCTCCAGACGCGGTGCGCGCTCGTGCGTGCTCGTGTGGAGATTTCTGTAGGCGACCACATAAAAATTGACGACCATGTCGACGGCTGCATGGATGCAATAGCGATTGTGGTAGTATAGTAGTCTAATGGCATTTTTGAATACTCGTACACTCGCCCTTGAATACACTTCTGAATTTTTTTAGTATTTGCCCAGATAAAAAAAAATGCTACTTTATTCAAGACCTAATAGTTTTATTATTGAAATACTAAACTTTCCCTAATCTTACTTGAGGTAACAGCGATTACGGTATTTTGAAGAAAAGTGCTTTTATACACTTCACAACACATTAAAATTACACATTACAACTTGCATAAGCCTTTAACAGTAATTTACCTATACAGGGTGCTTGTGACAGCCAGGCAAATATTGATATGGCGACTTCAGACCATGATTCTGAGGCGAAAACCACAGAAAATTTTCGCAGGAAAATTCGAAATTTTTCCGGCATTTTTTCCATTTTTCAGGAAAAAAATTGTGTAGCTCATTTATGTAGGCCTTAGATAATGACTTAAAAACAAAATTTTAACCTATGGATGATTTTCGAAAAGAAAGCCCCAAAATTTCAAAATACTAATGAACCCCATTGGATAGTCATAAAGTGATTTATAAAACAGCAATGTACTCGTATCACACAATAACCAAATAAGCTAATTTAAATAGTCACAGGATCACCCGATACAATTCGCGCGGAAAGCAAACTTTGCGGATAATCAAATTAAAAATATTTCCTGGGAGTAATAACACTGTCGTCATAACAATGGTACTTGTTCAGTGTTTCATTCAGTATTTGCTTGGCTGTCACACACACCTTGTATGTCTACTGGGTGATTTTTGGTCGTCAACGTTCCCGAAAACTACGGAATCTCATCATCACGATGATTTTTCTCCATGGAAGGCATACCTGGGAAATGTCTGGTTTGCAAAATATTAGGGTCCAAAGTTAAGTAAATAGACTACGGTTTTCTGCATTAATGCACATTGACGCGTGTAGCAAGATTTTTCACGAGAAATAATTAATATCTGTCTATGAAAAAATTAGTATAAACACTAGGCACTATAAATTTCGCCCGATCAAGTAATAAAAAAATATATAAAAAATTTACATCGTTTCCCAGCATTTTTTTCGGCATAAACTTACTTAATTTGATGTATAGATTACGTACCCTTCGTTAAGGGTGGCAACGAAAAAACATCCTGTATACAGGGTGTAACAAAAAGGTTATGTTAAGCGAAAAGCTATGTAAATAGCCCACTATAGAGAACCTATCCACAAAATTTGAGATCCGAAATCACATGTTTATTTTTCCCAATAGTATGGAGAATTTTTAAATATCTCAGGAATTTTCATACAATCTTGAAAAGGAGCTTATAGTCGTGCTTTAAACTATTTCGAGTCCGCTGTACAAAGTATGTACTGTAAACAAACAACTTGTACCAAGTTGTGAATAAGGTTTTTATAGAAATATTATCCTAGTTTTCTTAGACATAAAGAACATAAATGAAATTGTATTAGGCGTTACAATTTGGAAGTTCAAACATTCACTATGGGTGTGCCCACCACCGGGCCCTACACCCTCCACTGACCCACGGATCTGATAATTCATAACTGCGAAAACAGGCACTTGCACTAACTACAATCGCCAGTGCTCGGGTCTGGTTTCGCGTGGCGATTGTAATTAGTGCAAGTGCCTGTTTTCGCAGTTGTGAGTTATCAGATCCGAGGGTCAGTGGAGGGTGTAGGGCCCGGTGGTGGGCGCATCCATAGTGAATAAAGAACATAATCGTGCTACAAAATAAATACCTTCAAGTATTCCATGGTTACCGGGCGCCGATGCCTAGGTACTAAAGTATTTCAGAGAAAATAGTCCTTATTTCAATAAGGTTGCGTGTTATAATCCCGCTGGCAAAAAAAATACTTTTTTTCTTTAAAAGTATTTTCTTTCAGTTAGCGCGATTCTACACCTTAATAGATATAGCCTAAGGTTTAATTTATCACTACGATACTTGTAACGTAAAGTCTTCCACGTATTTCGGCCCAGACCGCCGACGACCACGGACGGGCACGCACCGTGGGATAGCCTCGTCCGTGGTGCGCATTCGTCCGTAGCCGTCGGCGTGTCCGCGTCCGTCTGCAATATCACGGACCGTAGGAACCCACCTTAACATAGCGAATCGTTGCTAGAATACTAATATATTTACTATTTACCAATTTACCATATACACATAGAAGCTAGAACCTAGGTAAAGGCCATCGGACTATTATCCTTCTACAAAACCTCATAAATCTTAATATACTTACGAGTACTATCAAAGTGCACAGGTCATTTCAGTCAAATGCATCTTACCTACATAGGTAGGTGCATAACTTGTACCGAAATGCATTAGGTAGGACATTCTATCCTGTAGGAACACATATCCCTTATTTCTTCTCCTTACTCTTATTTTTCTATGTCCTTGCAGAACAGATCAAGATATGCCGAAATTCAGGACAATCCTGGTGACGGGCGGCGCTGGCTACATCGGTAGCCACTGTGTAGTGGACCTGGTAGAGGCCGGGTTTGAGGTCGTTGCAGTAGACAATTTCGCTAATGCTGTGGGAGATGACGAAGGCTCCGCAGCGCTTAAAAGGGCCGAGGAGATCACGGGCAAAAAGATAGCATTCTATAAAGCAGATTTGCTGAATAAGTCGCTGATAAATGATATATTTGATAAGGTTTGTTTTTAATATAAAATTTTGGAGTCTATAATAATAACAGTAATCACAGTCAATTTGGGAATGTATTTCTCTAATAATTATAGATAATGTTTTCAGCACAATGTGGACTGCGTGATCCACTTTGCGGCATTGAAGGCTGTAGGGGAGTCTATGCAGCAGCCTCTGCTCTATTATCAGAACAACATACTTGGCATGCTCAATTTAGTAGAGGTAAGAATCTGGGACGGGTCCTAGTCCCTTTTAGGACGTGTTAGAGAAAAGTTAAGTCAAGAACATTCAAATCCGATGGAGAATTTGATGAAAGTGGAACGAAAGAGATGCGGTGTTTAGAGTCATAGAAGTGGATCTAGAGTTCGTTTCAAAGAATAGTACGTGCCTATAAACATGTTCATGATTTGGGAGTTTTTTTTACCAAGCCTCTGTTATAAGCACATGCTATATGATTTATATGTTCTCGTAGATATATATTATACCGTACCAATTAAGCTGTCCAACAATTTGAGTCTGTCTGTATTGCTTTCTCGTATTTACTGGTCGAAGCGAGAAAGAAAGTTTAGACCGAGCCCAACCGCCATTACGACCTACTTGCCAGCATTTTCACATATAAATTAACTTAAAATCGCTCCATGTTAGTTAAATAAAATGACAGGTACCAATCTTGGGGAACTCAGACCAAGAAAAATATGAAGTCTGTCCGCGTAGATACTAACCTCACCGATGCACAAACAGCACTATAACATTAGATCATTTGCCCACTATTTTGCCCAGGTGATGCGTTCGCACGACTGCTATCAGATGGTTTTCTCTTCATCGTGCACAGTCTATGGAGAGCCGGAACACTTGCCTATCACTGAGACACATCCCACAGGCAGCATAACCAACGTGTATGGACGGACCAAGTATTTCATAGAGGAAATGCTGAAAGATCTGAGTGCTGCTGACAAAGTAAGTGACCTTAGCTGGAAAGAACTATGTAAGCTGATCTTTACGGGATTACAGAGTCCCGGTCCTAGCAGAGGCGTGCATCATGCCGTAGCCAAAAGTAGAACTATTTCAGCTGATCTTTAGAATATTAGAACCAAAATTAAAAATTTAGACGTAATTCTATTGAAGGAGCAATATAGACGTAAACGACATTGAAGCAGTCTATTATAAACACGATATAAGTAAAACGTTATGTACTTATAGGTATAATGTGGGCCCTTTTCCGGACTTATATGCGGATACAAGTCTGATATAGTCCTGGATGAATAAGCTTCTGGGATAATTTAAAAACTACTTTTTGCTAATTGGGTAGATACTTTATTTCAAAATTCACGGGATTAAAGAGTCCTGGTCCTTGCAGAGGCGTGCATCATGCCGTAGCCACGATATAGAGGCCCTAATGGTCCTCTATATTTGATATTACACTCCCTACCGAATATACCTGTCATATTTAATCTCTATATGTCATGTGGTTTTCGTGGTTTGTGAAATTCCTGTTTGTGCCGTTCCCATGGGAATTTCGGGAATTACACCTCCTAACAAACATACACACCAAATTTCATCTGTGTACGTCAAACGGTTTATTTTTATACTTATTGAATAAGCTTTTGTTCCAGTACAATGGAAATTTCGGTAAAAAGTTGGGATTTTTGGAACATGGGAATTTTGGGAAATCCGTTCTTAGTACTCTCTTATACCTCCGAAAGAACATAAACACCAAAAGGGAGTGGGTGTAATTAACTTGTGAAATTTAAAATTTATTTGTACCTATACATGTGTCCGTTTCTTCGTGGGGTCATGTAGTATCTTGTTTTCGCATTTTTTTTTAATTTTGACTAATTTTACACTCATTTCTGAGAATTTTCCCGACGTTTCCATTCATCATCGTTATCATCCATCATAAATTCAGAAATCATCAGTACTAAAAACAATGGCTGTATGGATGCTGTATTCCCCATGCTATTTCTTCGGGATAAACAAAAAAAACAAATTTCATCTGTCATGTTGTGTCTCTGTTCGTCACAGAATAATAAATTCCCAGAACCCGTGGATCACGCACACTTTTGAAGCAACTTTTTAGTATGTAAAATTTTTACAACCTATTTACTGTATCTAAACAACTTATAATAATCATCGATTTGGCTACAATCGGCGGGTAAGATGAGCGGAAGATGCGGGATTTTTGACTCGTTTTTGCTTTACTACCCGGAATACATCTGTCCTTGATGACTCCTTCTGGGGACTTGTTATTCTATCGTGTATGTCAAACTTATACCTCCATGCGTCAAATGGTAAATGTTTTTTGTATTTAATTCATGTTTATTCCAGCCCAGAGGAAATTATGCGAAACCCTATAGCCTATGTTCATCCGGGTCCAATAAGGATTCTAACGGTGAAAGAATTTTTGAAATCGGTCCAGTAGTTTCGGAGCCTATTCGATGCAAAAAAACAAACATACAATCAAAGTTTACTTTTTTATAATATTAGTATAGATATAGATAATGGAAAGAATGGAAACTATTGTTAATATTAACATAAGTATACAAATTATGTATGCAAGGACAGTTAGTATAAACTAGCACATAAAGAGATGCATGTTTTTCATCTTCCGCTTAATGATGATTGGCATATAAACATTATTTATAAATGACGATTCGAACAAGAATTTCATGAATGCACAATTATATCGGACGAGTTATATAATTTACACATGTCGGTAGGGCCGGTATCCATAACCGGTTATTGAGACATATTTAACTTGAACTTACCGGAAAGTTCAAGGCGAGCTTTGCGACACCAACATAAATAGGGCAAAACTTGAGATTGATTAATAATTTCCTACTTACATACATACATACATTAAGGTCACGCCCATTATCCCCCAAAGAGGTTGGGCAGAGGTGTGCTTACACACCCACTTTTCACCAGTAAGCCTAATAAGTCCCACGTGGTAAGTGGTGAGCCTATCGCCACTTTTCGGGCACAAATACCTACAACAATCTGGCGTCCAGTAACGAATCCAACAGGAAATGTTTCCGTGCTAAATTGGTATCATTTCACTCAGCAGAAAATCATTTATGATGACACAGAAGTAGGTAACTTTATCTACCTGCAAAGCGCTTTTAAATACCTAATAACTTGCGTAAAGTGAAAGGCGTATAAGCGAAGAAATATTGTTTCTGACAACTTTGGAAAAAATATTCAGCGATAAAAACAAACGTTCATAATTTCTACGTACCTACATTATTTCTCAATACACTTTGTCTTCTAAAAATAGCTCTAGGTATTCTGCAGAGCCCACTAACTGAATCGGCGGTTAATAATAGTAATAACTACGTAATATATTTGTACATCTCAACTATACCCTCAAAATTGGTCAGAAGTGGCACCATGTGGTTCTATCGGCCCTTGGTACCCTGCCTAACCCGTGAGGGATAAAGGCGTGATTATATGTATGTATAAAGACAGAACTACAAGATCACAAAGGAGGTCCCTCGGCGACAAGTTGTAAGCTCGTAAGAATCTTCTCCTTCATTTCAGAAATGGAACATAATATCCCTGCGATACTTCAACCCAGTGGGGGCTCATCCATCAGGCCTAATAGGAGAGGATCCGACCAAGGAATTCACAAACCTCATGCCGTTCATGGCACAGGTGGCTCTGGGCAAGAAGCCGGTGCTCACCGTCTTCGGAAACGACTACAACACTCCCGATGGAACTGGTAAGCATGTTTTAGACTATAGGGTACCCACGACTGTTTTCTCAAAACGGGGTAGCCAGAACTAAAGGATTATTAAGGAGTTCCCACAACCACTTTTAAGTAAGGTTGCTTCTACTAAAAGCGGTTCAACTATGGCAAGTAAGAATCTTGCAAGGTACCACGGAGAAAATAAAGAGAAGGGAGGCGTTACTCGTACTAGGTTTATTTCATGCGGGCGACAGGATACAGGCAAATGCCAGCCAGTGATTGGTTCAAACTGTGCTAAATTAAACATATTGACGTTCGCGGTGTCACGTCTTCATCCGTGGTAAGTACCATACTACGCCAACTACCATAGAGATAGTAAAACTAAACGAGATTTTCTTCCAGCAGATAAATAAACAAATTAAAAAAATATTTATACTCGTAATTTGTAACAATATTATACTTTGTCGGCAGGCATAAGGGACTACATACACGTAATGGATTTGGCGAGTGGACACTTGGCAGCCTTGAAGCTAATAAGCGACAATCATGTGGGACTGAAAGTAAGTTAAAGATGTGCATGCGCAAGGGACGAATCTAGGATGTTTACTAGATCCCACCCTAAACATCATAACGTCCGTCCCCTGATTACCTAAAAGCAATATCAAAACCGAATACGCGCGATTTGAGTGTGTGCGCGCAATGAGCGCTCAGCGTCCTCCCGCGCCCCGCACCCGCCCCGCGCACACACTCTCAATTATCGCGATCGCGCGGTTTCGGCTTTGCTATTGCTTTTACGTAATCGGGAGGCATACTCAAAATTTTTTGACCCCGAATTAAAACTGGTTTTACCTTCAAAATTCAAATTCAAAATGCTTTGTTCATAGAATTGTATAGCCACTAAAGCCTAAAAACACAGTCCAAGCAAGTGTTCTGTGCTTAAAGATTTCTAGTGTACCTAATCGACCTAAGGTTGTACATTGTTGTTGTATTGATAGATTTCCATGGTCTATGATCACTTTGTCTGGTTCTTTTGTTACTGATAATACCTTTCATTTACTAAGTTTTGACCAGCTGTTTGGGTCATCATAAATTTCTTTTATAACTGGTCTATTTTTCTGCATAATACCAAAATACCTAGATTAATGTATTTACAAATAATTTCAGGTATATAACCTGGGCACAGGCCGAGGAGTGTCGGTAAAGGAGCTAGTGTCAGTCTTCGAGCGAGTCACAAACACTAAGATCCCTCTAAAGTATGTTGAGCGACGCTTGGGCGACATCACAGCGATGTGGGCCGATGCGTCGCTGGCCAAGAAGGAACTGGGGTGGAGCACTAAATACAGCGTCGAGGAGATGTGTACGTATTTACTACCCCATATACCGGTAGCCGTGTGGTGCCGGCAGAGTAGTTTTGTACCATCCCATGCCTGCCCGTGGGTATCGTACGAGGCGATGAAGGGTTTCCGGGAGGTGGGCAGCAGAGCCTCCCGTGCTCCCGTGGTGTACCCTGGGGGAGGCCTCTGTCCAGCAGTGGACTGCAATAGGCTGAAGACATACCGTTATAGCTTTCTGAAATAATTCCATGTGAGTGGGTGACACGACAACACTGCATGAGCTGTCTGTCTTCCTTTTTGTGAATGATGAGCAACGCACAGCCGAAACTTTTCGATGTCGAAAGTTGAAATTTGGCATGTTTATTACTTAAAGATGGAGAGTGCAAGGGCACAGTAACAAAGGATTTTCCGAAACTCAACGTGATAAAATAGCCATATAGCTGACAGTGCCGTAAATAGCCTTTTCTGCGCCTTGTGCGAGCGTCTATAAATGCGCCCTATTTAGTCCTGATGAGTCGGGCCATTCTTGCGCCCCCAGAGTATACTGCCTATGCCTGGACACCGGTGGCACCTATTTACAGCACTGATAGCTGACACTAGTATACACCATGCGAATCCTAGACATCTGGATTAAGAGCCAGCAGTCAAATAAAAGTCCCACGGTTGCTCCGCCCACATACCCCGCCACCCGCAATGCAAGGATACGCGTTAAGATCTGCGTAGTGTTAAAATTCGAAATTCGCGCGCTTTCGAGCAGGCGGGTCAACGCTAGGTCAAACGCAGAGAACATAAAAACCCATAGAGTCGTTATTATAATTGATTTCAATGTTATGTTTATTTTATTTTTGATTGCAAAATACAATTAAATTAAATTAATTAATTTATTAATAAGTAATATAGGTATGTTAAAAAATCATTCATACAATAGAACACATTACCTGCATCATAGTTATATTTATGTATGAAATTCATCCAATGCAACAAGTATTAGGAAGTTTTGAATAAAACGAATTAATGGTAGATATCAAAGATTTATTTTATATATCACAAAAAATAGTATCCGATACATATGTGAAATGGGACCAATTTACTCATGTAGATCGCTTTTAAAAAGGCTTTTAGGTGAGTCAATATGTTAAAATGTTACAAGTAGTAACTTAACAAATTTTAATATTAAGATGATTATGTAAAAAAATGCCGTTTCATTTAGGTAAATTGCTGTATGTTAAATATAAATAGTAGGTGTTTTTTAAAAATAAAGGGTTAACAGGTATGTATAATGTGCATTCGCAATATTAGCTGTGCATAAATAAAAAAAACTTTATTTAAAGATAAATAGCGGTATGCGTATGCCACAAATATAAATTGCAGTTTGATTAGCAATATTCTCATTTGAGGATTTTGCTGTGCAGTCAGTAATTTTGATACGAATTCCAATTATTTGTGACTATAAAAAATCATTTTATTTGATGTGCGTTTAAATACTATACAATTAAATTAAATGATTTTTCTTACTAATCCTCTACACTCCCCAAGAAATATATATGTACTATTTACCTTATACAGTAAAATACCTTCTGTTCTATGCTCCATCTCATCTGTTACCATCAAACTGTCAATCGGAGAGCTAAAATATGAAATGAGAATAGAATTATAACCTATAGAAGTATAGTCCGAAGGCCGATTTTAGGAATTTTTATGGGTGCAAATTTGAACCAATCGCGGTTCTGTCATTCAGTGCTCAGCGGTCAGTGGCTACGTGTGTATGTCAACCTAAAGGACTTACCATGACGAAATGTGCACTGAGATCCTGCCAAAACTATGCTCAAAAACATAAGAAAATAAATAACATCACATTTCACCGGTAAATATTTGATTTTCTTACGTAATTTCATTGATAAAACAATAAATACACAATCAAATTTTCATATTTTTTTATCTGTCATTGAAAACAAAATGTTGCCATAAGTGTGAAATTTTACCCTATTTTTAAACATGCAGATTGTAGGTAAAAGTAGTTGGATCTACTTTGTCTTTGATTGATTGTGGAATTACCTGCAAGCTCTCTCACCGAATTATTTAAAACTATACATATAGTTACTATAATATTATGTTTAAACAGTAGATCTTTAAAATGGGCATCGTTCTTTCCTTTATTGAATGAAATAAAACCACGGAGAATGGCCTCACAGCTTTGTTGACATAATGACAAATTATTCAGAGGGACAATTTTTAACAGAATATTGTATTTTTTTGTCACACTTTTGGACCAATGATGTGGAAAAGTCCGATCATCTCCTTTTAATATATTTAAATTTCACGATAATTCTACAAGAGTGTGCAAATCAGTATACTTCTCAACATCAATAATAATTTTATCGACTATTTCCCCACATCTAGGGAAAAAACATTTTTAAGGCAACATTAATTTTATGTCATGCATACGTCAAGTCGATATTTTATGCCTATTTTTTCGCCTTGCGTTTGGTTGGAACACACTTTCTATAGGTTATAATTCTATTGAAATGAGTTTAAAAATATCAAAAAAGTTTTAGTAGCCAAAAGTGAAAACAAGTGAGCAAAAACAACAAAATTATAGCAGGTAGGTAGGTTCTCACTCACTTTTCTTCAAACATTACAGGTGGTATTAGTTCGGTATAAACTTTGACGGGCGACTCCAGGACTTTTTGTTCGGCACAATTTGTTTGAATTCTATAAACAAAATATTGTAGAAGGAACTGCTACCGAAGATGCTACGTAGTAAGTAAAGATGGGTCGGATTAGGTAAAAATCGTATCTGTTCGACCTAATACATACTAATATTTATGCAATATGGCCGTTCCATTACTGCGATCCATTACGTATTAGATAAATACGTAGAATCTTTATTCGATGAATATTTAGTATCGGTTTTCGGTGAATGATCCATTATCTAATAAATACCTACGTAGAAAGAATAGTTGTGGAAATAGAAAATATCGTGATAGCGAAATGCATTTTTTATATTAGGTTAAATTTTTTATATTTAGTTAAATTGTTTTTAGTTTGTGTCACATATTTTGTTTAAATAAAGGATTTAAATTTTGTAAAAAAAATGAAAAAAAAGTCTTGTCTGTACCCGGATACGAACCAGGAATATCTGATTTTCGACTCCGCCGATGTAACCGCTGGGCTATTTTAAACTTAATAGAGACGGTGAAAATTATCTTCATATTCTAATGATATTGTAGTATTTTTGCTAAATAATAAAATTGAAACTTATAGTATATGCCTTACGGTTGATTTCTCATAATAAGATGATATTTTATGCGATACCTAATACCTAATGTCGTCTTGTATCTGAATGCTGGGCCGTAAAGAAGAAGGATAAAAATCAATTCCATGTAAGCAAGATGAGAATGTTGAGATGGATGTGTGGAGTTACAAGAATGGATAAAATAAGAAATGTGTATATAAGAGGAAGTTTGAAAGTTGCGCCGATCACAGACAAGTTACGAAGTAACCGTCTGTCTTGGTACGGGCATGTAAAGCTATATTATGAGTCTATGATGTAAAGCGACGGGATGAAAGGCATATTTTACAGAGAGCTTTGTGTATGAGTGTGGATGGATATAAAGAAGAGGTAGACCAAAGAAATGTTGGATGGACTGTGTGAGGAAGGATATGCGTGTACTGGGAGTGAGCCATGAGATGACGGATAATAGGGATGAATGGAAGAAAAGTACATGTTGTGCCGACCCCAAATAAATGGGAACAGGGCAGGAAGATGATGATGACCTAATCACGTTGTATTAGGTACCGACTAGTATTGAAAAATACCTATTCCAATATTTATGCCTCACCTGTAGTAGTAAGTAAGTTCCTTAGGTGGGTGAAAGATATTGTACCTACATATACTCGTAAATGTATATAAAATTTGTGTATGTGCTTCATGTGTAAAGCAGTGCGCTTATAGAATACTTCTCATGCTGTGTGTGTGATTTCGGAACTAATTTCTTTTGTAGACTTTTACATAGATAAACAAAGCAACTAGCGCCATCGTTCAAAGGAATTCTACCAATTTATAAAGGTGAAAGTTTGTATGTGTGTGAGTGTGTATGTTTGTTACTTCATCACGCAAAATCCTGAAATGTATGGAACAGCTGATTTTTTTCACTATATCGGAGTTGGCCCCATAGTGAAAGTTGTTTCTTTTTACTTTCCTAGTTTCGTGTCAAAGGCAAATCACTAATTTCGGAAAGACCTTATATTAGCTTAGGTACGTATCAGAATAACACATTATACTTTTTATCCCGGGTAAATATTTTATCCCGTAATTTCGACATTTTGTTTTTTCTGCTGTCCATTATAAAATGCATTCTCAGCACTAAACTTTATATACTTACTAATTATGATTATAGCTACTTACACCTTTGATTCTCTCCCCTTTTTAGAAAATTCTCTCCAACGTTGAGCCATCTTCCTTTTGGAAACATATTTTTTAGTTTTATTTCCCATTAGTCCGAACTCAATCGAGTAATACCTACACCACAAGATAATAAAAAATGCCACTGCCGTGGGCGAAAGCGACATAGACCCTACGTCGTCGGCGCACAGCGCGGTACTGAGCGTCAGCGGGCACGAAGTTACTATTTAACGCTTTTCAGTAAGCATTAGAGTAGAATATCGCTTGCACGCTAAACAACTGATTGAGCTCAGAAGTAAAGGGCGTAAGTCTCAAAAAGATTTTTATTAATTGTGTGTTCAATTATGATTGTTTTTTAATTTTGGCTTTACAAAAGTTTACTATCATTATTATCTTGATATCCGAATTTATTTTAAATGCCTACCTCATGTAATAGCCGAAATAAAAGTAAAAATGACTAAAAAACATGTCGATTTCAAAAAACAAAACTATCGAGCGAAAATCATTAAATCATGTTTTTGGCTTTACATGACATAGTTAAGGGTACTAAGAATATAGTGTAATAGTCTCACATTAAACAAACATGCACCCGTTTCAGCATATTTCATCAAAAAGATGCTAAATAAGGTCTGCCTCCTCTTAAGATAACAACTTACTGTCAAGCGCCACAGTAGGTACCTAATGTTATTTAAATTCCCCAGGCACGGACTTTTGGCGATGGCAGACGATGAATCCCGACGGATACCCGAAGACCAACAAGACGAGCATAAAGATAAACGGGAACAGCTAGCAATCGCGCCTAGTCATTTTTACGCACTAATAAATAAGATTATTTACGACTACCTTGTTTAACATTTGTTTAATTAATATTTATATTATAGTAACTTAAGCACTACTTAAAGTGTGTTAAGTAGCTAACTTAGTGTTTCTTTTAAATACATAGAATTTTTTGGGTAAGCCTTCTATAGAATTATAACTATATTACTGATTGAAAAAAATATGGATTAAAATAAATCTAAAATCAACATATTTAACTAGTTTATTTACGTGACTTCTTCATACAAGGATATATGCTGCCATTTGAGGGGCTCATAGCCTACACTAGTAGTATCTGGTAGGAGGTACCTGGCAAACAGCTCCAGGGTCTGGGGGTCAGTCTTCTTCAGCAATGGAGTGAGGAGTTCTAGAAAACAAAAGTTACAAAACTCAATAATATTCCTGCCTTATAATTGTATAATATCATTGATATAATCACTTACTATGTGAAAGTTGTGTGAAGGTGTCTGGATGTTTCCTACTCATTTACACAAAAATTACCAAACTCATTTTGATGAAACTTGTATTATACAGTCAATACATTACACACCTATAAAGGCTGAATTTTTAACAAGGATATAACATTTACAGTGTTATTACAATTCTGTGTCGTAAAATTAAAGACACTTTTTTATAAATGATATTTGACAGCTAAATAAATGTGTGGAATATCTGTCAAATTTAGGTAAAGTTCAGCTAAACAATGTTTTAATTGTTGTGTAATAACTGTTATGGTAGTATTATGTAAAATAGAAGACTTACCTAATAAAGGTGGCTTATGAGAATGCAATGCACTAGGTATGCTCATAATCAGTTCCTCATCATCCACATTTACATCCCCAACTGTGCCAAGGATCAACCTCTCATATGGTTGCTTCTGTGTTCCAAGACTGAAGTTACAAATAGGTTTCATATCAACAGAGAGTTTCAGCCAGTACCATGTAGCTGCATACTTCACATTCCATCTTGGAAATATAATATCTTTCACGGCGGCTATGTTACTTGGGGAGTTTGTGCACCATACTGCTACCAAGCAGTTGTCTGCGAGGATATTCTTTACAGGTATATTTGCTATGTCTTCATTGTACATCATTGAGTAACTGAAAATTTAAGTTAAGACATACACACTGGCTGTGTTCCCCAAAATGGGGTTGCAAAGGACATCCTACAGCCACATTTAACATAGAGGGGTCAGATGTTAAATTAAATACGAGTTGTTGTTAAATGGAGAGAAGTGAACCTGTATTAGGAAAAGAGAGTTCATTTCAGACTAGTGCTAGGTAATTATAATTACTTAAAAAACAATACTTTTTAAAAACTAAGCCCACTAAAAACAACCTACATATGCAAGCAATCCCAATTTGTAAACAAATAATGGATTTCTTAGAAAGTTCGGTATGTATGATAGCAACATGTCGTGTAGCACAGTTATGAGGAGTTGTAGCCTACCTAATAAATATATATAATACCTACCTAACGAAATGAAAAGAATATATGAGTTACACGAATTTATTTACAACACAAATGAACACAATATAGAAGAGAGATCACTATAAATAATGCGTGAAGGTGAGTGAGGATGAGTAGAATGTGGATGAAGGATTGTTGAGTGTAAAAGTGTAGGAAGTCGGTGAGCAGAGTCCTCTTGGGGGTCCTGGGTCGACGGCGTTCCAGGAGTCACGCCCCCGGGTGTAGTAGTTGCAGGCAGGAGTTGAAGGTACTGGATCCGACGGACGGGTCAGTTGTAGATGCAGGTGCAGAAGTTGCAGGTACCGGACCAGACAACCGGGTCACTGTTGTAGATGCAGGTGTAGAAGTTGCAGATAGGAGTTGCAGGTACCAGACCCGACGAACGGGTCACAGTTGTAGATGCAGGTGCAGACGTTGTAGGTACTGGATCGGACAGAAGAATCTTCTCGGTCGCGGATTACTGAACGCGACGCGGGCGCGGATTGTTCGCGCTGTATAGGTCCGTGGTCACAGAGCGCGGTAACTGAACGCGACGCGGGTGCGGTTTGTTCGCGCTGTAGAAGTCCGGCGAAGTGCAGCAAGGGTCCCGGGGCAGGCGGCCCCGGGACAAGGCCTTATAATTCCGTTCTTCACTCTGACTGAGTAGCCGACGGAATGCTTGACTTTTTCCCGTTTGTATGGCTTATATACGAATTTTTGTCTCCATTTTCAAATTCTTGAATTCGAAATGAAATTCTTTTCTTCATGAAGTTTTGTAAAGATTTGAGTGTACGAAAAGAGTAATATAATGAAAAAGTGACATGACAAGAGCTTGCCAAAAGGATGACTTTTCGTTTCAAAATAAACCAATTTCTGTGTTTTGGCTTGAATTTGTTGGATAATTTGTGATTTAAATATAAAATCAAAAGGGAAACTGTATAATATTATGTATCTGAAAAGCGCATCCTCGAGGAATGATCAGGTGATGAGATAAAGTGAAAATGAAATATGTTGTGATAAACTAAAGAGTCCCTTAAACTCCTCGGATTGAGCTCCTAGGGCTTCAATAAGGTCCTCAAGGTTAGTAAATCCTACAAACAGTAGAGTTTATTACGGGCTAGAATAATAAAGCAACAAAAGAACATACACAGTTGCACAGTTTTTACTAATTTTGGCAACTTAATAAGTACCTTTTTTATTTAATTGTTGTTGTTATTGAGAGTGTGTGTAATATATACAGAGTGTATGAAGACAAGGTAAGCCACCCAAAGCCATGTGATTTTGATGCTTTAGGGAGTTTGTTGTTAAATCAAGTGATGTTACATGGAGTTTACACTGTATTAATATTAGAATACCTTAATTTATGGTTGGAAGATTTAAGCCTTCTAATATATTTATTCCACCATGGAGGGTCTGCTATAAGTATGTCATATTTTTTTCCATCTAGATGTAGCAATTGCTTCTCTATACTACCAGCCAAGAATCTGGAAACAAACCATCCATAAATACTATAGACCATCACTACCCTTGGCCTTTTCTGTCAACTTTAGAATTCCATTTTTTTGCCCGTGTTGATGGGAATTTCAGAAATGTAAGAAAGTAGGTTTTATTATTGGGACCTATACACTAGGTACACTCAAGGTTCATAAGTGCAGCAGCACCTTAACATTTATAATAGCTTGTTCAGTTGAGCCCCTATTTAAATGTGTGAATGTATGCATTTAGGCAAACATAATGTAAGTAAAACTAGTATGCAAGCTATTGTTTAGTAGAATTGCAACAGAGACTTTTGAACATTACTGTACATAGCACATTTTCCGTGTAAGGGTTATTTCTGCCTCTATGATAGTAATGGTGTTAAAGCGAAGGTTCGTAAATCACACACTTGTATATAACTTACAATATAATGTATTGAAAACCAGACAAGAAGAGAATTGAAAATAAATAGATGTGCTTCGTTTCTATAAAATTGACGGAATGAATAAAAACTAAAAATCGGGCCACTCATGCACATAAATATTTAACAATGGTGTTTTTCATACCTGCATCTTGGTGGTATCAAAAAATATTCATTTTGAATTTTACATTTCAGGGCCTCATTAGAATCATTGCCACCACTAATACCATGCATGTCAAATACTGTTGATTCAAATAACTTTGTTGATAAATTCCTAACTAACTTTATATCCAGTAAGTTGTACTTGTCTAATATATTATTTCTAAGTTCCTTTGGCAATGATTGTTCAATATTTTCATATAAGCTTTTCACTTTGAAACTCTGTAATACAAAGAATACATAAATGAGAACTAGTGAAGAACTTAGTGTAAAAAATAATTATTTTGTAAGTGTAGAACATTTATTAAACCTACTTGCCTACTATGATTTTTTTTGCAGTACATTTTGGAATAGCAACAAGTCGAAATCCTTAGATTAATGATAGGTCTTCGCTCCACTCTGACGGAGCGAATTATTATTCTAAGTCGAAATCAATATTGTGTATCCTGCAGATAAACAGAATCTTTTATAATAAACTTACTTCCAAGTTAGTATCAGGATCATCATTTTTCTTTCTCTTTACTCCTCGATTATTTGTTTGTATCGAAAATAATGATAAAGATAAATTTAAATTTAAATTAGCAGTAGTGTTTTCCATACGAATATGTTTGTAAATGTCCGAAAAATAATCTCTGTGGTCAATAAAGTAAACATGTGTACATTTACACAATAAAGCCATTACATCGAAAAGTACTCAACGCCGGACAGATTTAATAAAACAATTTAAAACAAAACAATCCTATATTGTCGAAACAATAACATAACCTAAAAAAAACACTTTTTTTTTTTTAGTTTAGTTTCCTTTAACGGAGTAAAAAAGTGTCTGAAAGTTCGCAAAACCCTGAAACACGTGTTTATTTTTTAGCTTTTAAGTGCTTTTACTAAATTTTACATTAGTCGACACAAAAATTTCAAAAACCCATACAAATTTACAACACCTATTTACCCCTTTAGGGGATGAATTTCGCACAATCCCTTCTTAGTGGACCTATACGCCATAAAAGGAAGCCACGGTCCAAATATCATGTTTTTAGCTTCAGCAGTTTCGCCTCGGAGTTGATGAATCGGTCAGGACATGTTACTTTATTATATTACTTATTTTATGTTACAATATAGACCTATATTTAAATATATGTTTGAGAATAGAACATATTGACAAATTCATAGATTATAACTATCGATAAGTTTTATACATCCCTATAACTCACTAGCTCGCTCGCTCATCAGCTTGACTAACTTTACACTTGTTCTTGAGGATTTTCCCGACGTTTCCATTCATCATCATCATTATCATCCATCATAAATTCAGAAATCATTTACTAAAGACAATGGCTGTATGGGCTTAGTTCCCCTTGCCTTTCCTTCGGGATAAACTAAACAAACAAAAAATCGCTCATCAGCTGGTTGGTGTTGCGTTATTGTGCGATTTTAATTAATTGTTGCATTTACATTAAAATAAATAACAGTTGTATTTGTTTTGAAATACGACAATTGTTTCATACTAGTGTTTATGTTATTAACAGGATTTTTTTATTAGTTTAAATTCAGACTAAGTTGCTCCCTAATGAGAGTGTAAATTTAATGTAGGTTCCCAGGATCTACTGTGGAAGTGTTTATTATTTTTATAGTTTCGACTAGATATACTAAAGAGATTTGTTAATCCATAAGTGTAAGCTGCTACGCAATTAAATATATTTCTGGTTACACATGAAATGGCCACTGGTAAAGGTTAGTAAACAACTTGTTTTATAATGTAAATAAACTGGCAACAAAGATATTTAATAAAGATAAGGCTGAGGAATTTTTTCCATTTCTTTATTAATAATTTTATAATATATAATATCTTGATTAAGATAAAAACACTTCTCCATAATATAATCCGTTAGGATATGGTTGATCGTTTCATCATTGTGCTGAGGGATTCAGCTTTGTTTGCCGAGATTTGGCTTATGTGTAGCTATCGGGATGAAAAATAACGTTTCCAATAATGTAATTTCAAAAAGAGATGGTAAAATTCGTCACCCGAGTAATTGACCCGGTGGCTCAGTGGTAAGAGCGCTGGCACGGAATGCAGAGGTCGTGGGTTCGATTCCCACCCGGGTGAGGAATTTTTTCCATTTCTTTATTAATAATTTTACAAAGATATTTGCCTATTTCAACTTATTTTTCATCATAAAATCTAAGTCGCTGACCCTAAATGGCTGATCATAAAAACCTGTACCTCTGAGGGTGTATTCTTAGTCTGATATTGTTATCCAATAAGAAGAATTAAACAAATGGAATGAAAATGAAAGTTAACAGGATTTCAAAAATTTATGCAGACATTATCACGGCTATCCACTAGTGTTATTAAAAATTGCTCTTTCTGGGTACCTCAGGAACCAAATATAATTACTGGGTAATGTTTGACTATTAATTGGCAAGGTCCCGGCCAAAAATTCAAAAATCACATTAGCTGATTTTATAGCATCTTCACACATCATATTATAGCTTAAAATTGGGAAACTTGTACGAAAAACATCAGTTCATAAAATTATTTAGAACTATAAGTATGGATGCTGCAATGAATGTAATCGTTGTTTTAGTTTTGGAAACCTGTGCTCCTCCACCCTGTGATATTAGGTGCATCATTTTCAAAATTATTTATTTGTTGAGCTGATTATGGATGTGGAATGAAGTAGGCCGCTGACAGATTTAAGTTGTGTATATTTTAAACTAAGATTTTGGTACAATAGTAAAAAATGGCTATCCGCCAACTGTGTCCAATGAACTGTGAATGATCGGTAGTTACCGGTTGCACTCCGACCCCCGTGCCCCTGCGATCTTGATGATGGTGGTTAAAATTATTAAGTTAGACACAAACAAGGTAACCCTAAAATAATGCTATTTGAATAGATAGCATAGCATATTAGATAGTTTTAACATAGTCATAGAATACATCTTCTTTTGATTACAACATAAACAAGAAGTAACTAGAGTAAAACATTCAATTAGAGTACTAAGGTAAAAGCACCAAAGCCAGACAGTGAACCAAAGGATGACATTTTCAAATATAAACTTCTATATTAAGAATATTTTTATTTATATGACAACATTATTAGTGTCAGATACTACTCGCGCCATACGTTGGTCAAATGACGCAACCATATTAACTGTCTTTTGTTTCGAAATTTAAAAAAAGTGACAGTTGTTGTGTGCAATGTGACAGAGTGACACGCTTGCCGCCATTTCTTGTGATTTTGGTTAAGAACGCCTAAGCTACACAGGTGAGTTTTACTTACTAATTTTATTAATACTTTGCTGTGTTTTTTTTTGCACTATGAACATTTTTATATTTTCTAAAGATTACAATGATTTTCTACTTGCTCTGATAACATTTTTCAGAAAAAAACAAAGTGTCTATTATTGGTTCCGAAAATAGCCAGTATACCCAAAAGATGACATGCATGTCTACTGTTGGTGTAGTAACGAAATTTATTTCTGATCACAAGTTTATGCAATCATCAACACATTTCGCTCAATATAAGTACTGTACAAAATTACTACAATATTAGAGCACTGCATCCAATAATAGACAAGGTGTCAACTATTGGGGAGCACTTGATGTCAATTAATGGTGCTATTGTTTTGTTTGTTGGTCAGATTGTTCAAGATGCCACCTATAAAAGGGCAAATGTTCCGATACACTGAAGCGAATATGGAAGCAGCAATAGACGAATGCAGGCGTGGAGTACCAACTTCAACTGCGGCAAAAAAATTTGGTGTGCCAAGGGTAACTCTCCTAAATAAGGTAAAAGGAAAAACACCTATAAGACGAAAAATGGGAAGAACATGCTACCTTACAGAAGAAACGGAAGCTATGCTTGTGAGCTGGACAAAAAAAATGGGAAAACAAGGATTCCCAATAGGGAAGGAAAATTTGCTAGACAGTGTAAAGAAAATTGTAGAAGATTTAAACATTGAAGCTCCTTTCAAAGGTGGTAGACCTGGAAAGAAATGGTACAGCAGTTTTTTGAAACGGCACCCTGATTTAATTACAAGACAACCACAAAATTTGACTTCATCCAGAGCTTCAGTCACAACAATTCAATTGAAAAAACTGGTTTGAAGAAGTTTACATTTACTTACAAGATAATGATTATAAGGACATTCTAAACGAACCTCAGAGAGTATTTAATATGGATGAGACGGCGTTTTTCCTGAATCCAAAAGGCAATAAAGTTTTAGCAGCCAAAGGAGAAAAAATCTGTGTATCAACAAGTCAATTCAGATGAAAAAGAATGCTATACCGTCCTTTTAGGTGGAAATGCTGCAGGCAATGTTTTACCTCCAATGGTAATTTTTAAGTATGAGAGAATACCGAGGGAATTAAGCATGTCAGTTCCGGAATCTTGGGGTATTGGACGGTCCGAAAGTGGATGGATGACTATGGAAACATTCTATGAATATATGTGCAACATTTTTAATAAATGGCTAGATGAAAATAATATTCAAAGACCAGTAATACTATTCATAGATGGCCATACTTCACACTTGTCTTTCCATGTTAGCAAATTTTGTACAGATAATGGTATTATATTAGTAGCCCTTTTTCCCAATGCTACACATTTATTGCAGCCCATGGATGTTGCTGTATTCAGAAGTTTGAAGGGTGCTTGGAGATCTGCCGTTCACTCTTGGCGTTTGGATAATATTGATAATCCCGTTTTGCGTAAACTTCATTTTTGTCCGTTGTTGAATAAAGTATTGCAAGAGACATTATCACCCGAAGTATTAAAAAATGGTTTTCGTAAAAGTGGCCTCCTACCATGGAATCCTGACGAAGTATGTTGTGCGTCAAGGGAACCAATTGAAGAATTGAGTGAATTGCAAAGAATGGCAAAAATAAAGGAACTTGAAACTGGACTAAAATTCTTGGAAAAATATATTGTAGATGACAAAATTTCACAGTTTAAAAGATTGTGATGAATGGACAGGCTCCATTGAAGATACTAATTTATTCAAATTTTACAAAAACATCAAAGAATTGTTAAAACAAAACCATGAAAACCTGCCAATACATACTGACTTAGCTGATTTAAACAGTGCGTTGCAACAACAAACCAGCATTTCCGAAGTGATGTCTCCACTTCCATACCATAACGACGACATTAATATCACATTAGACGTCTTCTCAACTCCCAGTACAAATGACTCGCAAAATCTCCCGTCTACACCAACCCTTCAAACTCAAAACATAACATCTGAAAAAAACAGCCCACAAAGTCATAAGGAAGGACAGAGTACAAGTTCAATGTATTGCCATCTACATCAAGACTATCCCTGCCACTAGAAAGTGCCTCATCGGTTCCATCTAATATGGTAATACCTAGTCCATTTAAAAGGGCTTTGTTTTGGCCAACGCCTAAACAAAACTCAAAAAGACGTAAGAAAGAAAAATTCCCCTCTGTCATATCATCTGTTGCTTGGCAAAAATACCATGAGAGCAAGAAAGAAAAAAGATTGACTTAGAAGAACAGAAAAAGAAAAGAGCTGAGGAAAGGAAAAGAAGAAACCAAGAGACTGAAAAAGCACGAAAACTCAAGACTGCTAAAATATTAACAAAGAGATACCAAAAGACTCTGAATAAGAAATCCAAGACTGATTATTATAGCTCGAGTACTGAAGAAGAATGGATAGAGTCTGGTAATAGTATGGATGATATATCTGACAAAAGTTATGATGATGAATGTATAATGATGAAATAAATGAGAATGTAGATCGAGAAAATTACCAGGATATAAGTACTATTAAGCAGAGTGATTATATAATTGTTAAGTTTCCCGGCAAGAAAAGATTTCATAAATATGTTTGTATAGTCCAGAAGGTTACAAATAAAGATAATATTGAAGTAATGGCAATGAAAATTTGTTGACCAGTCTAAAACTATATTTATAGAAAACGATAAAGACATTAGTATCATAAGTTTTTCTCAAATAAAAGAGGTTCTTGATATACCAAGAATGATTATTATTGGTGATAGAATAAAATATAAATTTGCAAAACCTTTAGATGTAGACGGGTAATATATAAAGAAAATATATATCATTTATTATTTTGTTCAGTTTATTTCATGTTCTAATAAAATTAAGAAATATTGATATTTAGTTAAGAATGTCAGTTTATTTAATTAATGAGAAATTTATAATATTCAGTTATTTCAGTTGTTTTTAGTTTATTTTTATTAAGTACTCACCTACTTTATGTGTCTTTTATTGAGGTTTATATATGTCAACTATTGGTATAAATAAGTGTCAACTATTGGTGATTTTAATTTTTGCATGTGTCATCTTTTGGTTACTTATTCCCAAATTGAAAAACAAGCAGATTTTGTTTTAATTTTATGTTCATTCAGAGAGTAATTTGTCATTGTATGTGTTTTGTATGTGTTCACTGAAGAATTTTTAATATTGTAAACTTTTTTTGTACTAAAAGAAATTATAATATTTGAGTTTAAATATATTTGAGTTTCCTTT